>CM076906.1:39312298-39912298 GCA_039519145.1 Kokia cookei
CTTTGTTGAAACCCAAAGCTCGAAGAGGTTTGACTTGTGCCCAAAGACATCATCTCCTCCATTTTCTCATTATAATTATTTCTCTGGCCATTTTCTTTGCAACTACAAGTTGCATGAGTGATGAAAGCTTCTCCTTCAAGATCAAAGATTCTAATGTTTGGATTTAAATATAAAGTGTCATGATGATGATAATGATGATATGGGACATTTACTTTTCCAATTCTCAAACATAAAGTTTTAATAATTTCAAATTTCAACATTCATCTTTTCTTAATTTTTACTTTTTCAGATAAAAGTTTTAAATATTTTTCAAAACATGAAGTAAAATGAAAATTCGAATTTCATTATTTAAAATATTATTATTATTATTACTATTATTATTATTATTATTATTATTATTATTGTGATTTATTTTTTATAAATTAAGGGGAAGGAAAGAACTTCCGATCTATTATTAGGCTTGATATTTATAATTTTCGTGGTTGGTTTGGCCAGCTTTCACCTAAAATTGAAGTTTTCTAATCATGTTGACTTAATTTGGCAAAAGGCAATGTCCAATTGGGACATGTGGCTAACAACAATTAGTCAATTTTTACTGATAAATTATAAAATTACACGTAAAATTTCATTAAATGTAGAATTTAAACTATGAATTTTAATGTAATATAACTATATAGATAAAAAAATTTATTTTAATTTTTAAAAATAATTATTTTCATATTAAAAAAATATAATTACTCATTTATTCAATAAATAGAGTTAAAATGATGCCTTATCGAAAATGATACTATTTATTTATAAAAATTAAATTTAAAAAATTATAATTTTATACATATAATTATACCAAATGAAAATTCATCTAAAAAATTATTTTAATTACCTAAACTTCCGTGTTTTTAAAAAGTTAAATCGATTAATTGAATCAATTAAAATAGAAAAAAAACTAATGCTATATTCAATTTGATAGACATCATTAACCGAAGATTACCTAAACTATAATAATAATAATAATAATAATAATAATAATAATAATAATAATAATAATAGTATAATTTAAAAAACCGTAAAAGTGTAGTTTAAAACTCAATTTTTTGTAATTTTTTTTGAACAATCCCTTTTGATAATATCTATTTTTTTATTTAATATTTAAAACTATTCATAGTGTCTCTTCAATCTATAAGTAAAAAAATAACCTGCTTCAATATATTCGAATTTACGACCTTTTATATTGATAACAATACTCATAAGAATCGAACTAAAGCTTAATCAGTAATTTCACTTTATAAAAAAGTGAGAGTCCACTTTTTGGGGAGATTGTTTTCAAAGTCTTTGTGCCCTAAACAAGGTGCTACTAAGCTTTTCCATAATACAGCAATTATTAATCTTCTAAAAGAAAAACTGAGTCACAGTGGGAAGTATTTTCTACTTATGATTTTCAGTATGAAATAAATAAATTAGAAAGTATTTTGCTATCATAATTAAATGTAGTTGCAACCAATCAAGTTGACTCTAACATCCAAAAAAAAAGAAAAAGGTATTGTAATAATTCTTTCTTACCAAACAAACTACCCAAAGGGGCTTTGATATTTAATTAAGAAAATGTCCCAATTTGTGGTGTGGAAGCAATGACATGACCATATTACTATATAGTTGTGTTGGTTCAATTATTATTAACATTTTTTTTAGATTTAGGTCAAGATTTGACCTTTGAATTATATTATTTTTCTCATTTTAGTATTTGTTTTTTTTTATATATAAATTATTATCCCATCCTATTTCATTTTAAAAATTATTGATACCCAGTAAAAATGTGTTATGCGTCACATTTTAATTTGTAAATTTTTAAGTAAATTGAGATGAAATTTGTAATTCTATTACTAAAGTAGGATAATAATAAATTTAGATATCAAAATAAGGAAAGAAGTATAATTCAAAAGTTAAATCGTGGTTTAAACCATGTCACCAGGCACCATAAATATAAAAAACACTAGAGCAAATGCAAAGGTAAACAAGGATGTTAGCTCCTACAAAACGGTCCTTCCGAAAATTATAGAATTATCTTGCACCATAAAATTTATAATTCAATTTTAGAGCTTAAATGATTTTCCTACATTGACCCTTAAAGAAAATTATAATTTGAAAATAAATAAAGGATTAGATGATAATTAGAGTTTGAAAAACTGTGAAAATGATTAATCCTTGATTACCCACCACTTGGTTGGATTTGTAAGATCTTGTTTGATGATTTCCACTAAAGAAATGGCCCATGCATATTGAAAGCTCGATTTCAATTCACATCCACCATAAAGTGCTGTTCAATTGATCATCATTTCTTGATCTCCATTCGTGGTCAAATTCTACATATAGTCCCTACACTTTTTCATTTTACGTGAAATTTTCATGGATAAAAAACACTTTCCACTTCAATATAATATTTGTGTTTATGCTTTGGATAATTTTTAAGAGGGGCCAAATTGAAAAAGGTTAAGCACTTTTTGGTGAAGGCCAAGGGGATTCACGTGTTTTGGGAAAAAAAAAATATCCTTAATTCCAGTTAGCAATGATGGTTTTGTTTAGACAGTTTTTAAGCAATTACAAGATTTGGAATTCAGCTCAAGATTCCTCTATACACATGTGGTGGTTACAATCATCCATTTTGTTTGGCATTATGTGGTGGATTTTTCTCGTGTATTATCAAATTATAATGTATATTTTTTTAATAATTTAATTATATGTTCTGATTATATTTATTTATTTTTGACATAATAATTAGAATTATCCATAGCCTCTCTTAAACCCATAAATAGAAAGATAATACGTTTCAGTGCACTCGAACCTACGTCTTCTTATATTAGCAACAATATTCATGCCAATTGAACAAAAACTCAATCGACAAATTATAATATATTTAGAATGTGTGAAAAAAATATGTAGAAAGTATATTTATAAAAATATTATTTTAAAATTAAATGATGTTTTGTTAAGTTAAAACTTTAAAAATCATGTCTCCTAAGTTATTTTAATGTAATATTATTTTATAAAAAATATAAAAATAAAAATATCATCATATCAATATTTGTTATTTTGTGCCGATTGATTTTAATTTGGTACGAGTATTATTGTCAATATAGGAGGACGTGGGTTCAAGTGCGTTGAAGCGCATTATCCTCCTATTTATGGGTTGGGGAGAAACTATGGGTAATTCTAGATATGGTATCAAACAGAGCAAATATGATCAAAACCAATAATGGAATTGTCAGAGAATTGTTATTTTTTAAAAATAATGGGCTTTTAGTAAATTTTTAGTTAATTTTATGTTTAATTGACTTGTGGAACCATTTCAATCAAAAACTTTACGTATGATGTGTATGGGGAGGTTGTTTGGTCATGCGGGAGATGTTTAGGGCTTTTGTACATATGTTGATGAAGTTTCAACATGGGAGGTGCCTTATTGTAGGAATGATCGAATATTTTGTCTATTTCATTCTTGGTGAGTTTTCCTTATCGTACAAGTATCAAGCTAACGAGAAGTTATTAATCAAGTCATCGAAGGCCCTTAACACGTGCATTTGAAAATGATTGAAGGATATATGAACTCTTACATAGATCATATTGCAATTGACAATGACACGCGTGCTGTGGATGCAAGATCTTTTTGTCCAAAGGAGATCAGTCCTCCAAGTCTTATGATTTGAGGCAAATGGTCCGGTCATGAAGAAATCCTTCCTAATGAAAGCCTTGACAATCCCATCATATTTGGTGGGGAGATCTCTTTAAGCAAAACCTCAATGATCTCTTAAATAAATTCTTATTAATTTTAGAACTTCTTTAGTATGAAGCTCAACATAGTTACATATGGTGATTAAACCTTAAAATTCACTGAACTATGATGAGTTTACAACATATTTGAACCCATATTAAATATGAACACTTGTTTGACTTCTTTGAGGGATGGTTGAAGTTGTATATGATTAGGCAAATAGGGCATCCAACCATGGACCAGTTTTCTTAAGAGTGGGGATGCAATGAGACCCCATTTTGTTAACAAACACATTGTCCAGCTGACCCCATGTGAACTCCCAAACACCAGTCAAAAACCCTCGTCAATGTAGAAATGAAAACCACTGTATGCTTTTAAGCCAGGAAACTAGCTCTATAGATATCATGACATGATGCTACACTTAATTATTTTTATTTCCTTCACATTTAGTACTATTCATTGCGTATGCAAGTATGCAATGTTTTCAAAATCGGATTCGCCAAATAAAAAATTGATAAATATATTATATTTTTTTTACAAATCTTTTAATAATTTCATTTTGATTGGGTCAATCACTCATTTAATCTCGAAAACGTCATAGAAAAACATATCTGCAACTATAATTTAAATTCGGGTCTATATTATTTATTAGTCTCCGGACAAGACATGTCCAAGCACGTGGAGTTGCTAAGGCAGTGTAAACTATATAGCTGCCCTAACATGTCCAGCAAATTCCAGTGGCTACCATGCTATTCCCAATAAATGAACCGTGGGACCATTATCAATCGAGAAAAAAAAAAGAACAGTATAATTGTATATATTAAAACCCGAATATAGGTAGGTTATGTCTTAATTCGATTGGTATGAATATTATTATCAATGTAAGAGTATGTGAATTCGTGTGTGCTGAAGTACACTATCCTCCTCTTCATGAATTGAGGAGGGATTATAAATAATTTTAAATACTGTGTTAAAAAGAACATATATGATAAAAAAACTATAATGAAATTATTAAAAAAAACTCGAATATAGTATCTAAATTTTTCAAAGTATTAATTTTATCATAAAATTAAAATTACATTTATAATTTATTTAAAAGACATAATAATAATAATAATAATAATAATAATAATTTATATACATATATAAATCACTAGACCTATTGACTATATATATGTCCAAACAGTTGTTATGAAGCTTTAATTTTTTTGCCATTTTTTGGCATGACCCAACTATACATTAATAAAGTAGACATGGCATTTATAATTTTGAGGTACACATACAATTTCGTGTTCCAATTGAAAGCTTATTATTCTCAAATATTGTATAATTAAATGAAGAAGGATAATGAAATATCATGAACCAAGATATTGTATGTACTTTATTAATCGTGTTACACTTTATCACAATCTATTTGTTTTGTGTCTGTGAAAATAAATTCGTTTTATAATTTTTTTATGGATAAATATCATAATTATATATGAACTATGGTTTAATATACAATTGTATATATAAAATTTGATTTGATTCAGTTCTTGTAAATTATTAACATTATTATTGATATAACATCATTTTATGTTTATATATTTTATACATAAATAATTATATTTATCCAGTATAAAAATTCTTTAAATTATATGATTAAATCAATATCAAAATTTCAAGTATACATTTAAATCATAATTAGAGTTTCTCGTATATAATTGCACAATATTAAAATTGATGTATAATTTTGAGATTTATCTCTTTTTTTTTCCTTTAAATGTTACGTCTTTACATAAATTCTTTTTATGTGTTTTAACTAAAGATAAAGATTCTTTTAAGAAATGTTGTCTTACATAGAAATAAAGAACTATAATAATAAGAATATAAAGGCATAACCCATAGTGCAGACTACAAACGATAAATAAGGCATTGCAAATCGATACACAAATGTTATTGTTTCGCAATAGAGGAGAAGGTAAGCTAATAGTATCTGCAACATCGGAAGATGCCGAAAATAAACTAAAGATGCATCATAGTGATTAAACAGTGCCATCATCAAACCAACATGATGATAAACACCTATCAACCAAGAAACTATTACCAAAAGCCCTAAGTGATCCATCAGTGATAAATAAAAGGCCAACTCTCAAATTTGATATTAAAAAGTTGATGATTCTCACGTGGACTAGTGGATGAGGTTGGAATTTGTTTAAAAACAATTTAATAATTTTTTATAAAAGAGAAATGAAAATTGAATGCTCATCACATGCATTTTCTCTTGACCTTGATTTCAAGGTTTTGTTTTATCTCCAACTTTTATTAATTATTTATATTAGCTGTAATTGCGCAACTAATTAATTTGGATTTCTTTAACCAATGTTTTGGTGTCTGATTAATCAAAATCTTTCAACAAATAAGTTGGTGTGCTTATTGCTTCATCATGACTTGAAAATTATTAATCATCATTTGGACTCTCCCATGCTTCATTATCATTGTTATCATAATCGTTAATAATCATAATCTCCACATTCATAATACCAACCACTTTAAGTCATTTTTTATACCATCTTTACGACTACTTATAAGGGTAAGTAATTGATCAGTTCGGTTCCAAAAAAATCTAAAAAATGACTTAATTTATTTTTAAAAAATAAAAAATTGACATCGATTGACTTTATGAATAAAATCGAATAAATTGAACCGGTTTTTTTCAGTTGATTTAGTCGGTAAACCGATTTAACTGACATTATCATGTTTTTTTGTTATTGGGTTTAATTTTTAGTTAGGTTTGGATTTAGATAATATATTTGAGTGTATTGAATTTATTTAAGGTTCGGGTTTGGGTAATATAGTTGAATATTGGTTGAATTTAAAAATTTTAAATATTAAACTAATAGATATTCTAAAAGTTGGTTATTTTACTCGATTTTAGTTTTTCAAAATCAAATTGATTAAATCATTTTACTTGAATTGAATAAATCGAACCGACAAAACTGAAATTAATCAATTCGATCAATTTAATATTTTTTACTTGACTTTTGCACACCTCCAACTACCCATACCCTTAAGTCTTTAAATAAATAATAATAATGTGTTTAAACACACAAATTTCAACCTTTCTAAAGATAAATACAACTCGTGTTCTATTTGTTTTTTCATCTATTAAAATTATATTTAAGTATTATATTACTAGACATAAATATTGAAGCATAATTATCTTATTATAGCTGATGAGGTGTGGTTTGGATTCGAGTTGTATTAATCGCATTTATTATTTGGATTTTACTCTTTTTTATTGTAATTCACAAAAAAAAAAAAGATAAATTATAATTGAATTACATCTACTAATTTAATTATAAATAATTTAGATAAATAATAGTTTTTTTGGAAAAAGAAAAGTTAATACTGAAATTCATTGCACTTACTGGGTAGAATTTTTTTAAATAATAATTATGGTAAAAAATAATTATATTTGAAAAAATTCTTAAAAATATAAAAAGTAGGCTTTCTAAAAGAAAAAAAAACTTATTTTTATGCTTTATACACGTGTGACCAAAATTACAAGTGGTTTTCTTTTTGGAAGTGGGTAGTTATTTATGATTTTTAATGGGTTAAAAGTATTTGGTAGGTCCAAATATTATAAGAACTGAATCAAATTAATTTTTATAATATTAAAAAAAATAAAATGAATTCAATTTGTAATAGATTTAACATTTATTATATAAAAAATTTCTTGAAAATTATTTTTTCAACTTCAAATAAAATATTTCATTTATAGAACCATAAAATTTTAAAAATATTAATTTTGCTAAATAATAACGGGAGGACTAATTTGACGAGGTCCCTGTGATAGAGGGACCTCCCAAATACATTTATCTTTTTTAAAGTGACTAAAAGAAAATATAAAACGACGCCATTTCAATAGTCTCCAAGCTTGTTTCCCTGATGAACATAGATACTACTAGTTTTCGAACATCAAGGTCGTGACCCCACCAGAAGCATCCACCAATACGATGAAATTTCTAATAGAAAATGTTGGAATATAGACTTCCTAACTCAATATTGCAATACAAAAGTTGTGACAGAAATGGCTTCAAACATAGTTTCCCTCAAATTCAGTGTTATAATATGAGTTTCAATCAAAGTAACGCTTTTATAAATTGATAATTTTGACTTGTATTAATGTGTGTAATTCAAATTACGTATGATTTTATTGTAAAATGAGAAGTAAATAAAAAATATTATAAAAATAAATATGATCAAAATGAAATTGATAAAAAAAAAAAAATTCATGTCACTAAAGCACATCAACAACTTTAACTAAACTTACTGTTTTCCGTATTCATGTAAACTTTTAATGCAGCCGAAGAACATCAAACAGGAATATTTATATTATACTATTTAAAAAAAAAAAAATGAATATGTGAATTAATCGTTTGTTAATAACTTTATTGTTTTTATAATGATTTATTATCATTTTTCTGAAATTTACACATAATATCTTTTCTTGAATAAATTAGAGTTTTAAAAAGTGAGAAATTAGGCAAACCAAACTTTCATAAGTCGTTAGTCATTTCAATCGAGGAAAGTATGGGACTCGTAGTCGTAACCGTTGCATGATATTTACAGTTCTCTTCCCCACTTTCTCCTAATTCTGTGTAAACCTGATAATTTTGGATAACAGATAAAAAGCAAAATTAAAACACGATAAAAAAACGAACACAACATGCATATACGATCGTGGAAAATACAATCTGTATACATGGGTTGTTCGGATCCATGACTGATGTGTTTTTACAGTGTGATCTCTAGTTAATGAAAAGAAGGCTTCAACATTCTGGAAAAGGATAGAAACAGCTGAATTTTCAATTAGCATTTCATCTCAGTATCTACATTTTTACCTTAGGAGCAGTGTCGGAATCATCTCGAGGAAGGAGGTGAAGTAGTGGCAAAGGCAACAGTGACGAGAGGTTGCAGAGGATTATCAAGGCGGCTAAGTTATCGAATTTATCCTTTGTTACACCGAATATTTGAGTTAAGCCAGCGCCTATCAGACCACCAAGGACACTGCCTCCGTTTGAAATGGACATCAGAGTTGCAAAAAGTGTTGCTTCCATTCCTTCTGGACATAGTTTTGCAGCAAGTACGAGAACAGGCATGAAAGAAGCCTGCAAATATTGGTGCAGACAAAATCAGCGACCGAATTTAAATGAATATAGTTAATCCAAAGTGGCATCCAATATGTTTGTATTTAAATTTTAACATCTACAACCTTTCCGAATCCCCAAGATAATTGAGCAGTGGGAAATTCATTGACATCATAATTATCTTACTATGATAGACTATGTTAGTCTGACTCTTCATTTTTCTTGTCGTGTCCAACAAATGTGCATGAGAAAATGACCTTCAAAGATCTTCCAACACAGAAAATCTTAGAAAAATCTGATCATGCCTATGTCAAGCACATACCCATATCTAACACTCACACCTGTGTGCAAGTAAAATAGATAACAGACATTCCAAGCCTAAAGTAGAATGATGAGAAGGAAATGCAAAGAAATGTAAAAGGAAATATTAAATTTTGTAGTTTATAAAAGCCTTCAAATAATTGTAGACACATTTGAAGTTCCTTCTAGGTTGTATTGTCGGTTTTATCTTAAATGGGAAAATTTAAAAGGACAGTTCTACGAGTCATTAACTCAAAACAGCCCAATCAATTTTGCCGAGAATTCTCGAATATGGAGACAAAGGCTGCCATAGGTAGATATCGTGTTCCAAACTCTAATTACAAATTAAAGTAAATACTTAAGAAGAAAGAACATCACTAACCTGACTAAGAACTGTTAGAATCAAGGAATCCCCAATTGCAAACCACTCATCACTTATTCCAAAATGTCGGTTCAATCCCGTGACAAGAAAGACCTAAGAATTCGCAAAATTATAAATATAAATATGCATATATAATGCTATAAGCACAATGCAAATGATCTTAAATAACTCAGGTAAAATTCTATACAAAGTTCCTTTATTATATGTTTTTGGCAGATTTTTGATAATTTCTAATCTATCTACTTTTTGAAATGTAAATTTTCAGTCCAAGCCAACTTTTTTTGTTATTTCGTCAAATTTTTTGACATAAACTTTTTTTAAACATGTGATAGCGTGACTTCTACTGTTAAACACTTAACATTATAATTTTTTGCACATTTAAAAAGGACAAAAAAGTTGACCCTAGGACTGAAAATACACATGCTTAAAAAAAATATGCCACATTACCACATGCTTAAAAAAAAACAAGCCACTTGACGGAATTAATGGAAAAAAAGTTTACCCTAGGACTGAAAATACACATTTCGAAAAGTAGAAGCCTAGAAAAGTAGAAGCCAAAAACATATAGTACAAGACCTTCTATATAATTTGACCAATAACTTTAAGCAAAAGTAAATCAAAACACAAACCTGAGTCAGTCCAAGAACTGTACCGGTAACTGTTGTGGCAAGAAAAATCTTCCGCAAAGGAACATTTTTTAAAAATCCATTATACAGTCCAACTCCAGCCAGCGATGCAACTGAAGTAACAAGTTTGACACGTCCTAGAAATTCTGGGGTGAAACCAAGTTTATTTGTGCTGAAATCAAAAGAATTTTTTGTTGGGGACACAAAAATGACATAAAAATGAAGCAATGCCAAAAAACTTCAAACAAAGTAACATAACATACGAAAAGAAAAACATGGCAGAGTCTGACTGTGGTGTTGCCTGCCACAAGAAAATAAAAACTGTGGGAAGAAATACGTTGGGCTGTCTGACAGCATTCCACAACTGAATAATGTTTTCTTTTGAGCTTTTAAGAAAGCTAGAATTTCCCAAAGGAACACTAGACCCCCTTGCTTGGCCAATCACACGCTGTTCTTTTACAAGAACAGCAACAGCAGATGTTATCAGTGGTAACAATGCAGTGACACCAAAAACAAACCTGAGACATTAAATTGGTAATAGAATGATAAGCCAAAATTCTATTATCGTTGTAAATATACCATACAGTCATCCATAAATCACCCTAACTACCTTACACCATAAGCATCCACCAGAGAGCCACTAAAATAGGAACTCACAATTCCACCAAAAGCTGAAGATCCCCAGCATAGAGACTGAAGAGAACCCGACACGCTTTGTGACTCCCCACGAGCCCTCTCCACAACCATGGAATCTACAACCTACACCGTGTATTAATTTCTAGCATAAATTCAGAAACAGTACTAGAATATAAATAGCATAAATTGCTTTTTCAGACTAACACTTAAAATGCTTCTGGTGGTAGTATAGGCATGAACACGCTCATGGAGTCATGTGTGAGTTGCCAATAGAAAATAAGGCTCACCCTAACAATCAGTAACAACGAATTAATAATCTACTGAAGTTTCTAACTATTTGGTTTAATGAATGTGTTAGAACAAGACTTTGAGGAATTTTTATGCTTTACACTTGAGCCCAAGCATGCACAAAGTCTCAGGCTCTCAGTTCCTTTACAACTTGTAAATGGATTAACTTACTATTTTACTCTCCAAAACAACCTTAGCTTGACATCAATTCATGATTAAATTAACAAATATAGGCAGTGGATCATGCAACATTCTCTTAAAAAGATTGGATGTATAGACAGTTTGAATTACAAATGTAGCCAAGTTAGATTACATATTAGACATTATCATTGGAAAAAACAAGCATCACCTGAAAAGTGTACCTATGAGAAATCATAGAACCCTAAACCGCTCTTGATAGAAATAGTTAATTTTAAGTGAACAACTTAAAAATTCTTCAAGACAGAAGAAACTTACAACATCCGAGAAGGCAACAGAAAAAGATCCAAGAAGTATGCAGCATGCAGCACCATACTTGCTGTCAACAAAGGTGGCCATTAAACTCCATGAAAGAGCACCAAGAAGTCCTGATAGAACCAAGTATGACCTTCTCCGATAACCAAACAGTGGGATTGAATCACTGCCAAAACAAAGTATTGCTCAAAGCAAATCTAGACACAATAAAAACTTCAAAATCGCAGAGATGATTAGAAATAGAAATAGGTAATCAACAGAGTCCCACCTAATAAACCCATAAAGTGGCTTAACAAGCCATGGTAGTGCAGAAAAACCGGTTACTACAGCTGTCTAGTCAACCACATAAATTCTGTCAGTTCTTTAGAAGATCATTATATACACGTAAAATAAAATAGAATGCAACCTCATTAAAATTCTTGTCTTAAGCCGCTTTTAGATGTGGGACTCCTTTGGGGGAAAATGTATGAACTTACTTGATAAAACAATCGCATTAGAATCAGTGTTGAATTTGAAGTTATTTTTCATTTTTAATTATTCTGATTTTACATCTATCATTTGGGTTTAACTTTAACAATTTTTAGCATGCAAAATGCAATACACAAACTGCAAGTAGCCAAAAAAAAGAACAACCAAAACAACATACATATTGAAAAGCTGCTATAAAGCAAACATCTTTAAGTTTTATATAAAGCAAAAGTAAAGGGAACGAAAACAAATTCATACTTGATTAAAATGAAGAGATCAATTACTATAATTGATTAGAGTAAACAACTGACCTAAAATGTAAAACTGATTCAACCACAACTATGTCACATAAATAAGAAAATGGCGAATTTTATCATCCAAGTACGCCAAATAAAGCCTAACTTAAAATAAGTGCTGAATTATCAAATTATAAATAAAAATAGCTTGAATGTTGGGGGGGGGGGGGGGAAGGAAACATACTTCAGCAGGATCAAGATGCAAATCATCTTTCAAGTAAAAGCTAACAGCAAGCTTTGCAAGGCCTAAAACGCCTTGAACGAAGTACACCATAGCGACTGCCACATTATCTGGCGACAGATCGACGCCGAAGCATTTCAATCTGCTGTTCTTTTTCCTCGAACTCCCACCAGAACTCGTCGAAGTACTCGTCTCTTGCTCCATCTCGATTGCTAACGAGTCTCCATTGCCAGGACCTCCAAAGAAAACGTAAATTAAATTCAAATTCTTCAATTTTTGTTCCTAAGAAATGAAAAAAAAAACTTACTATTTCTAGCACCTATAAATGGCTCGTCTTCTCTAGAGGAAAGCGGGAGGACGCCGGACATATTGTTTCTTTTCCGGATTTACAATGGTTCAGGAGACGGTGAAAGGCGGCAACGAGACCTATCGGTTTACGGTGGCGGATTTGATGGCGGTGATAGAGAGGAGGAGAAAAAGAGAGAGGGCAAAATGGGGTTTTGTGACGGCAATATTGAGATTGAGGAGAGAGAATGCGGAGCCATTAGATTGGAGTTCGCCAAACTTTTTTATTAAAGCATCAACGTTTAGTGGAATGGTCGTGTCTAAAGTTACAAAAGTGTCCTTAGAATGGATTTCAATTTCACATTTCCACTAAAAATGGGATTTACTCCTATTTTTCAGATTTAAAAATATAATTTTAAATTTCTTTTATTAATTTCATGTTGATAATTTTAAATATTTTGGAGGTCCTTGATCAAATTATATTTTATCCTTTGTATTTAAAAAATAAATAAATTAATCCTTCTTCTAATTTATATTTAAGGTATATTGAGTTAATTTGTATTTGGTCCAAGTAAATTGTCGAAATAATATGAAAACTGTGAAGAAAGCATACACAGAGGTAAGGCTGAAAACTATGAAGAAAGCATGAAACAGGGTAATGAGCCATGAATATACTCCAGTAATCAATTTATTTTAATAGCTGGGATGATATATAAAAATAAAATAAACTATGTTCTATTTAGGGCTGAATAGATATGTTTGATTGTGTTGAATGGATGGCGAAGGCCCATGTGGGACAAAACACGGAGATTGTCTTCTTCAGGAGCTGAACAATACCCCACACCGAAAAAGTGATATCAAATCCGAGTGGTATTTAAACCAGAGGTAAGCACTGGAAGGGCACGACCTTACTTGAACAGGATCTGTTTTATAGGCTCGTACCTCCATATCCTTAAGTTTATAGGAGTCAGGATTTCAAGTCTGGTTGATAAATCGAGGCTGTGTGATCAGAGCGTGATTATTGGTCTAGTGATTCCTTTTTGCCTCACCTTCACCGCATATGACCGTTCCCACCTTGCCTTGTCTTGTTGGGATGGTCACAGTTGTCTGACAGACATTCCCTTTTTTTTCCCCCTTTTTTTGCAGGCTTGTTACAAAATCATATTGTGTTCCTAAATCTTCGATTCGCATATGGCAAATGGCTAATACATCCGCCACAGCCAAAGGGTTTGTGGTACATTCTCAGGCTCTGTTCTGCACCGTTTTCATAAAATTGGGTCATCTTAATTGGACCCAAAGATCCTTTCTCTCCCCTTTTCATGCTCTTTCTCAATGCTTGTTTCAGCATCAACCTTTGCTTTCTGAGTTACAAGATATGTTGGTTTTGAGAAAGTGAAACAAGTTCAAAGAGATTTGTGTAGATAAAGGAAGATTAGAGCGACAGGTTCTTGTTAGCGAGTTTGAGTGCGCTTAAGATCGTATTAATTTGTGTACAGGTTTTCACATAATGCACCAACCATTAAACCTAATATTTTTTTACTAAGATAAAAAGCTTAAAGAAAAAATGACATTACCATATGACTCACACCCCATACATTATTTTATACTATTACTGACACGAGTAGAAAATTATTGCATTATCTGATAAAAAGTTTCAACTAGCAACTTTAAAATAATGTCAAAAGATGTTAAAGATCATATTGGCAATCTTGTTACCCCTTGGATTAACCCACCTGATAGTGGGTGGTGAGGTGGGGCCTGTAATTTCAATTATTTGATCCTTTAAAAATGGTTGAAGTCTTAACATCAGGCTTCTATATAAAAATAATATATTAGAGCTACTCGCCATTAAAGCCACCAAGCTGACGTAAGGAAAGAAGAGAATCTACTTCAGTTGAAATAATTGGTTCTTAGTGCCTAATCGAAAGATGATTAATATGTACATAAAATAAAGCAAATATAGTATATCATATATTATATATTATATGCTTTTTTTAGAGTCACAAATCAGAATGATGATCATTGGCATTTACAATTACCACCACCACCAAAGACTATTTGACAAAAGAAAAACACAAATGATCACTTGCAAGGAAATAAGGAAAGATCAATTTTACAAACCATAGAGCCTGTTGAAGAAGATACAAAAGAGTAAACCCAAAGTTTCATCTTTTAAACAGCTAAAGGTAATTAAAAACTTCCATGATAATTGACACACACATGTTATTTCTGCTGGTTTTACTTGATCTTTGACTGGCTTTTATGCGAGACTGATGATGAGAACTTGAAACAAATGTTAGGAATAAGTCCCAAAGATGTCATCAGATTCTAGTTTGTTGGTGCTTTCTTCTAGCATCATCTCTTGGTACCTACATTCTTTGCTGCAAAATGCTTTCTCACTTCTGAGAAGCAAGTTTCATACATGGAACCAAAATTTAATCAAATATAGATTCAAAAAGAAGCAAGCAGTTCCTTTGAAGGCCAGCTTTGAGACTAACCTGTACATGTAAATGTCTTTTCCTGGAGAAAGATTCTTCTTACAAGCATAACAGTAGCTAAGGAAATTTTCTGATTGGTAACTTGATCCGTTTCTCTTCGGAGAGGAGAAACCAACAACCCCACAACAGCTTTCAACAATGCAATCATCAAAGATATGGGTGGTTCTTGGATTACTTCCATGAGATATCACACAGGTGTAATCTTCTGAGAGTTCCATTTCAGAAGCTGGGAGATTCCCAATGAAGATCCTTGGTGAATTCAAGGTTTCCCTTACTGAAGAAGGGGACAGAGCAGAAGAAAATGAACTCAACTGAGATGTTCTTGTCTTGGTACTAAACTCAGGTGGTGTTCTTGGAGATTCTGCTGGTGAAAAAACATGAGGCAAAGATGGGATTTGGATCCTAAGTTGTGAACCAAAAAGGACAGGTTTTGGTAAGTTGGGATCAAAGTAATCATCTTTGAAAGAATCAACAATGGCAAGACCAATCCCTTTGGAGTCAAGCTTGTGTTTGGCTTCAGGTTCTGGGGTTTTAGGGGTACTTGATTCAGACCAAAAAGGGTTTTTCAGAGCTGAACAGGGCTTGCTATCAAGTATAGATTTTGGACTCATAATAGACTCAGTATTATCAGAAAATGCTTTTAAAGTAAAACCAGTAAGCAATTTAGGGAATGAAGTGGGCTTCTTTTGCACCTTATCTGTGGGAGATTGAAGAGTAGTATCACAATCTGCCATTATTAAAACCTTATACCTTCACTTGCTGCTTCTTGGGATTGGTATTATTGTTGAACTGTAAACAATAGAAGAACAAATATTAATAATAATAATAACATTACATGAAGAAGAAGAAAATTTTTAACAGAGCCGTAAAGATTGGAACTTTTACCCCCAGAAACTGCTGCTGTTTTAAGCTTCAAAAATAAGAAACCAAAGCCACCATCTTTACAAAAAAAACCCGGAAAAATAAAAGCCAAAGGTAAAATGAAAACCACTTTGTCCTTATGTTACAACTCTGTGGACTCCATTTTTAACCAACAAAACCAGGGAAAGGGGAAAAAAAGAAAAAGAACTTTCACATAAAACCCCCGAAATGGCAAAGAAAACCCAACAAGAAAACAAAAAGACTAGTGAATTATGAAATGTGGGGTGGTGATCAGAATTTTTTTTTTTTGGCCCTCTCTTTTTTTCTAGTGGGTTCTCTTCTTTCTATGTATTCTATTTTTTAATTTTGAAACCCCACTAAAAATTCAGCTTCTCCATCATCAGTGCTGAAAAATTAGCATGCAAATGTAGGAAAAGGACAGAAAAAAAAAAGAGAACAGAAAGTATGAGAGAGAGAACAAAAAGGAGAGAGCTTTTTTCTATGTTAATCAAAATCTGATTAAATTTTTAGATGAGAAATGAATGATGCAAATCTACTTCTTGTTCTTCTTCTTCTTCCTCCTCCTATGCCTGCTTTGTTCATCTGCAAGTGCTGATGGTTTGTATAGTGGGGAGTGAAGTGGAAATTTGTATTGCTAGTCTCATTGTTGGCGTATGGAGGGGTTTGCCTCATTTATATGGAAAGTGCCACCAATGGCTTTCAAAGAAGATGACTGACGTGACTGCTCAACCATATACATTTAGCTTAACCCTAGTCACTAAATTGCACAGTCGTTAATAAATTTAAATTTTAATTATTCAACTTTTAAAAAATTAAAGAATGCATATTTAATTATTTAAAAATCTTTATTTAAGTTATTGGTCGTTATTGTATAGTTTTTTCAATTTATATTATTAATATCAATCGAATGCTTTATTTTTTCATTTCTTTTAAAGTTTAATTTTTTGTTTATTAAACAATTTTGAATATTATAAATTTATGATTAAAAATTTGAGTAGTTTTTTTCTCTAATATCTTACATTGATCGTCAGATCGATTTGGATCTACGATATATTTTTTTATTCGTTGGTGGGTATTGATCCGCCGTACAGATCATCAAATTATCATTTGAAGTTTGCTAGCCAAACTTTTATAAAAAAAAATTAACAAATTCAATGACTTAAATAAAAACTTTTAAATAATGATCGTTTTATAATTTTTTAAAATTAAATAACCAAAATGAAAATTTATTAATAATTTAGTGACTTTAGTTGTAATTTGCTTTATTTTAATTAACATGTATTTTAATTTTTTTTATCAAATTTTATTTGAAATAATGATTAAAGTTTTTGTTTAATACTTAAATGATAGGTTTTAAATATTTTTTAATATACTGATGTGATTACATCGTAATATATCAAAATCTTTATAATAAACAACAGTTTTTTTCACTGAAACCACTTGATGAGTTGTTATTTATATTTATTTTTTGAACAAATGTGTACTTATATTTATTGAATCTACAGTAACTCGAAAGCTCATGTAATACGTTCAGTATAAGTTGTTCGCTCTGTCAAAGGTGGGGCCCTTCGTATAATATAATGTATAAATAAGTGGGACCCCCATGTAAACCTGTCGTCATTGCAATCATAATCGTGGGCCAATATTGTGCCTAAAGGTGGGCCCCGCATAACTTCCATTTCAATTCCTGACCCACCTATGGCTGATTATTATGCTTATACACTTTAATTTAATTTCCTAAAATACCCTTCTGAAAATTATTGGTGGAATTTTAACAGCGGGGACACAGTTGAGAAGAATCTTGTAGGGACTCTTTGAAAAATTATTTCGAACCACGAGCACACTCCTTTAATAAAATCAGTAAGCAAAATGTGCATGATTCAATTTTAGGTAAACAAATTTTGTATGATTCAGTATTTTGTCTGACAATATCATTGTATCCTTATTTTTAGAGAAAAAATTAATTAAACCAAGTGTCCTCAAATCTTGATTTATATCATAATTTAATCTTTAAACTTCAAAATATTTAAAATAAATTCTTAAAATATTAATATTATATCAATTAGTTCATATTATCATGTTAATATCAACTTAGGCATTAGAGACCAACTCATATCTAATATGGTGCACATGTAAAACATGCTAATCAAAATTTAAACATGCATATGCCCACTAAGGAAAGTTGTATATATTTTTTTTAGGTTAATAAGTTTACGTTTTGATTATTCAACTTTGAAAAGTTGTAAAATGATTATTGAATTATTTGAAAGTTTTTATTTAAGTCACTAACCTATTAAAATCATTATTGTACGGCCTTCTTTGCTCATGTCGTTTGCACTAATCAAAAGCTCTCATTCCCCTTCTCTTCTATAATTCAATTTTTTTCATGAATAACTTTGAATCCCACGAATTTACGAATCATACTCCAAACAACTTTCTTTTCCGATCTTCGACACTGACTGTCAATTCAACTTGGATCTAAGGTATGTTCTTCTACTTGTTGATGGATATCCACCGTACTGATAGTCAAATCGTTGCTTGGAGTTCGCTAACGAAACTTTAAAAAAAAAACTTAACAACTCAGTTCCTTAAATAGAAACTTTTGAATAGCTCAATGACTTAAATAGAAACTTTTCAATAATTTAGTGATACTTTCGTAACTTTTTAAAGCAGAGTGATCAAAACATAAACTGACAGTTTAGTGAGTTTCGGTGTAGTTTACCCTTCTTTTTTCTTATATATGTTAGATCTAAACTATTCATTCAATAAATATAGACACGTTTAAATTATTTTGATCAATGTTTTAAATATACTAATGAGGGACAGAGCGAAAAAATTGTTTTAAAAGGGTTAAAAATGAATTATAAATTTTAGAGAGTCCAAAGTGTAATTTAACAAAATTTAAAGGTACTAAATGAGAGATTTATCATTAGGGGGACAGGCC
The DNA here is from genome assembly GCA_039519145.1 of Kokia cookei. NCBI lineage: Eukaryota > Viridiplantae > Streptophyta > Magnoliopsida > Malvales > Malvaceae > Kokia > Kokia cookei. The sequence continues at coordinate 39,331,430 of CM076906.1, forward strand.
CCTACTTGTCCCCTTGTCTACGGCTGAAATACTAACAAAATGATGCTTTACGATTTTGGTTTTAGTTGGAGTGCTCGCAATAGCAACAATGCAGCCGATAGACTTAGTGAAATCGCCTTGCATAAGTAATGTAATTTTTCTTTTGAGTTGGATTTTTGGAGAGAAATTCACAATGTTGTAATTAAGGATTCGTTTTAATAAAGATGTAATGGTCTACGGCCCAATTTTATTAAAAAAAAAAAAAAAAAAAACACTAACAAAATATCTAATTTAATGATATTAATACCTTAAGAAGGTAACAAGAATAATCAAAATTTGAAGCCTAATTAAGAATTTGAACTATAGAGGATGTATGTTGGAATTACCCTATTTCTAAAAAATCTTCTACACTGTTGGTTGGAAATAAAGCATCAAACTGAGCCTTTCCTTTTGTAATGAAAACAACATGTATATATATTCAAAAAGAGAAAAAAGAAAAAAAAAAAAAACATGTATATACACACACATCTATATCATGTAGGAAACTGGTAACCTAACCTAAACAAAGAATTGCACATATGACAACAATAATCATTAACTACAAATATCCAATGGAAGCAGCCAACGTAGAAATAAATTTTGCAATGGGCGGTGGAGGGGTAACAGTTGGAGATTTCAACTAACAAAAAGTACACTACAAAAAGCCTCAAACATGTCTATTAAGTCCACACCTCCATTCATCTGCCTCTCCTACCTTCTCTGCAACTTCCATGGCTGAAACCAAGAGAATCTTCGCTTTCTTGCTGAGGTTCATAGCCTTTTGCACCACACTTTCAGCTGTTATTATAATGGTTTCTAGCCGTCAGAGAGCTACTGTTTTGGTGTTCTCGTTTGAAGCTAAATACTCGGATACACCAGCTTTTAAGTGAGTAATTTCAAGCTTCCAACTTCATTTTTTTCTGGTGGAGGGTGCCACAAAGGACTTAATCACAAAGGGCAATCATCCCCATGCTTTTGATGTTAATGTGTGACTGAAAACTTGTTGTATTTGTAGGTACTTCGTTATTGTAAATGCAATAGTAAGCATCTATGGGTTCTTGGTGTTGTTTCTTCCATCCAAAAGTCTTCTTTGGCGATTAGTTATTGCACTAGATGCGGTAATTTTTTCCCATCAATTTTTAGGGTTATTTGCACATGCGAGTATCAATATTCTATCGATGAAATCATTTGATCAATTCAGGTGTTAAATGTCAGTTTGGATTTAACATGGAATATATTTAAAACATGCATGTACATTTCGTATGGATAATTTGAATATGATGTGTTGAAAAACAAATAATGTCACTAAAACATAAGAGAGTAATTTTTGTTTTTAACATGTCATATCAAAGTTGTTCATCCGATAAGTACACATAAGTTTATAGTTTGGTTCATGTGTTTTAGATATGTTTCACGTTATATTTATTAAACTCCCAAATTTATGACTAGATTGACAAAACAATCTGATTAATACGATATTGATATGTACTTAAGTCATGGGACCTTGGCAAAATGTTATAATTTCACTTTTTAATTCCTTTTAAGTATAAATATTTCGATTTAGTCTTTTTTTTTAGCTTCAATTAAACATGAAACTTTTATTTTTTTTTAATAGAGTGATGGTTTTTCTCTTCTTTTACAAGGTTTTCACCATTTTGCTTACATCAAGCATATCAGCAGCCTTGGCGATTGCTTACGTGGGGGAGAAAGGGAACCCAATTGCAGGTTGGCTACCAATATGTGACCAAGTCACCAAGTATTGCAACCAAGTTAAAGGAGCATTAATTGTTGGGTTCATCAGTGTAGTTCTCTATATGTTGCTCTTCCTTTACTCTCTTCACACTGTTCTAAACCCTCTTCTTCTTGAAAAGTCTTGATTACATCGCCATAGAGGTCTAAACTATGGGGCTGTTGTTTCATATATTTTTTTTAAGTATTATTTTCATTTCAATAATCTTTCTGGGGCATAATCATGCTCTGCCTTTCTTGGGTTTTTAATCTTTTGTCTACTTGGAATTTTCCAATTTTCCTTTATTTACCAGTAAAGTCTCTTTTGTGAGGTTTAAGATTTGCACTTTTTTTTAATAGTTAAAAAAAAAGAAAAAACAAATTATTTTAATTTGGGTTTTGCTCATTCAAGTGAGATATATCAATTCATCACAAGATATAAATATTCTATTTTATTATAAGTTGTTAATATAATTTTATTTTAAAAAAACAATCTGTTCATTTTATAATTTGATTTTTATATATTTTCTTTATTGAGTTTGTACCTTCAAACTCTCTCAAAAGTATATATATATTTTTTGTTCATAAACAAAAATAACTATTTAGATCAATATTCAAAAATGTTTATTAAGTATACAATCACAAGTACAATAATAATAATACAGATTACACAATATAATAGACTGAAAATGAATCAAAATAGAATTTAAATAAAAAAAATCCTACATAATGTCAAAATGTCAACTTTGACTAACCCAGTACAACCCGCAAAGTGATTGCGAATATTAAACTTCAAAAAGCTGTGTCACCCGCTCACCACCACCGCCTCTTTCTTGGTTTTATATTTGGCCTGAAAAAGTACCTTTCCTTTGCATTTCCCATTTTTGCATGTAAAGTAACAATAAATTGGGTTTCATTCAAGAAACTTTGCTCAATTAAATTATATGACACTTCAACTTAAATTCCCATTCCACCATGTATGGTGCCTTTTCCACCTGCCTCAATCACAACAATAACCTCTAGCTAATAGAGTAGTGATATTTGTAGGGGTGATTAACCAGATTTTTTAACTCGATTTCACCATCATCAATTATTTTAATTTAATCGAATTAACTAATTAAATAGGTAATCAGTCTAACTGGGACAACAACAATAGGCTATCTTGGTAGACGCACTACGCTTCAACTACTCACCTAGGTTTAAGAAATTTGTTTAGTCTATAAATGCACTAAAATTTTGTTGTTAAGCGAGGTCTACTCTTTAGTCTTATCAAAGCCCTGATTACCAAAATAAGCATTAATATAATGGGTAGAGCCTAGAGGGCATCCCCACAAGTCAATCTAGGTCCCATTGGCATTGAGCTTGATTCATTAATGGACTCGAGAGGATTTCCATCACCCATTTTTGCCTCAAAAATCCTTTTGGGAGCACATCAACATCTCAGTATAGTTAGACTTCGGGAAAAGAATATAGAATTTTGTTCAACTATAAATTTCTATAAAGTAAAAGTTTAATTTTATATTAATTTATGGTTTCAAAAGAATTAAATAGAAATATTTTAATTTTAGGAGATAAATACACTAACTTCTATTTGCTTTATTTAATAAGGATTCAAAAGCAAATTTTTCATTGAAGAGCTTCTTATTTGTCCTTTCCATACTCACTCTTGATAATTTCTTTGGTCTATAAAATGATGTTCGAATTTATGTCTTTTAAAATATTACAACAATAATAATAATAATTCAACTAAAATTTTGACATAGACAAAAACTAAGCAAGGAAATAATATCACGTTTATGTTTGAATTGATATGTATAGTCCAATAATGGAAATAGTTTTGGACCCCATTTTCAACCTTAACCTTATTGCATGGTCATGAAGTTATCAAGATCAAGGTTACATCATGGCAGAAAATATGGTAAGTAATTTCTACCCAAAAAAATAATATTGTAAAAGTAAGTCCCCACTTGCTCCAACTCGATATAGGGTTAGGCTATTTATTATTTTCTGTGACATGATGTCGACATTATTGTCTTACCATTTCACTCTTATTTCTTTTTATCTATTTAATTTTTTTATAACTTTACATCAAGCATAGTTTATCTAATTTTCTTACCTATACTTTTTATTCTTTGGGCAAATTATACTAATGTAATTAAACTATTAATAACTTTATATTTTGGTAATTCAACTTTAAAAGGTTATAAAATGGTCATTGAATTATTTGAAAGTTTTTATTTAAATCACTTAACTATTCATACATTTTTTATTTAAGTCACTAGTTTGTTAAGTTTTTTTTCCAAAACAGTTTGATTAGTAAGCTCCAAGAGGCGATACAACGATCGACTTGATAGATCAGTACTCAACGATGAGTAGAGAAGTATATATCTAATATCCAAGTCGATCTGACGGTCAATGTTGAAGATCAAAGAAGACAGATGTTTGGATTTCGATTCACAGATTTGTGACACTCAAACTTGTTTCACGAAAAAAATGATATTGTAAAAGAGAAGTGGAAGTGGAATTTTTATTGGTGTAGGTGGTGTGAATAAAGAAGGCCATACCATAGCCCAGTGACTTAAATGAAAATTTTTATATTGTTTAATGACCATTTTATAATTATTTAAAATAAAATGACCAAAACGTAAATTTATTAATAATTTAGTGAATTTGAATATAATTCACCCTTATTCTTCTAATCAAACGTTGAAAGATCAATCCTATAAATGATATTGGGTTGGTTGGATAGATTTTTTTTTTTTTAAATTATCCACCTCACCTCGAAACTTGATTTAAAGAAAATGTCACTATTGGGTAATTCGAAACTCGTCGGTTTTAAATTTTTTTTTTTTATGCCTCTCTAAAGGAGAGTAGGGATATTCAAACATAGATAAACTTTATTGAGAAGGGAAGAGAAGCCATATAACTCTCTTCAGTAATAAACATCACAAAGTATTCACAACCAATGGCAAACTATGTAACAAAATCAATAATGTCATAAAATGTTTTTCAAATAGGATAGAAGATTCAATGTGATATGGCCACCATGAGGAAGAACAGTAATGAGAGTGTCAATTTGGTCATGGTGCTTCCATTTGATGATGATGATGGTGATCCATCTTCCTCTGAGGATGGTACAGTTTTAGATCCGCCTTCTGCACCAATTTTCAACATTTATCAATCAACATACTTATAAAGGATTGGGGTAACTATTTTCACGCTATATATCTCTCTGTAGGTATGTGTGGGATATGAATGTAGGAGAGGTTGATCAAGGCAATAACAATGATGTACCTGTAGGGATTGTACTCCCAGATTCTGGTGATCCAACTGGAGAGTCAGCAGGCGCTGGAGAAGCACCTTATAATAACAAACAAACAAGCATGGTGTTAGCAGAATATATAGCAGATTGAGTAAATTGCAATTATCACTTAAGTACTTGAACAACTGTTCTTTATTTTGGTTTCATATATGCAAGAATGAGATTGAAAAGGAACACAGATAGGTTACTGGCATCCATACCATTACAGGCACTGATGGGTGGAGTCTGAACATTGCATGCGCCAGGTAAGGCCAGGGCTTGAGTCCGGTTGACGTTGATCCCTAGTGACGAACCACCACCATTAAGGACCTCGCACAAGCATTGGGGTGACGAACGCACGACACTGGCAAGCTGTGTGCAGCATTGTTGAGACGCGGTCGACGAGTTCCCCGTAATGAAATTGAGGCAAGGTGACATGCTGATCAATACAGTAGTGCAACCTGATTGAGCTTTAGCTCCCGCACAAAACATGACCATTAGGACCATGACAAAACATGTTGCCATCTTCATGTTTGCCATTACTTCAATTTCTCTTGGCTAGATAATTTCAAAGAAATCTATAGCAACTCTGAATGGGGCTTGTATTGGTGCAATGAGGCTTTTATAAGGAGACCTATGCAAATGATGGCAGTTGTTGGTGACCAACTTTTGGTACAGTTTTGACTGGATCAATAGTCAACTGCGGGCTTTATATCTTTGCAAGTGTTCAATAATGGAGGCTTAAGGCATTATAAAATTATATGTGGGTGACCAACCTATAAATCAGTTGATGGGTATCTGATGCAGGATTTATGTATGGGGTTTTAAAGCGAAACGAGTTTTTGTTCCACCTTTTAACAGTAGCAAAAGTTGGTCACCCACAACCACCATCATTTGCAGGGTCTCCTTATAAAAGTCTCTTTGCACCAATACAAACCCCATTGCAAAGTCCTTAAAGAAATTCCCAGAAATTTAATCTAACCAAGAGAAATTAAAGTAATGGAAAACATGAAGATGGCAACATGTTTTGTCATGGTCCTAATGGTCATGTTTTGTGCGGGAGCTAAAGCTCAATCAGGTTGCACTACTGTATTGATCAGCATGTCACCTTGCCTCAATTTCATTACGGGAAACTTGTCGACTCCGTCTCAACAATGCTGCACACAGCTTGCCAGTGTCGTGCGTTCGTCACCCCAATGCTTGTGCGAGGTCCTTAATGGTGGTGGTTCGTCGCTGGGGATCAACGTCAACCGGACTCAAGCTTTGGCCTTACCTGGCGCATGCAATGTTCAGACTCCACCCATCAGTGCCTGTAATGGTATGGATACAATTAACGTATATATGTGTTTCTTTTCAATCTCATTCTCGCATATATGAACCAAAAACGAAAAACAGTAATAGTTTCATAGTTCTTCAAGTAATTAAGAGATAATGGTAATTAATATACAGAAACCTGCTATTCTGCTGACACCATGTTTGGTTGCTTGGTATTATTAGGTGCTTCTCCAGTGCCTGCAGACTCTCCAGTTGGATCACCAGAATCTGGGAGTATAATGCCTACAGGTACATGATTGTTGTTGCTTTGATCAACATTTGTTTTAAGCCTATATTACTTCGACTCTTCATTTATTGAAGTACTATTGTCCGATACTCATATCCCATACATAGATACGGAAATGTGACTCTCAAGAATCCTCTAAATGCAAACCTATAGTGGAAACATTAACGTATCTAATACTCACAACCGAATCCGAGTAGCACAGCATGAAAATACTTACCCCCATCCTTTATAAGTTTGTTCATTGATAAATGTTCGAAATGGATGCAGATGGTGGATCAAAAACTGTACCATCCACAGAGGGAGGAGGATCACCACCACCACCACCATCATCATCATCAAATGGAAGCATGACCACCGCCAAATTGACACTCTCATGGCTTTTCTTCCTCACGGTGGCCATTTCACATTGAATCTTCTATCCTATTTGAAACACATTTTATGATATTATTATGATTTTGTAACTTATTTTCCCATTGGTTGTGAACATTGTGATGTTTATAATTTGGTACCCCATCCATATGGGGTACATATGATTTTGTATTGCTGAAGAGAGTTATGGCCTCTCTTCCTTTCTCAATAAAGTTTATTTATTATCATTTTCCCATTGAATATCTAAATTTTATCCATTTTAATTTAAATATATTATTAGCAGTGATTTTTCTTATAATAGATTAAGATTTTTTTTTGTTTATTGAATGATTTTGGACTATTGATTTTATATGAGATTACTAACATTTTGATTGGGTTATAGTTTTTTGAGATTGATTAATACAAATCTTTCTAGAAATTAAGATTGATTTGCATTTATAAAATCTTCAAAATTTCTTGAATATTGATTAGAAATTTAGTATTCTTATTTAGAAAATTGTTATTGTGCTCGTGTGATTATTTTGAATCACGTGTAAAAAAATTAATGCTACAATCTCATGATATGATTTATTTTTATTTTTATAAAAGATAATTACTAGTTATATATTGATTTCATGAAAATCTTTATGTATTTAAGGTTTAGATTTATTTGTTCTAAATTTTGAACAAAAATGAAAAATCAGTTTAACACAAATAATCTATATAACTTCATACAAATCTATATACCTATATATAAAAGGAAGGTTCAAATAACCTTTCTTCTTACACGTGACACACACCCCACATGTTCCCTTTCTTTTCCATAATTTTATTTATTCATGAAACAATTTTAAATATCACGAAATTACAAATTAAAATTCATACATCTTTCTTTTTCAACATTGACTGTCAAATCGACTTGAGTTTAAATCATGTTTCTCTATTCGTTGATGAATATTAAATTAAAATCAGGCTTAAGACAATCTTTTTTATGGCGAGGGTGTCGTTAGCGTTGATGGTTAAATTATATTTTTTTAAAGGGATAAAGTGTAATTTTATTTTTTATTAAATTAAAATTTTGTAAAAAAAATTAAAGGATCAAAATGAAATTTATCATTTTTAGTGGAGGTTGGGCTCTAGCTTCGCCCTTGATTTAGAGAGTTTACATTGGAAAGAGCAAAGAGATGCAAGTACTTTTTAATTTTATTTTTGAAATATTTGTGTTCGATATTTGTATTCAACTCATTGATATGAGAATACGAGTCTCAAATATTTTTCATTTATATGAGGAATTTTTGAAAAGTCTAATTATACCAAACATACCTATATTTAACATTAGACTCAAAAGGAATAGAAATATTTACTAAAGTTGAAACTCGAACTACCCAAATAATCCGCTTTACCTTATAAAAAATAATAAATCGAGCAAACTTGAAATTGAAAAACATAAATCCAAGTTCCGCCCGAAACAAGCAGCCCAAGGTTTGATTTTCCTTTAAGCTATTAATTAAACCATGATGCAAAAGATGAAAGAGATTGAATTACAAATAATTATTTGCTTATAAAAAATTTTAAATTTTATGAGTGGATTAAAAATGTGATAAGGGTCATATTTATTTATAAATTTAATTTAATTTTTATTTTTTATTACATATAAAACATTTGTCGTATTTTACATCCACTAAAAAAAAAACCTCGAAAGAATTTACAATGATGTGTATGGGAAAGTGCTGTAAAGGATAAAATTTATTGGTGAACTAAAACATAAAATATTCATTTTAATGGTGACGGATTGATATATGATTTGATTAAGTGAACCCAAGGGCAGGTTTAAGTCAAAATAGGGTCCATTCTTTTGTTTTCAAAGCATTTGGTTAAGGTAGCTGAACTTCATAAACCAACTTCATAACCTGTTTCATTAATTACCTAATCCAAAAATATATTTCTTCCCTATAAATCCACACTTTCCTTTCCCTTCCAAATCATCAAATTCCCAACACTCAAAACTCATTATCCACTTATTTCGTCCCTTCAAAAAACACAACAATGGAGTTTTCCAAGTCATGTTCTTCTCACCATGCTCCAGTTATGGTCGTCTTAGCTTTGATGTCATTGATGATGTTGTTGTTGCCTGTTACTGGACAGATCATCAACAATCCATGTACTCCGGCTATGCTTACCACTATCACGCCTTGCATGAATTTCCTCACCAATAGCAGTGCCAACGCCACGTCGCCCAGCGCCGCTTGCTGTAACGCTCTTAAAAACCTCACGAGCAGTAGCATGGGTTGCACGTGCCTAATCGTCACCGGAAGTGCACCTTTCCGGCTTCCGATTAACCGGACCCTTGCCGTCTCCCTTCCTCGAGCTTGTAACATGCCCAGTGTTCCCCTCCAATGCAATGGTATCTCTTGAAACTTTATCACCAGAACAAAATTACGAATCATAGATTTGAGTTTAATTATTAGTTAAGCATATTCGATTTACAAATTTGATTTTATTTTGCAGCGCCCCGTGGTGCACCTATTCCTGCTCCAGGTACAGATATATTCATAAATCCTTTGAAAATATAAATCATCAATACAAACTGAACTATATTTGCTTATTAGTTTATTTATTTGTTTGACAGGTCCAGTCTCACCCAAACTCTCCCCTGGAGCTTCACCATCTTTAAGCCCCCAAAGTCCCATTGTGCCGGAACCGACACCATCGGCCGAGGTGCCTGATTCCGGCACCACACCGGCTCTAACTCCACCATCGCCCACAGCAGGTTCAGGAGCCCCGACCGCCGCAACGGGGAGCCGTCCTGTTCTTACCCCATCAGCTGCCAACCCCGCTTACAGTTTCTCACCATTCCTTTTGGTGTTCACATTAGGATTTGTGATTTTCAAGTGCTAATTATATAATATGTGTTGATTGATTTGTTTGGTGAGCAGATATATATATATATATATATATATTAGTGTGGTTTTTATTTATTGCGTAATAATTTTTTTTTTTAAATTCTGCAATGATTATTTTTATTGGTTAATTTGATGTGATAAATGGAAAAAAAATAAATTATTGGTACATTACTGATATTCTATTATTAGCAAATTAAGTTGTTTATTAATTCCATTTGAGTAATTCTCAAGGAATTCAATACGAAATCCCAAAGGTTTTTCTTATCATTTTATTTTTAAGAATTTTAAGAATCAAGCTTAAATAGATAGAACGTATTAGGGTTAATTTTGTTGAATTTTTTAGAATTAGGATTAAATTGATAGAATCTATAAATATTATAGAAGTTAAATTTGTTGAATTTTTTTAGAATTAAGATGAAATTGATAAATTTGTAATTATTTTAGAGCTAAATTTGTTATTATGTAAACAAATAGATCACCTCAGCATTCGGTTAATATTTTATCAAAAGAGATTAAAATATTAAATGTCAAAAATGTTAATGGCTAAATCTAAAAATTTTGGAGATGGGTGACCAAAACATAAATATGCTAATAGTTGGGTGATTAACAGTGTGGTTTACCCTAATATTAACAATAATAAGAGGATCAGATTATGATGAATTAAAGTATAGAGACTAAATATCCAAATTGAGTATACAATAAGGATGTAACCACAATTTAACCTAATTAACTAAAATGATTTATTAGGCTCCTCAGTAACAGTTATTCCCGCCATATTCATCTCCAATTTACTTAAATACCCTCTCCCTAACAGATTTTTAACAACCATAATCAACCGTCTGTCACTCGCTCTCACCGCCATGGCCGCGAACATCTTCATATTGCTCCTCCTTGGTGTGGCGGCGCAGCCACTTCCACCAGCACCTCAGCAACCAGGCTGCGTGGAGGAGCTGGTGGCGTTTTCGCCCTGCCTGCCATTTGTATCAGACCCACCAAACAACGCCACCGACTCAGTTGCTCGACAGTGCTGCGACGTCTTCAATTCTGCTTTCGAATCCGGCGACGGTTACTGTTTCTGTTACATCCTCCAGCAGCCGCGGATCTTTGGGTTTCCGTTGAACAAAGAAAGGGTTGCTTCACTATCTTCCTTTTGCATGGCCAAGAACGGCGTTGCTTCTCTAGACTCGCTCTGCTCTTCAGGTTTTTCATCTTTTCTTAAACCCAATTGTTTAATTCACTGATTTCCTGATTAAGAATATCATCAGGTTCAAGGCCATGTTAATCTTTCGATAAAAGAAAATTTAGTTATTTAACGCTTTGATTGATGTAATTATGCAATTCTTAATTATTATCATGCATTAGGTGCACCAGCGCTGCCGCCATTGCCAAGCACCACAGATTCAGGGATATTGAAACCATTCAATTCTCGTAAGTAAAGTCCAAATATCTTTTCTTTTCATTTTTTTCCTTTTGAAACCGAATCGGCGGTAAAACCTGTTAGTAGTTCTCGGTCTGACTAATTCAACGGTCGGACCGGTTTTAATTAAATAAATCATTTAAAAATTTATAAAATTTTTGAAAAATAAAATTTATTAAAAATATAAAACTTGATTCAACCGATTCGCAGGTCAGTCGGTTCTTTCCTTTACTCTAGACCAGTGTATCGGCTGGTTCCCATCCAACCGGCCAATCTTGCATTTTGCTCTTCCATGGCTGTAATAAAATATTGCCTAAAAGGAAATGCTCATTTGCAGCGTTCTTGCTTGTAGATTGACCAAATATAAGCCTAAATTACTTGTTTTAAAGATAGACCGGATTTTAAAACTGGTAAAAGGCCGATACCGAAAGAATATTAAGGCAATGACATTGTCAGTGATCTGTTATTGGTGGTAGAATCCTTATGAAAACTATTCTACAGGTTTAGATAATGATTCAACAAGCTCACCCCCAGAATCTGCGGTCAAGTCGCTAACACCGCCAAGTTCCTCGGTAGAAGAAGCTATGTTTTCTTCTGCAACAAACCAGATTTACAAGCATATCACTTGGTTCCTACTTGGAATGGTGATTTTTCTGCTTAATCTACGTTCATTCTTGGTCTGACAGTAGCAAAGATTTTCCCGATTTCATTTGATATTATACTTACTGATACGATAAACACTTTGTAATCAGTAAAATGATATGATGGAAAGAGTTTTATTAGCAGAAAAACATCATCAAAATCAGATGGAAACAGTGTATGAAGATCTCTCTTCCTTTCGTTTGCTTTTACCGCTATGCCGTATTGTCTCTTGAAGTGAACAGGTAAGTTCATCACATTTGCTACTGTGAAAACAAGAGCATAAAAAAGCAAAAGAACCATTGTAGGATGTGTGCATTTCATTTCCACCCATCGGACCACTCGGCTTCATCTGTAAAAGGAACGAGATTTCCAATTTCCTTGGTATCTTCACCCCACATTTCAGCAATGCTGTTTTCATCATTGACCCGACAATCCTCCGGAGTTGAAACTTCTTCATCATCATCATACTCTTGCCTTTCAGGCAGAGCACAACCCTGGTAAGAGTTATGATCGGTACAACGCCATATAAGCTTGCTCCAGTAAGGGTCCTGCCATTCATTTATTATCAAAGATTTAAAGCTTTTGGTTATAGACATTAAATGATAACCACAAGTGAAGATTGGTACCTTGGCAACTATGTGAGGATTTCCAACAATAACAAGCAAAGCTATGGCGCGAGTAACCGAAACATTAAACCTTCTAGGATTGCTCAAAAACCCGAGACAGTGGGTTCTGTCAAACTCATTGTGTTTGATTGTTGATCGGACGGTAGATATAATGATAACTTTTCGTTCTTGGCCTTGAAATTGTTCGACGGTGCCAACCTTGACATCTGGTATGTCGAGATTCTCGAAGGCCTTCTTTAGTTTAAGGACTTGCTGCCTATAGGGGGTTATAACCCCGATATCTTCCTTGTTCAGAACCCCACTTGCTGTCAAACTACTAACAATTTCTACAACCTTGCTGGCTTCAATCCGATTGAACCATGACGGATTACTTCCTTCCCTCTCATCACAACCTTGTATACCAAAGAAAAAAACAGGGTAGTCCTTATTAGGAAGAAACTTTACTGAGTTCAATAATGAACCTATGTCATCTTTGCAAGGGATCAATTCACCATTGTAGAAGAGCAATGAAGGGAGATAGAGGATCTCCGGGTGACATCGATAGTTTCTAACCAGTTTTGTCACATAGTTTTCATTGGCATTAGTATAAAACTCGTGTTCAAACAACCTTTCTAAGTATGACTTCCCTAGTCCAAAATTCTCAGCTTCTTTGGAGTATATAACTGGACCTAACTGCTTTGGATCCCCAGCAAGGACAACAACAGTCTCTCTTCGGCAAAGGTTCGCTACAGGGATCATGCTTTCTGGCTCTGAAGCTTGACCTGACTCATCCAAGAAAATATGAGAGAAATGGCCTTTACCAACACTTTCTGCATACAGAAGGGAGGAACTCATGTAAGTTGAGATGATGATTCTGTAGGAGGTGAGAACACTAAGTGGAGGACATTTGAAAACGAGCTCATCAAAGAAGCAAAACCGGAGAAAATCCGGGTTGACGTCATCATATGGTCTTGTAGCTGCATTTAGTCTGAATATTTCAGTATCTTTAATCTCAACAGACTCCTCATTAAGGAGTCTCTCTAGTATGAAATCAGCCGCGCTATTTGAAGGTGCACACACAAGAATTCGAGAAGATTTTTGGGTTGAGTAGAGCTGAAGGATTGCCTCCACCATTGTCATGGTCTTCCCTGTACCTGGTGGCCCGAAAATCACATAAGGAGGTCCTCCTTTGCAGCCAAGGATCATCTCAATTGAACACATCTGCTCCTCGTTAAGTGTACAACATATGGGCACTAGTGGAGTGGTTTCAATCACCCTACTTTTGGGTGACGCAGATGGAAAAAGGAGACTTACAGCTAGGCTTTTTGCTGCATCAATGGCCTGGTATTGCCTCCGCATATTGATTCGGTTATACGTGAACTGCACATTATAAAGATTCTCATCTATGTGGTCTGAGTGAAATTCTGGTGCAAACTTCAAGTACACTTCATCAGCTTCTACCCGATGGATACAACCCTGAAAATCACCACATTCACTTGTCAGAAAGACAGAAGGTTCTCCAAAAGAAATAGAGGTCATGAGACCGGAAAGACTAAATGAACAAAAGACTATACAACAGATAGATACCGAGATAAATTCACACTTAAGCCAAAGAGGAAGTACTTCAATGATAAAAGGATAAAGCATATAGTACTTTTGTATGTAAACCAGACCTCATAAACTCTATCTGATCCACTAGCATCTTCACATGCAAGTTTAGCAAAAATATGATCCCCATGGACAAGTGAAGGCCTTTTTTCAGCGAGCCCCGGGACCTGAAGCGATAAATACTTCCCTTTCTTCCTCATGTTGATATTCTCCATGTTATAGGCCCTCATGTCCTCCTGAAGCCAAAAAAAGGGGATTTCTCAGTTTTGTAACACGAATATCAACCATCTACGCTACCGAAGGTTTGGATTACCTCGAGTTGTAACTCTTCCAAGATTAAGAGATGTTTGAAATAAGATACATAATTATCCCTTGTAAGACCTGTTTTAATAGCATCAGGAGTCTGCTTATTCTCAACCAGTTCTCTAATATCCTTCGGAATGTCATATGGGAGAAGCCTGTTTTGAACACCTCGACCCATAGCCCTTACCGGGCGTGACCCTGTAACAAATTCATCAACTGGAAAATGCTTCTTTCTTTGAGCTCTGGAATATGGCTTCTTAGAAGCCAAAGATTGTGAGATCTTATCTTCAACCAAGAGAAAAAAAATTCTTTCCAATCTTTCACCCTCCACATCAAAATGCACTATGGTAGTATGCAAGCCAATTTCCTTTGCTTTGCAAGACAACCAAATGGTTAAAGTCTCTCCAGGCTGTATCATTCGGTCCTCTAAATCGAAAAGCTTGACAAACCCTTGGCTCGTATCATCTTCAGAATTCGCCGATGGGGGTTTCATCAAAGAAAGAATGAAAGAATCCTTAGGCGTCGATGCATAAATTTTAGTCCACAACTCAACCGGTTCACTAGTGGTGTTTTCGATACTGATCAAATCAAATGCAGTTGCTCCCACGAATACAGATTGAGGTTTCCCCTTCGAAAATGGGAATGGTGCAGAAATTATGAGAGGACCCCCCTCATGATTGTAATCACAAGCAGATTTGTTGTTTGCATAATCAATGAAATTGATTTCGCCTTTGTCCCCGATGACTGAATATTCGTCATTGGATTTGTCACCAACTGTTCCCATCACTAACTAGAAAGGGAAGAACTGCTTTGCAACAAAATCCACAAAAAGGCAATCATGAAAAAACCCTTAAACAAGCAGGCATACACACTTATAAGATACAGTACACTACCATATATACAGTACACAAAGCAGAAACTAACAAAACCCAGAAACAAGATAGTGACAATGTAGAAAAAACAAAATTATTCAAATTCACCGTGCCAAAATTATAAGCATTTAGAGTACGTGAGCATGAACTACTCTATGAGTAAACAAAAAAAAAAAGGAAAAAGAACTCACCTCAGTGAATCATAAACCAAAGCTAGAAACTACTCTTTGGGTTTTTTGTTTAATGCAGGGAAATCAAATTAACCTTGAAATCAGTTTTTTTAGGTTTTTTAATTAAAATCAAATGAAAGAGACAATATTTTTAAGGAAAATAAAAATAATATGATCCATCACATCAGCAGATTTTGCCCTACAATCTGCAAATAAAAATAAAAAAAAACATAGGTTCATATATTTCATTTTCTTGGCAAAAACAGGGAATTCACAAACAGACGGGGAAGGTAGTTACACTCATCTATCACTTAAAAAATGTAAATTTTAATTAAAATGGTATTACTTATTTAAATATTAAAGGTTTAATTTTGCTTTCAATCCCTGTAGTCTTTAGTTTTTTTAATTTAACCCCTGCGCTTTTAAGTTTAAGAATTTAATCCCTTTATTTATCTGATTTAAAAATTAAAGTCCAATTAACTTCAACAAAAATAAATTAAAATTGTTATTAATTCAATTTTAATTTTTTAAATCAAATAAGATACTAAAAAGAGAAACTGAGAGGACAATTGGAACTATTAAAAGAAACTCATAAATATAGTCGAAAAAAAAATTACAGAGAAAACTTCTTTTTTAAATATTTTTATTTATTTTCGTACTGATAAATCCTATTGGCTGATATGACTCATTTAGCCAATTGGCTTGCTCAGAGATAGAGACAGTTAATTTCCATTTTGAAGAATGTATTAATTAGTATTTTAGGACTGACGTGGCTAAACCCTATTGCTTATATGACACTGGGCAATTAGTTTGTGAACGGGTCCAATGAAATTTTCTATTTTTTAATAATAAAATTGAAATAAAAAAAAGGTTATTGTGTTCTTAACATAAATAGTGAGACAAATAACATGCCAAAACTTCTCCACTTTTATGCAATATATCCTTTGTCTACCAAGGTTAAAATAAAAAAATTTTATTTTAAAATTTTAAATTAATAAAGATAAAATTATACTTAACTCTTTAAAAATTATAAAAAATTGATTTAATTTTTTAAAAATTATAAATATATAAATAAAATTATATTTTTATTATCACAAAAATTACAATTTAATTTTCACTTCTCCTAAAATAATTTTTTGACTTCGCCCTGACCTAAGGCCCTCCATCAAATTCCAATTATCAAAAATTAAATTTCAGCCCCTCAAAAACTCAATACTTGATTATTGGATTCAAATATGAAATATGCATATATCATTCTACCAGCTAAGATATATCAAAGCAAGTTAAAAAGAAATAAATCTTAGAAAATACATACCAGAATGAGAGGGAGCTATAACCTTTGAAGGAGATACTTGGAAGAAATTATCTAAATCTTCAAATATACAAAAAAAAAAAAAAAAAAAAAGGTTTTTTTTTTAATTTTTTAAAACTTGGGTAATTATCATACAAGTTTAATAGATATATTGTGATATTTTCGAGCGCATGAAGATAGTCGATTTATACAGAAAGAGAGAAACTTAATTTGGTATGTCGAACAAGTAACCAAAAGTAATATAAATGAATAAATTTAGAATATCAAGATATTTTTATAATTAAAATAAAAGTTTTAACTGATTTTAGATATGAGTTGCTCAAGACTTTTAATTTTAAAATATTAATAAAATTATTTGTATACGTAATATATAAAAGTAAAAATAGTATTACATTTATAATAATATTATTAATGATTTGTAAAAAAATTTAATTAAATTATTTTAAACTTTAAAAGGACTTTTTATGTGGATCTATAATTTTAAAATAACAATTGAATAATCTATTTTGTCTAATTTAAAAAATATATATATATGTGACAATCCTTTTTACCAATAGATTAATAGAATTCAAATATAAAAAATAGGCTAGTAAGAGATTAGAAACATAATTCAAAGATCTTTCGTTCGCCATAAAAGATTTCCATCTCAAAATACAATGGTTAAAATGTGCCAGTGACATGCGGCTGCAACGGATTGGGCTCGATGGGTCGATCGAAGGTAGATTGCTCCTGCTCTGCTTTGAACGATGGAGATTTTTATCTATAAGGGACTCCATGAAGGGCTCAAAGCTATTCTCTCTGTGTCTTTTTGGTTGCTGGTTTTCTTTTGGGTTTTCTCAGAAAGTCTGTTCATCTGGTTTTTTGCTGGTTTTAAGGTCATAGGCTCTTTTATTGTTTTCTGATTTCGTTAAGTTTGCTGGTTTTCTTTTATTGTGGGCGCTGTTTTGCCTGATTTTATTTTTCTTGGCAAACTATTTATTGTGCTACTGTTTGGAGCCTTTTGTTTCCCTTCATTAATGGTAAAGCAGATGAATTATTTTTCAAAAAAAAAAAAAATGTGCCAGTGACACAAATTTCTCTACTCTTAGAAAATTTTTATTCTTATTTTGAAGAACTTTTATTTTAAAAAATTAATGTTTTTATTTTTCGAATTTCGTCTAACCATTAAAACTAATATATTTTTTGTTAAATTCAAATTAATTACATCCTTTTTTTTAATTATATGGTTAATGTGAGTTTTTTTCATGATGTTACACTAATAAATTTAACAAAAAAAAAATTCAACAGTACTAAATTTGAATTGTAAAATCTAAAAAGTAAAAAAGACTAAATTTTTGAAAAATAAACAAAAATTAAATTTTAACTTTTTGAAAAGTATAAGGACTTATGGCATATTTTAACCAAATACAATATCCCTACATTCCCATATTTCGAACATCATAAAAGCAACAATTTAGTTTTTAATATAAAAGGTTTGGCTGCTCAAGTCAAACATACTGTTTCCTATTGTTAAAATGCAAATTAAAACATTCATTATGAAAGAACAAATCAAGGATAAAAATCTTTCAAGCTGAAGCAACCGCAGCATCCTTGACGGATTCACGCCAGGCGTACTCCCTCGCTCCATCTTTGTCGACGATCTTGATAACAAAGTTTGGAGGTGCCACTACAAGTCGTGACCTTATCTCCATTATGCATTTATCTACCAAGTCGATGGCTTCTTCCACGGTCATGCCACTGTGGTAGTGCCTGTCCATCATAGAGAGAGAAAAGTAGGATCCGTACCCGAATGCTCCCTTATCAACTTTGTGAAGTGTAGCGATGTAGTCGATGTAGTAAAGTGAGGGGCCTGTCTCTTTGTCGTAGCCAGCGAGAAGAATGTTCACGAAGTACGGATTCTGGAAAAAACCAAATGCCATTGTTAATAATAATGATAGTAAGACGAACAGGCAGGTGAGCAAAGACCATAATTCAGCATTCTCATGTCAGACAGGACAAGAAATAAATAATAATAATAATAATAATAATAATAATAAACTCACTGCTAGAAGGAAAATATGCATAGACAACCTAATAAGGAACTTCTTCAAAACTAGATTTGCAAGATCCAAGAACCGCAAAGACCAATAAGTGCACTAAACATCAAGCATGGCAACAGCAAAGATCAAGTAACAGAGATATGAAAAGAAACTACATGTGCCAAGAGTCATCATTGGAACTCCAAAATAAAAAAACACAAAGTATTGTAATTGTACTTTCAAAATTCCTTGGCCTTTTTCTAATCTGATCTTCCTATCCAATACAACTGCAATTAATCCATAAAGCTTGACAAGAAGTTCTATCAGAAACGACACCTTAAATTGATAGTGTCATATGGTAATGGTCTCGTGCCATAAAAGCATCAACTCCTCTTTGAATCCTATAACAAGCTTACATATTTTATTATAAATTTCAAGCTCAAAAAACTTTAGTTCTAACAAGCACAGCTGATTGTCTAGTGGAAATCTAAAGGAATACTTTCCTAGATTTGTTTAATACCAGATGTAACCCATCTTTTCTCAGCCGAAAAGAATATCTTTACAGGAATCTCATTCAAAAACATATGGAATGTGAAACCACTAGCTAGAAAACCCACAAACCAGGCACAAAATCTCAGTGAAGGTGCAGCTAGTATTGCCAAGGGATGGACCTAGGCATTCCATCTTAGCGTCAAAAGATAAAAGAGCCTCAGATCTCTTCAGGCCAGGTGCATTTGATCAGGCACATGCTTGATGTGCAAAAGCATACTTTTAAAGTTCCCTTTAATTTACTTTTTTTTAAATCATTTTCATTGGATATACATTTATTAGTAAGAAAAGGGAATAAATCAAGGGTTAAGATCCACTCCATTACTTTTTCATCCATTAATATCCAATACAATGATCATCACCATTCAAATGTATAGGACCCATCTATTAAATGTGAAAATCAACTTGTGAATGGTGATTAAACATGCATTGGATATTAATGGATGCAAAAGTAATTGAGTGGAGTCAAACCCATAAATCAAAACCTCTACTTCCCAGTATCAGAGAACTCGACAACAAATATGGGACCGTA
This sequence comes from Kokia cookei, assembly GCA_039519145.1. NCBI lineage: Eukaryota > Viridiplantae > Streptophyta > Magnoliopsida > Malvales > Malvaceae > Kokia > Kokia cookei. The sequence continues at coordinate 39,351,317 of CM076906.1, forward strand.
AGGGAATCAAGCATACTGGCCAATGAAAATAAAAGAAAGCTCTGCATGTTTTATAGATAAATTGAATCAATCTTTACAGTTTATTATCATAATTACATATCTCAAGCTTTATATATACACAGAGACATAAAACTGCGCATTTACTCAGTCAACCGCTTTTTTTGTGCTTTGTGTCTTAGGCAATATAAGGGTTCTAACACTAGAGTGCCCCATGTGTGGGTAGAGATAAAAGGCCAAATAAAACCTTGAAGCCAAGATGAATAAGACAGCCTCTTAGTGAGGTAGCATCCAAACTTTAAGCACCAAAAAAAACAAATCCACAAGTTAACACTAAATGTTTAAGTGAGCGAAGAAAATGATAGCCCAGCAACTTCAAAATCTCCTGTGGTTTAGCTAAGCACTCAATAACTCAGCTGGTCCCAAAAGTAGTTACCATCACCCAGGAATCCCCAAAAAAATTGGCTTTAACATAACATATGCTGATCTTAGGTACTAGTTCAATGTCCTATGCTGTAAATCAAGCAAAGAAGCGATTGCAATCGATTCTGGTAAAAGAGGGACCAAAGCACATATCAGGCTAGACCAATCCTTGCACATTTCAGGGCATGGTAAAGCTATATCATAACCACTTTGTTTCCAATTATAACTCATCTAAACCTTCCAGCATTACTCTATACAAATAGTTTTCAAACCGGAAAATTCTTCAATTATGCAATATCACCATAATGAGAAATCAAGCAAAGTTAGAACACAAATTACAGCTAATATTTCAATCCCAACGCACAATACATCATTTGAAACTAGCGCAAACCCTAACAAATCTTGTATTCCACATAGATTCATTACTCTTCGCCGGTAAAATTTCCACAAGCAAGTAAACTGCAATTGAAGAGCATAACCCTTAATTGAAACTATATATAAAAGTAATATCGATACCTTCCTTAATGCAGTGGCAAGCTCACCGCGAGTGAAATTGGCAGCGGCGGCAGTTGTCAAAGGAATACCGTTGCGAAACTGATACAAAGCCACGTTTTTCTGTATATACTCCGTGAATTGCACTCTAGGGAAAAAGAAAAAAAGGTTATATAGGAGGAATAAAGAAAACAGGAAAGTATATACGTAGATTTATAGGGAGAGAAAGAAAACGGGGGAAACCTGTCACCGGATTCACCGCTGGCAGCGATGAGTTTGTGAGAATCGAGGACCATGATCTTGTCTTCGTTAGATTTGTGGACGAGGATGCTGTGAACCGCCGATGTGTCCGCCGCCACTACGGTAAAGCCATTGCCTACCAAGCCGAACACGCACTCCATTTTCACTTTCTTTTTTTTTTTTGAGGTTTGATTTTGAGGCTTTTGAATTTTTTTTTTTCAAGCTAATATATGTTAGAACTGTCTTGAAGAAAAAGTTGTTCTTAGAGTGGGAAAATAGAGAATTTTGGGGAAAGATTGAGGGTTATTTGGTCCTATAAAGTATAAAGAACACTTGGGTTATTGTAACACTGGTGTTCATGGGTTGGATTATTCATCTAAATACGAAAATCTGCTCGAAATTTGAGAAAATATTAGGTTCAAAAAATAAGCATAGGTAAAAAAAATTAGGCTCATTTAAAATATGGGTTCGGAATTGAAAATTTAAGATTTGAGTCCGGTTCAACCCTATTCGTTTAAGTTTATAATATTTTATATTATAATATATAATAATTTAAAACACATAAAAAAAATAAACACATACTAAATATATAATATTACTTTAATGTAAATTTTAAAATAATGTTAAGATCATTATATAAAAATTTTCAATAAATAAAAAATGTATAAAATTATTAAATATTAAAATAATATAATATAAATATTTTTAAAAAAATTAAAAATAATGGGTAGATCTAAAATGAGTTTAAATTAATTTTTTGTAAATATGAACGAGTTTGAATAAAATTTTAAATTCAAATTTTAAATCAAATTAAATTTAGACAAATATATAGTATATTAATATATATCATATTTAGACACGATTTGAACTGACTTAACTTATGAATACCTCTAGATGCTAATTAGTGAGTCACTTTCTACTCTTAATTAAAAACTCTAATTTGGACGGGTATGCTTATTGGGAGGTTGGATTAAGACTCGATTTTAAATAGTTCCCAAGCCTAGCTGGACTTAGTGAATTCAAGAAAATTATATTATTGTTTTTTAAAATAATAAAATATTTTATATTTATATTTATATTTATATTTTTTATAATTAAATTTAAATGAAGATATTCAAAAATCATTCTATTAACAAAAAAAATATAATCCTATAATTTTCAACATGTAGCATCTTATATTTCATCAATATTACATAAAGATAGGAAACTTATATCCTCTCAGTTCATTAAATTTAAATGATGTTGTCAACTTGAAGTATCAGTGACTTGATCCCTTTGGTCCAGCCTAGTTTTTAAACCTTCATAGACACAACCCCATAGCTCAGCGTGAATGGCTGTGCAAGCTCCAATGCTATGCTGCGTGAGAAGCCTATGATCCAAGTTCCATTTCTGTCTCGAAGCAAGCCTCCAATTACAGCCATGTGCTTTGAGTAGTACACTGCTCCATCCATATTCAATTTGGTCCAGCAAATCTTTCTTCTCACCAGCCTCCAAAGTGTACTTGCCTAGATTCAGCATTTAAAATCACCTGAACTGACAATACTGGAGTTCCTTTGTTCCCAGATTTTCCATACAATAATGTGCATTGTTACACAATAGCCCATGCAGGTTTTAAATAAAACAATTTTTAACCAATTTAATCTGAATTTTATCACTTTAAATATAATCTATCTGTTTATTTATTTTAACCAAGGGAGAACACGAGATAATATTAAAGGAAAAGTAAAGATTTCCCTCTTCATTTTATTCCTTAAAACAAAAGCACTCCAAATCACACTACAAAACAAGGCTCTTCCTCTTTACATAGACAACCCTTATTTTATTCCACCATTACATGCCTTACTAGCAAAACTACAACTTAGAACAAGCGTGCAAAGTCCAGGAACGACGATAAGGGGTTAGTACTTCCCCTCCTCTCGTCAGATCCACGCTGACTCTGTCGAGACACGAAGTAAGATTCTTGCGGTTTGTTGTTGAATACCTCATCCACCAACTTCGACTCCACCCCAAACGCCAGCTCCTTGGCCTGGCTATCCCATTGTCTCACATTGTTGATTTTCCCAGCCACGAAGATCCTCTTGTTGTCTTGGCCGCTGTAGAGTCCGAACCCGACCAATCCTAGGTTCTGGTTTTGGGATGCAACGTATGTGACTGGATGGTCTGCTGGGACTACAAACATGTCACCGGTTGATAACTGGGCTCTTACTCTCTTGTATTGTCCACTTCTCCTTTCATCTTCTTGTTCTTCTTCCTCTCGGGAGGACCTGTGTGAGCTCTGCCTAGAAAGGTGAGGGCAGACCATTTCGACGTACCCATTTCCTTCGGTGACGAGGACCACGAATGTAGCCTTTGAATTGTAGTGCGGTACGAAGATTGATCCCTGTAAAAAAAGGAATGATTTTGATTAGTGTGAAGAGATGAATTATAATGGGATTAAGGAGGGAAAGAAAGGGTTGTTTGGTTTTTAAGTACTTTGTTTATTTGGAAGGCAACAACGGAGGAATCCACTTCTCGGAGTTGCTGCTGGAAATTACGAGGGCAAGCCTCAAAGAAGCGGCCGTTTTGGTTGGAGTAGCGAGGGGTTTGGCTCAATAAGTTGAAGGCGTATCCCTCGCTACCTTTCTCCCTTGGTGAAGTGGCTCCTTGGCTCAATGCCCTTATTTGTTCTTGGCTGGCTTTACGGAACAGTCCCTGTCCCTGATGCCTTTGATGGCTTTGCCTCCCACCAAACAGCTCATCTAGCTGCTCACCTCGTGTCTAATACAACAAAACATGAATGAATCAATGAAAAATTGAGTTTTATTAAAAAACAAAAAGAAAGATTAATTAGTTCAAAGAATAATACATTGAAGACAGCCTCAAGAATTTCACGGCTGAAGATTCGTAAATATGACTGAGGATTTTCCTGTCCAGCAGGGAAGAATTTCTGCAGAAAATACAGATAAAAGGGGTTAATAACTTCATATATATTACTAATAAGTTTCTGAATCTTTAAAGGTAAAATACTTGGAATTGTCCAGGGTTATTGACAGGGCGGTGGAGCATTGCTATGGTTAGCTTTTCCCTGTTGTCTTGGTTGGCCAAGTACACAGTGCTTCCTGCTGGAATTCTTACTACAACTCCACGACCTACATTGTATGACTCTTTGTTTTCATGTGTCACGAACGTAATTATTCCTCTTCCTGAGAAAGTAAATAGTTTACCCTGTTTTAGTTAATGGTGATATATTCTATATGTTGATAAAAGGGAAGAGCAAAAATAGAGTATTCACCGTTAGTGACAACGTAAATTTTCTCAGCGTCACAATGGTGTGGGAGAACGAAAGTGTTGGGGTTTGCTTCTAAAATGGCAATGCGGAACTCGTTGATGCCCCTAAGTAAATGATGCTTGTCAGCAAACCTCTGGAGGACTTTGAAATTGCCATTTTCTTCCCTGAATCGTTCTTGGAACGATCTGCGATGGAAGTAGTAAGGGTTGTTCCTTTGTTGTTGCTCTCCTTCTTCACTTTCCTCTTCTTCTTCTTCTTCTCTCCACCTGTTTTCTCTCTCTCCCCTCCATGGATCCTCTTGGTACTTTTCCCTGCATTCCCTCACGCATTGTTGCTTCCTTTCGGGCCTTTGCTCTTGCTGTTGGCAATGCTGTTGACACTCCTTGAATCGCCTGTCAGGCTGCTGTTGTTGTTGTTGCTCTTCCTCGTATTTTCTCTGGCAACTTTGTTCGCACCGTGGACGCTGCCTTTGTTCTTGCTGTTGGCACTCTTGTCGGCATTCCTGGTATCTCCTCTGAGGATCTTCAGGGTTCATATCATGGCGGCGGCGCCCTCTCTCTTCTCTCTCACGCTGCTGCTCCTCCCTAAACTGCCTTTCACACCTTTCTTCACACTTCTCTTGCTCCCTTTGTCCACGTGTCTCCGACTGGCATCGCCTCTGGCAGTCCTCGTACCTCTGTCGAGGATCATCCTCGCTTCTTCTGCCGGGGAAGTCTTTGGCAGAGCAAAGCAAGCCAAAGGAAAGGAAAAGAGAAAAGAGCAAAACTACGAAAACTGACTTGTTCCTCACCATGATTACTATAAGCTCTGTTTAGTGTATGATGGTAATAGCAAAGACTGGTAATGTATTTATAGAAGGTGGAACTGTGGAAGGTGATGTTTTTGCATGCAAATCTCCATCAACGTGTTGAAGACATTGACATGCAAGGTGACGAGTGTGCAAATTAAAGAAGACAAAATAGTTTTGAGTCTTTTTTTTTATCGAGATGCCACATCCCTTCACGTGGTACGGTCAGAGCTCGGACAAGCTTTGTTGCAGAGGGGAATCATGGTTGTATCTGTAACTGGAAGTGGCGAAGTGATAATGCTTTAACAGTAGAGTGGTGGACCGTGTTGTCGTTTGTGTCAACTCAGGTGAGTTTAAAGAGAGTAAAACGTGGGATGTGGCTGTTTTATGAGGTGAAATAGAGATGAGTTCGTTGAGTTGATGTCCCGATTCACTGAATTATAAGGTTGAGTTGGTTTTTATCCGCACTTGGGCAGAATGGAGGACAGCTCAAGTGTACACATGTTGCTGTGCATGGTGATGAATGATGAGTTGCTTGAGATATGAACGAATTAAGAGATGTACATAGATACTATTTGAATTTGATATAATGTAATTGTATAAATTCATACTGAAATTTAAAAGCTAAGATAACATGTCACATGCTGAAAAATAAAAATGAATTTTAAAATAAAGGCGTGCTTATACCTGAGTTTTTTTTTTATTGAGTGAGAGAAGTTTTGAGTAGAAATAAAGATTATATTAAAATAAATTTTAAAACTATCTATCTGAGATGTGTTATAGTTATTTTTACAAGTGTACGAGTTTAAATTAGAGTGTAGTCTGCGTAGGTTATGAGAGGTGACTTTTAAATGGGTAAAGTATAAAAACAGTCACTTTTGTTTATCTCATGTTATATTTTAGTTATTTATGTTTGAAATGTTACGTTTTAGTCATTTATGTTAGTATTTTGTTACGAAGTGATCACTGTACTGTTAAGTTCCGTTATCCCTCTAACGGTAATCCTACGTGGCAGTCCAACTATTTTTTAAGTGTCAACTTGGATTTTCAAATGAAATGAAAATAAATTTTTAATTAAATAAATTTAATTAATTAAAATTTTAAAACCTTAAACTTTAATTGAAAAAACCCTAAACTCATTTCCACACACCTCTCTTCTTTTTATCTTCATCTTCTTTCCTTTTGATTCTAATATCTTTAACTACAAATCTGTCTCAAAGCTTGAATCTTTGAAACCTATTAACCCAAAGAAACTTAACAGAAAGAAGATATTGGAATCAAATATATTGAATCTTTGGGTTAATGGGTTTTAAAGGTTCAAGCTTTGAGACAGGTTTATAACTAAAGATATTAAAATTAAAAGGGAAGAAGAAGAGAGGTGTGTGTGAATGGATTTGGGGTTTAAAATTTTTAATTAATTAAAGATTTATTCTCATTCCATTTGAAAATCCAAGTTGACACTTAAAATCTAGTTGGATTGCCACGTAGTATTACCGTTAAAGAGATAACGGGATTTAACAGTATAGTGATCACTTCGTAACAAAATACTAACACAAGTGACTAAAACGTAACATTTCAAACATAAGTGACTAAAATGTAACCTGAGGCAAACAAAAATTGACTATTTTTGTAGTTTACCCCTTTTAAATTTATGTATCGAGGGTTTTTTAATAGATGGTGCATTTATTTGTAATTAGTGTAAAATAATAGCAATGACGATAAAATTAAATATTGTAACGTGAAAAAAAAAAAAAGTTAAACACACTGAAATTAAATGTCGATATAAAGGGATCTTGAATTTGAATTGTAGAAATTATTTGCTTGCCGTGTGTCATTGATTTGTTTCTATGAGGAATGTGTGAGAATTGAAAGAAAAAAAAAATTATATAATGTTAATTTATCAAAATATATATCCAAAATAAACACGAATAATTCAATATGTGGTCGGAAGAAGTGGTAGCAAATATTTTCTCTTGATATTTATGAAGTTGCGATGATTTTTTTATGACAATTTGGCTTAGCTTGTACTAATCCCTTTTAGATTTATGTTTCATTGAGATTAGCTTCAATGAGATTAAAAATAAAGGAAATTAGCGGTGAGATTAATTATTTTATCAATGTAATTAAAATTAGTGATGGGATGTGTGTTTAGATTCAAACCATATTATTAAATTAAATTATAAGGAGACGGAAAAATGATTAATAAAGAAATTATTATTTTTTTCGTATTCTTTGAAATTTAAATATAAATATTTTGTGTTAGATATAAATATTCAGGTTCGTTAAGTATAAATATGTATTTTTTTTATAGAAAAACATAAGTATGTATTTGATGACGTAAAATATTTGTCTTATATCATTTAGAATTATTAAATTCGTAGTTATTTGTTCAGTGGTTGTAATACTTGTAATTAATAGCATGATTGATTATAAGCTAGATAGGGAAATTATATTATGTAGATGTGTAATCTACTCTGCATGGACCTCTGTTGCGTGTGCTTGTCCGTTAAAATTGAGTCTCTTTAGTTTTCAATCATATTAATAAATTAATTAGTATATTAAGATTATGATAATCAAATAGCTTCATTTTGATTATCGAAAAAGTAAAAAAAAAAAAAAAAAAAAGATTATTGGACGCTTTATTGATAATTATAACCAATTTATTATGAAATATAGAAATTGAGATTTTACGTTTAATTAAATTTCCATTATGTTTATTTCTCAAATTTATTTATGATTATTATTTTAATCATTTTAATTTTTAATTTCAACTCTCTTATATTTATTTTACTTGTTTCTTATTAGATATGATCATGCTGATCTTCATTTACCTACAATTTTTTTTTTTTTTGAATAAGATTTAGGTGACTTTAAGAAATATGTTATTTACTTAATTTTTTTAATTTTGTATTTAAAAATTTCCAAAGTTATTTATTGAATACAGTAAACTACATATTTAATTAATCAATCAAGAAATTTAAATAAGTTTGTAAAATAAAATATATTATAATTTTAAATATTATTAAAAATATAAAAATAATGTTCATAATTATTATTTTAATTTCATCGTTATCATTACTATTTTAATTTCACCGTTATCATTACGTTTGCATCATCTTATCTCATCGTACTAATGAGGTTGCAATTATTGTAGGGTATTTTAGATTTTTTGATACGTTTTTTGGCTATATATTTAAATATATATATATATATATATATATATAAAAGGTTTGATTAATATGGAAAATTAGATTATGAAACAATATTTTTTAAGAAGATGAACTGATTAAACAAGTCATAATGGTTTCTTTTAATATTACGAGATCAATGTCACTTTAACTAATCCTATGGAGGTAATCAACGGTGCAATACGTAATCATAGTGCCTACAACGGGGCCTTGCAGACGAATGGCACCGTACAGACTACCTCGCGAACAGAATCAACGGGTTCACAACACATCTCCTCAAGACAGAAATTATCCCACATACCACCTAACATTCTCCTCCAAATACAATCACCAAGATTCACTGTATGTTGCAGCAGCAACACTCACAGCCCGTATCGTACTTTTGCTAAGTTCTTACAGCACTTCAACCAAACTCACTGCAATTTACTATTTATCAGACAAATACTATGTCATCTCCAACGGCTCCCCCATACAGCAAGTGGCGCAGGTACCTCCTTGGCCAAGTATATGTCCATTGGAAGCTACAACCAATACGCGCAGATATCAAATACCTGCAAAAAGGGATCTGATCATACGTACAAGAGGAACGATACCCACTCCATGCAACAGTCGACAGGTTCAGCACTTTCCGGATTCTCCAAGTCGTGGTCAAGCTGTTAAACAAGATATAATGGTTAGATGTAAACACGAGATCACAAAAATATTACAAAATCTATAAATGCTCACTATCAAATATTATAAAAACTTCTCCTTTCTCAAGGTTGAAAATTTTGGCATAAGTTTTAGAGACATTAACAACATCAAATGAAATAATACTAATTACTTAAGTACTTGACATTTTATTCATTAAGATAGAAATACAAAAAAGGCACTCAAAAGTTCATACAAGTTATTGCACTACAAAACAAGGGTCTCCTCCATTACATAGGTCACCATTTTTATTTCATTACATGCCTGCTTAAAACAAGAAAATTTCACATTAGTCCATAAACACGAGACTATGTGATTATTATTGCCTCTAACTCTTTATTCAGATGCACGCTGCCTCTGTCGAGACACGAAGTAAGACTCTTGTGGGTTGTTGTTGAATATCTCATCCACCAACCTCAATGACACTCCAAAGGCCAACTCCTTGGCTTGGCTATCCCATTGTCTCACATGGTTGGTTTTCCCAGCCACGAAGATCCTCTGGTTATGATCTGGGTTAATGTTCTGGTTGAAAAGACCGAACCCAGTCATCCTCAGGTTCTGGTTTTGGGAGGCAACGAATGTAACTGGAAAGTTTGCTGGGACTACAAATATGTCTCCACGTGACAACTGGGACCTTATTTTCCTGTATTGTCCACTTCTCCTTTCCTCTTCCTCTTCCTCTTCCTCTTCTTGTCCTTGTTCTTCTTCTTCGTATGAGCTTTGCCTAGGAAGATGAGGAGAAACCATTTCAGCGTATCCATTTCCTTCGGTAACAAGGATCACAAATGTGGCCTTTGAATTGTAGTGCGGCACAAAGATTGATCCCTACAAAAAAAGGGTTTGATTTTGGTTAGTATAATGATGGAAATTAGAGGGAAAACAAAGGGTGCTTTGGTTTTAAGTACTTGGTTTAATTGCAAGGCTGAAACGGTGACATTGATGTCCCTGAGTTGCCGGAATTCACGTGGGCAAGCCTCGAAGAAGCGGCCGTTTTGGTTGGAGTAGCGAGGGCTTTGGGTCAATATGTTGAAGGCGAATCTCTCGCCACTTTTCTCCCTTGGTGAAGTGGCTTCTTGGCTCAATGCCCTTATTTGTTCTTGGCTGGCTTTACGGAACATTCCCTGTCCCTGCTGCCTTTGATGGCTTTGTCTCCCCCCAAACAGCTCATCTAGCTGCTCACTTCGTGTCTAATACAACACAACATGAATGAATCAATGAATAATCAAGTTTTATTAAAAAAAAGTTGATATTAGTTCAAAGAGCAATACATTGAAGGCAGGCTCAAGAATTTCACGACTAAAGGCTCGGAGATATGACTGAGGGCGTTGGCTTCCAGCTGGGAAGAATTCCTGCAAAAAAAATATAGGTAAATATCTATATAACCAAAACCAAACAAGTTTGTAAATGTTTTAAAAATTTAGGAACCTCGAATTGCCCAGGGTTATTAACAGGGCGGTGAAGCACTGCTATGATTAGCTTTTTCTTGTTGTCTTGGTTAGCCAAGTACACAGTGCTTCCTGCTGGGACTCTGACTACAACTCCCGGTACTACATTGTAGGACTCTTTGTTTTCTTGTGTCAAGAACGTAAGCGTTCCTCTTCCTGTGAAAGTAAACAGTTTACCATGTTTTTGTTAATGGTGTTATATTATATATGCTGATAAAGGGAAGAGGAAATAGAAGAATGTTCACCGTTGGTGACAAAGTAAATTTTCTCAGCGTCACAATGGTGTGGGAGAACGAAAGTGTTGGGGTTTGCTTCTAAGATAGATAAGCGGAACTCATTGATGCCCCTAAGAATAGGATGCCTTGAAGCAAACCTTTGGAGGACCCTGAAATTGCCATGTTCTTCCCTGAATCGAGATTGGAATGATCTGCGATGGAAGTGGAAAGGGTTATGGCTTTGTTCTTTCTCTTCTTCTTCACTTTCCTCTTCTTCTTCTTCTCTCTCTCTCCTCCATGGATTATCCTGGTACTCTTCCCTGCATTCCCTCACACATTCTTGCTTCCTTTCCGGCCTTTGTTCTTGCTGGTGGCAATGTTGCTGACACTCCTGGAATCGCCTCTGGGATTGTTGTTGTTCTTGCTCGAATTGTCTCAAGCACCTTTGTTGGCATTGTGGTTGTTGCTTTTGTTCTTTTTGTCGGCATTCTTGCTGACACTCCTCGTATCTCCTCTGAGGATCTTCAGGGCGGTGGCGCTGCTGTTGCTCTTTCTCCCTATACTGCCTTTCACATCTTTCTTCACACTGCTGTTGCTCCTTTTGTCCACGTGTATCCCATTGGCATTGCCTCTGGCACTCCTGGTATCTCCTCTGAGGATCTTCAGGGTTCACATCATGGTGGCGGCGCCCTCTCTCTTCTCCCTCACGCTGCTGCTCCTCCCTAAACTGCCTTTCACACCTTTCTTCACACTTCTCTTGCTCCCTTTGTCCACGTGTATCCCACTGGCATCGCCTCTGGCAGTCCTCGTACCTCTGTCGAGGATCATCCTCGCTTCTTCTGCCAGGAAAGTCTTTGGCAGAACAAAGCAAGCCAAAGGAAAGGAAAAGAGAAAAGAGCAAAACTACGCAAGCTGACTTATTCCTCACCATGATTCCTATAAGCTCTGTATTTTGTTACTGTGTGATGGTAATAGCAAAGAGTGGTAATGTATTTATAGAAGGTGGAGCTGTGGAAGGTGATGTTTTTGCATGCAAATCTTGATCAACGTGTTGAAGACATTGACATGCAAGGTGACGAGTGTGCAAAATAAAGAAGACAAAATTTTGTCTTTTTTTTTTTTTTTATAGTGGGGGGTAGATATCGAGATGCCACATCCCTTCACGTGGTACTAGCAAGGTTCGGACAAACTTTGTTGCAGGGGGGTTCATGGTTGTATCTGTAACTGGAAGCGGAGAAGTGATGATGCTTTAACAGCAGAAAGATGATGGACCGTGTTGTATTGTATGTGAACTCAGTTGAGTTCAAAGAGTGTTGAAACTGGGAAGGGTTTTAAAGTGAGATAGAGATGAGTTCCATGAGTTGATATCCCGATTCACTGAGTTAGCGTTTGAGTTGATAGAGAACAACTCAAGTGTACACATGTTGCTGTGCATGGTGATGATCTATGAGTTGCAGGAGTTATGAACAAATTCAGATATATATATTTTTGGTATCCTGTACGTTTGATGCTCATACAAATTAGTCCAGTTTGAGGTATTTTTATTCTTTTCCAGTAATATTTTCTCTAAAATTTAAGTTATAGAATATATTTTATCATTACATTCTATTCAATATATAGATGATAGTATATAAGTTTATACAGTTCAATCCAACGTAAGGTGCCACATATTAAGAAATATGGTAATTTATTTTTTTCATAAATTTTGAATTAATTATATACTTATTTATTAATAATTTTATAGAATCCTAACGATATTATACTATGTTAGTTTATTAAAAACAAACAAGTAGGCGAGGGGCTAGGGCCATGACTCTTTAATTTTAAGAGAATTTTTTTTATTAAAGTGCTTAAAATTTAGGGTTAATAAAAATAAACCTAACTAATATCTAAATTTGAAAATACTAAATCAATTTGATATTTTTGTTGGATATAATATTATTAAAATTTGTTGATATAACATTGACGATCTATAGTATGATAACATGTGGCAGCGTCATATTTTGACACATGATAAAAATAATAAAAATATATAAAATTTAAAAATTAAAATTTATAAGTTTATAATATATATATATATATATATATATATATATAGGAATATAGTTAAAAGATAAAATAAAAGTCAAGCCGCCCACGAAAATTTTAATGAAGGGAGATAATTATATTTTCACCTGGAGAGCGAAAGACCAAAATTCGTAGCCTTGCATGGTGAATTTTCATCTTTGTTCAACAACAGGAAATTTTCAGGCTTCAGGTCCCTATGGAAAACCTATACAGAATGGCAAGTAGGGATGATTGGACGATGGTTCTAACTAAAGAAGCGGCCACACGTTGTTTTCATTTAAAAAAAGATATTTTTGAAAATATTAAAATTAGAACTAAATTGACAAATTTTATTAATGTTGAAGGTTAAATTTGTTATTTTTTTAAAATTCAAACTAAAATGACTAACTTTGTAACCATTAAGGGTTATATTTATTGAAATTTTTATATTCAAGATCAAATCGATAGAATATGTAACTATCAAATGACTAAATTTGTTATTAGACCAATAAAAAACTCACGTTAGCTTCTTGCCACTCATCTTACGGCAACTAATAGTAGAGTGACTAAAATATTAATTTCAAAAAAGTTTAGTGACTAAATTTAGAACGATAGACATAATTGGATGACCACCATTTTTAAAGTTTATCCAAATAATAATATATTTTATACCAACATCATCGTTAATGTCCACTTGATGCAAACTAAAATTGGGTAATATGGCCTTGTGATATCCAATTTGGACTCTCAAGGCTCTATTAAATATCATGGAGGTCATTATACTAAGTGTTAAATTGCATTTTACCTCCTCTACTAAAAATTTCATTCATTTTTATTATTAACAACTAACAAAATATCCAAACAATGATACGTGTCATGCCACATGTATCTTATACCAACATGCAAGGACCAATTTTTAACAATAGAAATGTATGAATTTTTTAACAGAATAACCAATTTACTCTTTGTTCTAATATATGAGGATTAGTTTGCTCATTTTTTTAGTAGAGCGGGTAAAATGAAATCCAACTCCTAATTTAAGGACCTCTATGATACTTTTACGGTCTTGACATCAAGAGAAAATAAATTACATAAATCATGTTACTTCTTTAAATGATTATGGGCTAAGTCAAACCTATGTATGGTATTAACATAATTTATGTTTATTTAAATTCGGCTCGGTTCAAAAATGAGAGATAAAAAAATTTTCATGTCTACCCATATTTGTAAATAATTAACTCAAAAATTTTATATTTTCAATTTTTTACAAAAATATATATTATTTTTAATTTAATATTTAACAAAAAAAACTTTAAACAGTGTTAACAATTAAATCTTAATTTTAAAATCTATAAAATTAAAAAAATTATTAAAAATAAAAATATAAAAACTAAATTATAAATTTACAAAAATACAAAATTTTGTAATATATTTTAACAATTTTATTTTAATGTAATTGGTTGGTCCTCAGTCCTCACCTCTATGCAATACAAGTCTTTAATTAAGTTAGTCAATTAACTTCAGTTCAGTAATAAAAAAAAAAACAAATGAAAAAATAATTATAGAATTTTTTTGAAAGAAAATAATTATAGAATTTTATATTAAAAAAAAAAAGTGAACATCTTTTTGTACGTTAATAATAATTATAATAATGTTGAAATATAATTTTCGAACTTTTTTGCACTTAATGTAACCTATTTTTATGTAATATAATTCGCATTTGATTCCTTTTTACATGTATAATACTATAGAGAGGGGGAGATGATTCTTTCTTTTAATAATTTTTTTCTCTTCACATAAAAACCCTAGCAACCCAATTTCAGTAAGAAAAAAAAATATTTGAAAACCCTAGCAAATCCTAACACTTCAATGGCCTCAAGACGTTCAAAGGTTATTCGTTCATCGAGCCAAGGCGAAATGGATCTGTTTAATCAGATAATGCCAATAGACTCTCCAACTCCGATATCGAATCGGCCGACAACGGCCCATTCAGCTGTAAGAAGAGCACCGAACATGGTTCCGATGCAGCAGCCGAGAACGGCGATTCCGAAAAAGAAGCAGCTGCCAAAGAAGACAATATTTATGTTGGGGTCACCCGAAAGCAGAAGAGAGATAGAAAAGGACGAAGGGTTCGGGGTTTTTTTTCAGAATTGTTCCTTGTGCAAGAAGAAACTCAAACCGGATAAAGACATTTATATATCTGGGTACGTTAGACACGATTTTTTACCATGACGGGTTAATTAGTTTATATTTACAGTATAAAGTGAAACATTGTTTGCGATTGCAGTTACCTAGGCGCATTCTGCTCCGTTGATTGCCGAGATGATCGAATAGCTTTGGACGATATCGACAATGAAGTTGTTCCCAAATTACCAATAAACATGAGACCCTCGAAGAGATTCTGAACCACAAATTTGAGACTTTCCTGATATGTATCGGATACAAATATTCAATTTTTTTAAAAAGCTATCCTTGTATCGAAATTCGAATAGATTTGGAATAACAAAAGGGTGTCCTTAGAGAGGATTAAGCAACAAGCATTGTTTGCTATAGCTGAATATTGCAGAGGGAATATAAGCTATTCATTGGTATGGTCTCCATTGCAAGAGACAAAGGAACATGCTTTTGCCAGCCAATGCCCACTAACAAAAAAGGGTTACTTTCAGATTATATAACCAAAAGAATCTAACCATATAACTTGGTCTGACCCCATTGGAGATAATTATATATTAAACTTACTTTTAAATATATATAGAAAGAGTAACAGGTTCAGAAGGAAAAAAAGAAGCCTTAAAATCATGAGTTTGCCAATGTAATTTGTCAGGTATATGAACTGTCATGTTCTCTTCTTTTTCTTTTTTCTTTCATTATAGCAGTTGCAGATTCTGATACTTTTACACCGAAAAGTTCATCACAGTATAATTAGAAGACATGTTGGTTTTAGGTATTTGATTCTTTTACACAAGAAAACAGTTGGTACTGTTTGATTGTTTCGGTTCAACATTCTGAAGAATCTGAACAAAGAATCATTATAGAATATTGCAGGTTGTAACACCTTTTTTAAGGACAAGAAAATAACAATTAGGACACCGTTTTAGCGCTTTTTTATTGTGGTAATCAACAACGAAGAAAAGATGGCGAAAAGGAGTGTAGGACATGGAGAAGGAGACGGTTGTTGTGTAGGGTTTTTAGAGAAAAAAGACCGGATTTCTTACTCTCTTGTGCACTTAGGTTTATATAGGAGGTCACCTTTCATCGTGTCCTGCAAAGTTCGATGGTAATATGGTTACCGGCCAGTGTGTTGTGTGATTTTGATGTGATGTTTTCATTCTTAGGGATTTTACAAGGTTATTATGAAGAGCTCATTCATGAACCGTCCTACATAAAGGGTCGCTACGGACAATTCCTTATGAAAGGTGAAATAAGTATATAAACGCGACGCAACAAACAATCACACTATCCTAAAATCAGCCCCATTGTTAGCTTGACCAAAAAGTAACAGAATTAATGCAATTTTGATGAACAAACAAAGGCCAGAATCTGGTGAATTTGCTTGGAATTGATAAATAGCCGACCAGAAGGCAACTCCTTCAGTTTTAAAGTGACTATTCACTGATAAGGTTTCTCCCTCTGATAGCTTTCAAGTGAACATATATACCTTTCCTTTTCTGCTATTCTTTTTCTTGGTCCCTTCTTTGACCGTATTTGGAATGGAATGCACATGCATTTTACATACACCATTTGCCCCCCCCCTACCCCCCTTCTGTCATCTTAAATATTCATTATACTCGATATGTTAAAAAAAAAAATTTCAAATTTTTTCATTGCTTATTTGTGAGATTTAAGGCCTGCAATAATGGTGTACTAAAAATGACCTATAATATAAAAGTGATTGGAATATTCCCCACTTTCTCTTTTTGGTAGAAAAGCCCCCATTCTGGTTTTTTACTTTCTCTACATTCCAGACAGGTAAGAACAAACTAATAATATGGTCAATCAACATATATACACTCATGGCTTCCATATAAACCTGCCAAGCCTGCAAACCTGTCTGCTGCTTTTTTCTGGTTTCATACACCACAGCAGTATGCCAAAAAAGTAAAAAGTAGAAAAAGAATGATAGTGCTATTAGATTATCAATGAAACCAACTTTTCTCAGTAAAATCATTAGCCAAAGCAGCATGGAGAAGAAACAAAGCATATTCTGATTCTATTTTTTTCACTTTTGTTTTTTCTCTTTACATTTAATTCTTCTATCACTTTAGTGAGTATCCATAAAACCCTTTACTTCTCTTTGCAGTTAAAACAAAAGGTTAACAAACATATAATGATTATATAGTTCATCAAAAGAATATTTCCCCTAAAACTAAACAAATCATGAATAAAACAATCTTCAAGTACCCTCTCTCAACTTCTTTTCCTGCAAAACCGAAAAAGGGTTACATCATTATCGTATCAGGAAGCTAATTTTTGGCTTTTTAAGTATGAAGAAGTAGTCAGTGGCACCTGTGGAGAACTATCGGAGCTTGTTTCAAGATGGATTAGAAGTGAACTTTTTCGTTAATCAGTTGCATTGAGATTGGTATGTTGTAAGCTGACATCATGTTATGATTGAGTTGGAATTCGAGTTAGTTAAGTTTACACCTGATCAACAAACACGAATACAAGATTAGTCGAAGAAATTAAGAAATAGTAAATCAAAAAGGGAAAGAAGAAGGAAGAGAGAACCAACCTTTTTTTGGTTAGTGAGCAAAGGAATGTCTCTATCACCCTCAAGAATGGATCTCCTCAAAGTGAATTTTACCTGCACATGGGACCAACGTTATCAAACTCTTCAAAGCTGGTTTTTCGTGTAGATTCTCATTATCCATTCTTAAGTGGCCATGATTCGGTTTCTAGGAAGATATGTTGAAGGCAATCTTTTCCATGTTTAAAAGCTATGGGAGTAAGGGATTAAAGTCCAAGGACCACAATCACAAAGGAGTCCTGAGTACGGATACTTATTTTATTTCAGACAAATTTGATGCACGAGATGGAAAAAAGAAAAGAAAACAAATATGCTCGATAAGGATTTTACCTGATTGATTCATAAAACAAATTATTGCTGATAGGTAGAAGCACATTGAAATTCTAGCCAAATGATATTTAAGCTCCTGGTTTAAACAATAGGAATCACTTAAGCAATAGTTAAAAAAAAAAAAAACAAATATTTGCAAATGTAAATAGGCATTCACATGTATACATGTGTGTATAGAGAGAGAGAGAGCATACATTGAATGCAGGTCGTAACCTCCTTTAGAAAAAATTTAGCTCAGTGTATCCATGCGCATACGGCAAAAGCTCCTCTACCTCAATCCTCCTCGAACTAGAATAACTCATGCTCTTCTTAAGTTGACCACGGCTTGACTCAACCTCAGCCCAAAATATACCATAAACCGGTCTGTGATCTGAGAACTTAGATTCCCCACGGACATAAGATAATTGATGAATACCTTCTCCATACCACAGTATCCGGTCACACCTTCATACAAAAAAAGTTAAAGTCAGTACACATCTTCAGAGCTATAGTTTTAACTACTTTCGTGCCAAAAGGCCGAGGCAGTTTCTTACCAAGCTGGAGTTCGACATTTCTCCTTTGGGTGCATAGCATCCCCTGTATACCTATCTGAATTAGTTGAATACTTGTATGTTGGTGGGAAGTAAATCTTTCCTTCATGCCATCCCTTAAAAACGCGCCCTCTTTTTTGCTCTATCCTTAGCTGCCAAATTATCATCAATGAAAGGTTTTCTTATTAAAATTGACAGTAGAATTTGCTGTACGTTATTCAGAGCCTGTGAAGATATGGAGAAGTAAAAGCATACCTGGTCATTTTCTAACAATGCTCTCCAGTTCTGCATTTCAACAAGTGCCTTGGCAGACCGGTAAGAGAGAGCAATACGATAATTCAAATCCCCAAGCCAAATTATTCGACTGGATTAATATATAATTTGTCAGTATATGAAAAAAAAAACATACGAGAACATAAACATTGGTATTTTTAGCATATGAACAAAGTCCTTACTCATGCTCGAGGATTGTTTCAGGGGACTTCTCATTAGCTTCACTATGAACCCGTGGAAACCTCGTCTTCTTAAGAATCTCCATAACATCCGAGTTTCTCCTTAGCTCATCACCCTCCTTTTGTCCCGAAGTTAAATGAGTGCAAATGAAGCAAAAGCTTGTTTGATGTACCAACATACTGACAGATATAGAACCCTGGCAAACCAAGCCATACAGGTCAAACAGAAGTGCCTCTTATTCTCGAGCATAAGATAAGTAAATTAGATACGGTCAAGTAATACCTTATTTCCAAGATAACCCATCAATCCTCTGCCAACACAAGATACTTTCATGTTTTTAACATGATCTCTCAACTCGCTTCTCACCCAAATTGTGATAAATATGCCAACCATTTGCTTACTAGCCACTAAGCAGTACCTTGAATGTCCAGGCATCCTATATCCCGGTTCATTGGATGCAGATCCACCGTAGGACATTGGCGAGTGCAATACAGTACTTGGTGATTCTGTGATTCCATTATCATCATCTGATGAACCCCATCTGGAGTAATCACTAGGTCTAGAGTAATCGCTAGGCCGGGAGTAATCACTGGGCCTATTACCCCATCTATAACTAGAATCATAGTCACTTGGCCGATGACCAAATATTACCCTATCACAAACACTGAACCGCCTGTCAAGTCGTGGTTGTGGAATCGAGGGATCATTGTCCATTCTCCAACTGCTGGTTGTCTGGAACGATCTGCGGTGAAAGAAAGACGGATTCTTCTGCCTAGATGACCCTTCAAAATCAGCATCCATCTCTACAATAGGCTGAGGAACAGGAGATGGTGTATAGCAACCCCCACCACCACTTGTTCCGGGAAGATTGTTAAGAGTCTTCCTAATGAGAGACAACCATTTTTTGGCCGGACCATTGTCTTCTGCGCCCAAAATATTCCCAGCATTCAAAGGAACTATCTCCTGAAACCTGTAAGAAATCAAAGAGGAAACAAATTATTCTATGAACAACTCATAGTTTGGTAAACAAGACATGAAGATCAAAACCGTCAAAACATACCCGAGGACATATATATCTGCAGGAGATGACGCATGGAGCAAATCTTCTAGATTCAAATTACTCGGTGGCGATCTTCCAGCCACATTCCATGTAGATGCAAAAATGCTGCTCCAAAGGACAATAGAAGAACAGTTGGTACTCATGCATCATAAAAAATAAAAATAAAAAATAAAAAAAGAGAAAAAAATATAACTTTTTTAAGAAAAACATACCTATAATTTTCAACATCTATGATTCGAGGGTGATCAAGATTCATTCTCCCTCTCCGGCTCCGACTTTGCTCCGTATTCCTACTAAATTTTTCTGCAAATGGTAGTAGCATTTAGAAAATTAATAGAAAAACAACAAAATAGTCCCCAAAAAAATTAGTGAGATAAGATTAGGAACCTGTTTTACTCTTTTTGATTGTGCATGGCTCCCTTTCTGAGAAGCTAGTCCTGTATTCCACTTCACCTCCTGAAGATTGAAAAACAAAAAATCAAAGTTATATATACATGTTATGAACCAGAACAGGAACTGTAGCAACCAAAAAGAACAAAAATTGAAGTTACAATTGAATCATTTTTAGGATGCCTTGAGCGTTTTGATGGGAAATTGCATGAAAAAGAGTACTTAAAAATAGAATCCAGGAAAAGATAAAGCCTTGAAATAACAAAGTAATCCATTCTAAATAAGTTAGCTTGGTCTGAACAGATAAGAGGAAGAATATTCCCTTTCTTTTTTTGACATGAAAGCTTGAGATCCTAACTATTTTTTTTATGAATACCAAGCAATCACTGTGAAAATTAACGCTCCTCAAAGTACTCACCTCCTCCACAAACATGATCATCTGCTTGAAAATCCTCAGTTTTGCTCTTGATATTGAACCATTTTCTGACCATCTTTTTGGACCATGAGAGCTACAGAAAATGAAGGAAATTTTAGTCTGTTAAAAACCTTCAATTTTTTTGTTCTTTCACAAATTCGAGAATTGAAAACCAGAAAGAGGAAGAAAGAAAAACCTTGCTTTTCTTGGCATTCCCATCTCTCATTGTTGGACTTTTGCTTCATACACCTCCAAATTTACTCTTTTTTACTATTCCCAAAACTCTCAACTTTGCTAACAATCACCAAGGAAAAAAAACTGTTGCTACTTACTACAACCCCATATAGGCAGCAAACTCCACCGATCCTTCCCCGATTTCAGGCCTTTTTTAACTTAGATTAAAACCAAGCTGAACTATTTGATCCCAGATAATCTTCAACTAAGAAAACAAATGTCCCAAGTCCCCTACCTTCACTTTCCTCAAAATCAAAGGCTAAAGCTAAAGAAAAGAGAGCTAAACAAGAAATGGGTTTGCCTTAGTTTCTTGTTCCCAGTAAGTGAAAGAAAAGAAACAAGCTCAAAAAACCCAGAAAACATGAAGCTCCAACGACTAATATAAAAGAAAAAAAGAGAGATAGAGACAACACTTTAATGCTTGGAAATGATATGAAGAGAAGGGAGATTCTTGAAACCATAACAAGACAATGTGGGCAAACATAAAGAGAAAGCAAGGAGAAGAAAGTCTAGAGAGAGAAAGCTCGCAAGACAAACACAAGCAAAGGCAAAGGCAAAGCAGGGCAGCCCCTTCTCTCTCTCCCTCTCTCTCTTCCTTCTCTTTACTTTGTTAGAAAAATAAAGAGAGCAGCAGCACACCTCGTTATCAGTAAAAAAGCAAAGTAATTAAATTTTGAATGGAATAAAGTGCAAAATAAATATAGAGAGGAACTCTGTCACACTATCTCTTGTTTATGTTTGCTTTTTTTTTTTTTTTTTATGGATTTTTCTGTCGAGGGATTTAAAAATTTATAGAGAGGCTTTTAGTTCCATCTAATGTTACAGGCTATTTCAACATGAATGAAGCAAAGAGGTAATGTCGTTTTGTACTATGTACTGTTAAAACGACAAGAGCTTATGGACAGCAAAGTGTTTGAAGGGGTTTTCAAGTTTAAGCTGTCTTTGAATCACTTTGGGTTAATATACAATTTACTATCTTAGTTTGGGTTTATTCTTCGATTTGATATCCAGATCAAAAAAACATTAGGTGGCCTAATAACTTCATTATGAATAATAATAGCCTCTGAAACATGTTTTGATTTCAAATAAATTAAATATTGAAGTCCAATTTTTTTTCCATCTATTAAACTCTCGGAATCATTTATCGGCCTTTCATCAGAGTAAAAAAGCAATTAAAGAAGGGTCATCTATTAAACTCTACTTTTAACTCTGAATTTCAGGCAATATTCCATGGGTTGGAATTAGCTCGGCAGAGGAAGCATACCAAAGTTATTATTGAAAGTGACTACCGGATGGCTATAGAAATGTTGTTGGATTCCCTCGATGACTATTGTTCAAAAGATTAAAATGGTGTGTAGATATTTTTAAGTAATCCAGGGAAAGTAATACAGTGGTTGATTGGTTTACTCAAATTTATCCGTCTAATAAGACTAAGCTTGATATCATTGATTTTTTTATGTTAACTGTTAGACAATTGCTCTCAGAAGATAAAATATGAAATTCTCGTGTTAAAATAAGTTGATTTAAGACTTTTATTTACCTTCTTTTCTCTATTTAAAAAAAAAAAAAGAAAAAAGATCATCTATCTTTGTAGCTATAAAAAACTAGAACGTTTGAGGTTTTCCAAAAATTCCATTAAAATCTTCAAATTATTAAATCACTTTAATTAAATCCTTAAAGAATCGATATATACCAATCAGGATCGTCAATCTATTTATCCTCGATTTAGGCCTTAAACACAAACACATGGGTCAAATTGTAAACATATCTATAATCTAACTCGAGCCTTAAATATATTTCTCCTTACACTTGAATGGACTAATTATGAGAATAGTCCAATATGGTTCTGATAGACATGATAAAGACTAAATCAAAGCCCGGGCCATGGAATATTTGGTTGTTAACCAATCTAACTATTTTCATTAAATCCAGGGTTTAATGGCCTTGTAATCAAAAGGCAAACGCCCCAGTCTTCAAGGTGTCACTGTTATTTAGTCTTCATCACTCACTCACCGACTACTTTTTCTTTTCTTTTTTTATCTGCTTAAATCGAAGCTACTTTCAAATAGGACCACATTTTTGGATTTGCCTAATCTGGGCTTTTTTTTTTTTCTATTAATTTTCAGCCACTTATGAGAGCCAAATGAGGAGCCTCCAGGGAAAAAAGCAAGCTTAATTCTAAATTTCTTTAATGATAGATTGGAGGAGATTTCTAAAGTCTCCGCCGTCTAGGGCGGCTCCTCGGGCCATAAACAATCCTTGATTATATAAACTCCAGTTTTCTCTATATTTTTATATCAAAAAATGCAGTCAAACATGTGCTTCATTTAAGATTTTAAAGCTACGTAGTTTGCTATTTTGACTAGTCTTGGCAAAGACTGCATTTTAGAATATGGTTCACGGGCTTTTTTCTTTATTGAGCCGACTGCTGAAGAACATTCCATATGTTGGGATTAGGGTTATAAATTGTGAATTCATTTTTTTTTATTTGTTTATTGAATTTAAATCCTTATTACATTGTTATTAAAAAAATAGATTATAAATATAGAGATGGAATATTTTTTTTTTGTTTCTCAAAATATTTATCGAAGCGAACTCGGTAATTAATCATCCAATTCTATAAGTCACGAGTTTTAAAACTGTTTTATATCCAAAACGAGAATTGAGTCCTCGACCACTGGTTAAAATAAACGAGACCCTCACCATCTCGTCTAATCTTTATGATTTGTAGAGATAAAATATTAAACGAGTGACGAGTTTCTAAACGTGATCAAGTTTGCAATTATGAAAAACCAAACCTTATGAAATGTTTTTGTGTAATCACAAAACCAAATTCAAACATGGCGATGAAAATACCAAACAAACTATTTTTTTTGGTCACCCAAAATGCATTAAAGTTCTTAGCTCAAACAGCAAAGAATCAACATAGAAGGATAGGAAATGGTTGCACCCATTTTTTTCAAAGCACGAAATGATGAGTGGACTTCCATCTGTTCCAACAATCGGTGGCATCAAATAAAATTATTTGACACCTTGGAATGGGACGTGATTTCAGATTTCATGATTAGATCTTTTAAAAATGATTCTAATTTCATACTAAGATTTTTATTTCCATAACGCGTATATTATTTTTAAAATTTTCTAAAAACATTTATATTCGTTTTATGATTTATGCTCAGTATTTTTTAGTATCTAGTTTCGTTTGTAGAATTAAAAAATTTCTAAATTTAATATATTTAAAATTCTGAAACGTTCTGTCGTATCTTAATGTGGGTCTCGCTGGGAATCATTGGAAGCAATAAGGAGAAAAAGCAAAAATTGAATAATACAAAGCAGCATGTAAAAAGTGATTGCTTGTATTAAAGACCAAATGAATAAAAAAAAAGAAGGGGCCATATTTGTGGTATTTGGATATCTAAAGTTCAAGGGGATTGTCCCTACTTTGGGAAATCCCTGTTTTTTTGCATCCACAACTTGTACTTAAATATACACTAATTTTTTTATATATACGATTTGTGGAGTTTTTTTTTTTTAAATAATTTTACTGTAAGTTTTGATCATATCTTTTTTTTATATAATACTTAAAATTATTTATATCCCCTTCTCAACCCTTAAATACGAGGATAATGTGTTTCAACGCACTCAAACTCTCGCCTTCTTGCACTGAAAACAATATTCATGTCGATCGAATTAAAATTGCATCGACAACCCACGAAATTTTTAAATAATCGAGTTGAAGGTGTAATAAATTAAATATATAAAAAATGAGATACATGTACTCATAGGTGTTTTGATTTTCTTAAAAATGAAAAACTGTTTATATAATTTCTTTAATTTTAAAAAAAATCACAAATTAGTACAAGGATGAAAAATTCCACTTTGATCTTTTAAAATGTTTGATTCATTTTTACCCCTAAAGCAAATTACTACTTTACCCTTTCCACAATATGTATTGAGATGGTATCTAAGGAACAAGCTTCTTTTGGATTCAAGTAAAACATGATGAAGGAAGAAATTGGATGCAGCGTTTTTCTCTTTTGCCTCGATGTATGGGAGACAAAAAACACTATTTGTTTAGTTATTCACATTTTCTTTTACTTATTTTGATTTGTTTGTACATAAATGAATTTTTTACTTAAAATGTAAAATTTATTCTAGTAATTGCAAACGCATATATGCTAATTTCCATGCCCACAAAGGGTTAGGTTGAAATTTCAACTTGATAATTTTATTTTGTGGTGGATTATTAGTCTAAATTCAATTCATTTGATATTCAAAAATATTTAAATAAATTATTGACTTATGGCATATTTGCTCAAATTGGTTTATTTTATTAGTAATAATAATATAAAGTTTTAACAGTGGCAAATTAAAAATAAATCAATCCTTAAAAAATTTATTGGTTTCTCAAAGAATAATATATATTTTTCATAAAAATATACATATTATATAATAAAAGAGAATTTTTAATCCATAAAATCATGAATTGCAGATAATACCTAAATCATATAAAATTATCTGGACAACAAAATATATGTTTATCAATAAAAATAAATTCTAGAAAATTCAATTATAAAAATATCAAATTTAACATACAAAATGGAATCTCTAATACGGACCTAAAAATAAATTTATAAACATAAATCCAAAATATAACTTTGTATTTGAGAAGGAAAAATGAAGAAGATAAAAGGGTTAAAAAAACAATAAAGAATGGGGAAGAAGATTTTGTATGCTTTATGCTTTTTGTATTTTTGGTGGGTTAATCTTAAGTTAAAGCCTTAAAGGCTAAAATTATTATGATTTACGAGGCAGTCAAAAGAGGGTTAGTAGTCGTTTTCTCTTTGAGTTTTTTTTTTTTTTCAATTTTAAATTTATAATTGGTGCTTTTTTTCTTTTTTTTTTTTGCCTTGAAAAGACTCCATTCCCATTGTTTTTTTTTTATCTTTTACTTTACCAATGTTTTTATCTATTTTTGTTCTTTAAGGTATGGGTTTACGGCTCATACTATGTCACTTTCTTTGGCATGTGTCATGGCTACATGTATGGTTTTAAATATGATATAAAAATATTAACGAGTGATTAGGTATAATAATTAAACACATTATATTTTTAAGGAGAAAATTTAGATTTAAATCTTGGATGATATTAAAGAGAGCAATCATGATCCCCAAACATTGATCGTAAAACGAACATGAAAAATTATTATAATAAAACAATTCATTTGACTTAATGATGTTGTCTTTGATGAAAAATGAAAACACAAAAAATTTAAAATTTGAAAATCAAAATATTTATACTTAATATTCTATTGAAATAATTAAAATTATCTATTTCGATGTCATTTATAATGCTTTTGATTGGGTTAGTATCACGAGAAAAAGAGATAATAATTTAATTATGAAAGGATTAAAAAAAAAATTTAAAAATAAAATAATAAAATGAATAGGGTTTTATATGTATTTTGCTATTTTTTTCTAAAGAAACAAATTAAATATAATTACTCATTTTTTTGGTGAATAGAATCACTCATTATCACATTAAGTTCTTCCTATTATCCAAAAAGCCTACTCACGTAACTTTAAAAGCTATCCATTAATTTTAAAAAAATAATTAAAATATCTACTTTTTCACCAATATAGTATGGGTGATCGGTCAGATTTTTTGAAAATTTCAAGTAATCCATTATATTTTGATTCGATTCAATTAAATTTTCGAATTTTTATTAATTTTTGTTTTGTGTCGTTAGATTTATTTTGTCAAAATGAACCTTGTTTTAAAGATTTAAAATATTATTCGAATAAATTTAAAAATGTATTTTCGTTAATATTTTTAAAAATAAAAAATTTCAAGAAATTTTAAGAGTTGTTTTAAATAATTAAAATTAATTATAAATTAAATAAAAATAGAATTAAGTACAATTTCAAATAATGATGATTTTTAACTTACATTTCTTAAACGGTTCAAACATCTCAAATCATACCGATTTTCGAATTTTCTTACTTAACTCTAACCCATAAATAGGATGAACATTTGATTTTGATCCTCATTTTAAGTAAAATCATTTTTTTTTTATCTACTCTCTTTATTGTTTTTAATTTTCTTTATTTTCATTACAAGAGAGAAATATATTTTTATATTTTTTTTCGAATTAAAATTTTACTAATTTTAAAGAGATTGAAGTTAATTTTTGAATAGATTGTGGACTATTATATACATCCATCATCATACCAGAGCTAGCTCTGGAATCTTTAAATGAATTGATTGAAGTGATGAATATTTTGATATGGATTGACTTTAATGTATAACACACAAAATGAGGGTATATGTATATATTAATGACAGAACTACAAAACTGGGTCAGGAGAAACACACGCCACTCGCTCTTCAAATTTCAAACCTTCCAAATTGGCTATCAAAATCATTCGAGTTTTCGGTCTTTTTCAACATCATGTCCCTCCCTACCCAGCTCTTTACTTTCCTTTTATCAGATTTCCATGGATTCTTCTGTCTTACATATTTTGACTGTACACTATAATTCCCTTTATATTATAGGCAAAATATTATAAGATTTATATATATTTCCTTGACTTTTTGTTTCTATAGAATATTCTTTAACCTTGTTCATCATTTATTCCATGACTTTTTCTTGGAAATATATTAGACTATCCCGAAGGAGCTTACTAGTTTTATTTATTTATTTATTTATTTATTTTCGAGTTTGGATTACGTGTTTTACCCCCATTTGATGGTTTTTTTCGGCTTTGTTTCGGAGTTTAAGTGTCATTTCTATCTCAAAATATATATTATATAACTTGGATATTATATGAAAATTAGCGTTAGTTTAACAATATTTTTTAAAAGCGTTTTTGAACTAAAAAATATTTTTGAGAAAAAAGCTAAAATTTTCTTCATCTCTTTCTGATCAAACATATGCTTTTCCAAAATATTTTTGGTGCTAGAAACACATTTGAAAAACTCAAAAATATTGTGTTTAGTAATGTTTTTATCTCAAAAGTATTTTTTTGTCTAAAAATACTTTTGAGAAATAATACTAAACAAAGCTTAAATATTATACAAGGCACAAGATAGCACCGACGGACGAATATCTAATAATCTATATATTAATAGATTCATATTTTGATAAATTAAAATATTTTATCACAATTACAATAAAAATCCTACTTTTACTTATTAGTGTTATCCCAACCGTTAGACTAAAAAAAAGAACTCGTTTAAACATGTCGGAACTCACGTTTTCTTTATTACGACAACACCACCAACTTAATTAAAAGCTCGATTATGTTATATTATTTTTACTTAAATTCAAGAAAATGTAATCAGTCAATTCTTTCTTTGATTATAAGCTTAGTATCTTAAACCACTTTCAGTGAACATTTTAATTTTAGCACTAGTATGTTATATTTTAAATAATATACATAAAATATGCATGCAAAATTACTATTTAGTATATTGGTGTTAAGGGATTTTCAACTTTTTCGAGAGGAATTTTTGAAGTTTTGTTTGCCTAAAGTCAACAGATCCCTTAACATATTCGATACTGTTTTTATGAGATTTTGTCTTTCGACTGAAGGTGATAGGTTTAATAAAGTGAGAACGTTTCATTAAGTCGGACCGTGTAGAACACATGAGAAAATGTATATGGCCTTAACAACGACGGTGAAGGCCCATAACTTAATCTGTGGAAACCCTAAACTAGTCTAAAAAATTTAGTCCACAAGTTACAGTACAGTCGAAGACACTGCAAGCCCACAATAACTTTTTACGCTAATTTATATAAGACTTGGTACATATTCTTAAACAGATCCCTAACCGATGTGGGATTTCACTACATCGGGCTTCATCCATCTGAAAGTTCATTTTTCCCTCAAAGCCGAACACAGCCAGCGAGGCCTCTGGCTCTAGAGTCGGTGAAAACCGCGAACTCAGGAGGAGAGAAACAAAGTCTCCAAGCAAAAGAAACCAGCGATCCTTCTCAACTACCTCAAATTTCCTTGGTCTTCGTATCTGTCTAATGATGTCTATTTTCTTCGTCTTCTCATTTCCCCTTGCAACTACAAACAACAATTCCTAACATTCAAAAATCAAAAATAAAATTTTCACCAAAAAAAAAAATGGCGTCTTTACTTCTTCGTCAACGAAGAGTTTCAGCTTTGGGTGTTTCCCGGATTCTTCAAGGTTTGACTTTCCACCCTATTTATTTGAAAAGAGAAAAGAGAAAAAATTTCCCACTTTTTTGTTATGGATTCATTGTGAACATGTGAAATTTGATTAGGTAGATGGAATTCTTGATTGCCCATTTCTTAGTTTTTATGCTTTACTTGTATTTTTCAAGTGTTTTTGGCATTTGGGTATTTGTAGCTAATAGAGGAAAAGCTTTTTGCAGGAGCTTTTATAATATTGGTGTATGCTACTCATTGCTTTTAGCAAAATGAAAATGAAAAGTTCTGTTTCTGTTTTGATTTACATTTTTTTAAGTTAAATGTTTCAGCTGTTAATGGAGATTCCTTTCGACTACAACCGGAATCGAATTGCAGGACATTTGCTAGTTTTGGTATAATAATAAGGAATTACAGCAGTGGAAAGGGTACTGCAAAGTTCGATTTTACTGATCTCACGTAAGAACTATGTGACTTACAGCTATTAATAGTGATTTGTTTGGCCTGGACAGGCATAGGCAGTTCCTTTTTGGGTTTCGAATTATGTTGGTTGAAAATCTACAATTTGAGGCTTGTCCCAATTGTACCATTTCATTCTAGTTATAGGAATACAAAATTTTAAAGACAATAGACTCTACAAATATAAATGCCTAGATTTTTTAATTTGATTAATTGTCTGTATTTTAGTTTCGAATACTAGTTTTCTGGATTATGTAACTAAAGCATACCTGTTTCTGTTCTCCAAATTTGAAACTTATTGGCTATAAGTTTTTCTTACTACAAGGTAATAGTCCTTGTTCAAAATTTCCATTAGTTGGGAGATTATAAAAAAAAGAAAGAAAGATGTTTTCTGCTCACTGAATTTCGTTATGTAATTTCTGTATATCATTGGCATTTTTGTGAAATTATTTTTTGTTTATCTCAGCCGTCCTCATACATGGTATCCTAATGCTCGAAAAAAGCAACGCAAGGTTTTCTTGCATGTAGGTCCGACAAATAGTGGTAAAACATACCATGCTCTGAAGCGACTTGAATCAAGTTCTTCTGGTATATTTACAATGCTACTTTTACCTGGACTGGATTACCTTTTTTTTTATAGTCAGTGAATGATTGAACGGGATTGAAACTAGTAAAATAAACTGAAAAACTATTTTCCATTGGTTCATTCCCTATTCAGGTGTGTATTGTGGTCCTTTAAGATTGCTGGCATGGGAAGTGGCAAAACGGTTGAACAAAGCGAGAGTTCCCTGTGATCTAATTACAGGACAAGAGAAGGATGAAGTGGATGGTGCAAAGCATAAGGCTGTAACTGTTGAGATGGCTGATGTAACATCTGATTACGAATGTGCCGTTATTGATGAAATACAGGTAAGTCCATATTTAAATGAAAGATTCACGTACAATATTTACCAAGTTCACAAGGAACATTGCTGTTAATTATTCTCTCAGTGTGCGTGCTGATTTTTAAAAATTAATTGAATAGAATGACTTGTTTGATTCTTGTGCAACTTAACAGAAACTGTTTTAATCATTTTCCCTTAATGGCATGTCACTTAGTTTCCAGTTAAATTTCGCTTTCTATGCAGATGCTGGGCTGTAAGACTAGGGGTTTTTCATTTACACGTGCCCTGTTGGGAATTGCTGCAGACGAACTTCATCTTTGTGGAGATGCAGCTGCTGTTCCTCTTATTCAAGAATTATTGGAAGTGACTGGTGATGATGTACAGGTAAGCAATAGTATGGAATTGCTGTTCTTCTATATAATGCGCTGTTGGATAAGTAGAAATATTGTTTTTTTACCGGTATTTGGTGTCTAGTGTTGCTGACTTTGCAGAAAAATAACTTTCTTGTTGCGGCCATGCTCGTGACCCACTTTTGATATATCTGTTCTAAATTGTCGGTATTTTGCATCATATGGTTTTTTAATATCCCAGGTCCGATCTTATGAGAGACTTCTACCATTAGTTCCCTTGGAAGTTCCACTTGGTTCTTTTTCGAACATAAGAACAGGTGACTGCATTGTAAGTTTTTCGCGCAAGGAGATATACAAATTGAAGGTCAGTAGTGCTTGCTTTATTTTCTCTTGGCTAACCACTGATATGTTTCAGTATGTCAAAACATTAGTTTTTCTTCTTACTATTTTGCGTCAGTGGTATCTTTCATAGAAAAGAAATTGAAAATGCTTTCTGATTTCACCATCTTTCATAGAAAAAAATTGAAACTGGGGGAAAGCATCTTTGCTCCGTGGTTTATGGTTCATTGCCACCAGAGACTCGGACAAGACAGGTATTGCCTCTTTCTGGCTTTAATTGATCACCAACTATGTGTGTGTGAGTGATGGTAATTATATTCTCATTGTTGCTCGTTTATTTATTTATATTTGTTTATTATTAATACGACCTTTAGGATTGCAGGCAACGATGTTTAATGATGCAAGCAGTGAGTTTGATGTTCTTGTGGCCAGTGATGCAATTGGGATGGGTCTTAATCTGAACATTTCTAGGATAATTTTTTCAACAATGAAAAAGTTTGATGGTCTGGAAATGCGGGATCTTACAGTACCAGAGGTCAAGCAAATTGCAGGTTCCCATTTCATTTTTAGCTGTACTTTGAAATTTTATTTTTATATGAACTTTTGTGGTCAATTTTCCTTCTCAAGACATTCGCTTAGGGTGGTAGAAAAATATAACAAGAATCCGCTCGCTCGAGTTGTCAACTGCCGATTTTCTTATTTCATGGACGCAGACCCTGTAAAGTTGATAAATTTTCATTAGGTGGCTATATATTCTTGTAGGGAGAGCTGGTAGATACGGTTCAAAGTATCCCGTGGGTGAGGTAACCTGTTTAGATGCAGAAGATCTACCTTTGCTTCATTCATCGTTGAAATCCGCCTCTCCTACTTTACAGGTGATTGTTTTATCACTTTCTTTCCTAAAAATACTGCCTTGATCTGACTTGTTCCATTTTCAATGGACCCGAATAAGCAGCTTTTATATATGTTTGCATATTGGCTCAGCCTTTTTTGTATCTTGACTCTGTCATTTTTACGACACAGCAAGCTGGAGTATTTCCATCCTTTGATTTCATTTATATGTATTCACGTTTACAACAGAAAAGAGGTCTATATCAGATATTGGTAGGTTATCTTATGATATTATTTTGTTTATCACCTTCCTCTTGTTTTTTCCTTTTTTAGTGACAGCTAGAATGAACATTGAGGGTTAAAAATAATTCGAAGCCCACTGTCCTGTATTTGATTGTTGCAGGAAGATTTTCTTGAGAATGCAAAACTATCCGAGAACTATTTCTTCGCTAACTGTGAAGAATTGTTGGTAAGTTTATTCAATCATGTTCCCTTTTACAAATCAAAATTTCTTGTCAGATAGCAATATCTCCGATTATTGATATTTAGATTTTACGATATGAATCAATGAGTGATAAAAGGCTGTTTATTGTCATCAGAAAGTTGCTGCTGTTATCGATGAACTGCCTCTAAGTTTGCAAGATAAGTACCTTTTCTGCCTCAGGTAACATCTTTCAATCTTCCTCCCCCTCCCACAACCCGAACTTTGTTATTTGAGTTTGTTTGCTAGTTTTACCAATGCAGTTTCGAGTTTGCTTATGTATATTGTTATTATTTATGAACTTGCTTGGAATCAGCTGGCTAACACAGGTAAATATTTGTGCAGTCCAGTTGACATGAATGATGAAATTTCATCTCAGGGTCTAACACAGGTAAATATGTGTATACAGTCTTGATTATCTTGAATACAGAAACTAACGGCTTTCTATTCTATCGTTGCGGATCAGTTTGCCGAAAATTATGCAAAGAAAGGCCTCGTTCGTCTTAAAGAAATATTCACACCTGGTTCACTTCAGGTGCCTAAAACGCATTCTGCTCTCAAGGAGCTTGAATCCATTCACAAGGTACGAGTTTGTTTTTCTCAAGCGTTGTGTTACAGTGAGCTTTGGTTGAATTTTTCGTTTGGATGAATCGTTTCCGAATTTGTTGTTGTTTGCTCCATCTGAAGGTGTTGGAACTCTATGTTTGGTTGAGTTTTCGTTTGGACGAATCGTTTCCAGACCACGAGTTGGCTTCATCACAAAAGGCCATCTGCAGTATGTGAGTACCCTTTGTCTTACTTAATCACTTGCTTTGCTTTCCATTGTTAACCTTAGTAGTAATGTTTTGGATTTGTAGGTTAATTGAGGAATTCCTTGAAAGGCTTGGTTGCCAAAACCCAACACCAAGAAAGTTAAATTCATCAATGGCAAAAAAGAGAAGACAATACCTCTGATTAAATGTAAACTATAATTACCATGTATTTACCCATCAACCCCATCGCCCCCTTCGTTCCCACCCGATATACCTTACCGTCTGTCAAACGGATTTGTCAAATCCGGACCGAGATCTCAAAGTTCGAATCTCGAAGGTTTAACAACGGAAATTTCTTGTTTATTCTT
Organism: Kokia cookei; assembly: GCA_039519145.1. Lineage (NCBI taxonomy): Eukaryota > Viridiplantae > Streptophyta > Magnoliopsida > Malvales > Malvaceae > Kokia > Kokia cookei. The sequence goes on from CM076906.1 coordinate 39,384,911, forward strand.
TTAGTTAAATTACACTTGTAGTCCCCTAACTATTAGTAATTTGTTTGTTGGTCATTTATTTTTGAAAATTTGTTAATTGATCATTTAACTATTCAATTTAATCTTGATAATAGTTTTTAAAACTGACACAATAATAGCTTTCACTTAACATGTATATATTATATCAATTAAATTTTAATTTTAAAATAATTTTACAATTTTATTTTTTCCGTGACTGTTCACCTAAAAAGCTAATAAACATATTTATCAACAAAATTTAGTTGAAAATTTACAAAAAGAAAATGGCAACACTAGAAAATCTAAAATATTAATGTTGATGTTTTTTCATTTTTTTTTAAACTAACTTTCAATGTCAAAAAGGAAAAGAAAGTAAAAAGTATAAAAAATAAAATTATGTGATATCTAAATATTGAGGTTAATTTAAGAAAAAAAGGGTCGAAACTAAAATAAAATAGTTTACAAATATTGAGAGTTAAAAATCACATAAAACAAATTTTAAAAAGGGTCACATTTAACAAAATGATAATTAAAAAATAAAATTAAATAATTTTTTGAGTAACTAAAAGAATTTAGTAATAATTGAATTAGTAGGAATACCTTTTTTAACTCGATTCATTTCATTAACAAAATGTAAAATGGAGTTTGATGGTAATGAAATATTACCAGAAATCAAAGTATGATAGTTACATAACAATATCAAAACCTTCAAATTTTAGAATTCATCTAAGTGCTTCACGCAACCACTCTTACGAGACGTTTTATTAGGTTGGAATTTGGACTTCGGAGTCTGTAATCTCTTTTGCAAAAAAGAACTTCGGTTTTAGGTTACTGCTCAAGAATCATGGACCACGAGGCGAGAATAAACATAAGCAAGTTGGCGTCTGGTCGTCCGGTATCATCCCTCCTCCTTTGCTTGTATTAACAGCTTCTAGCATTCTCACAACCTCCTCCATTGCAGGACGTTTCTTTGGATTCGCATCCCAACATTTTTTCATGATGTTCGCTAAAGAATTCGGGCAGCATCTCGGGATATCTGGTCGTAGATTCTGCCGATACACCATGTAAAATAGGTTTAGTATCATTTAACGATATACATGTAAGCACATATAGAATAGCAAACAAGCAAAATGACTCCACATTATTAACAATTGTGAGAGCAGCAGAATACCAAGATTAGGATGCATGGATCTTTTATGCTTTACTGATGAAATAGAATAACAAGCGAACTAACCAGTCGAACAACAGCAGATGACACATCGGCAAAGCTAAGGTCCGGATAAGGCATATCGCAGCAATAAATTTCCCACAAGCAAATGCCAAAACTGTAGACATCACATCTTCTGTTGTAGGGTTTACCTTCAAGAACCTACATTATTACGGTTTACAGTTTAGCTTTTCTTGTTTTAACATGGAAAACAGAAGTACCAAGTGTCTAGAAAGAATTTACGTTCCCTCAAATCCTCATGCAAGGCCCGTTTGCATATCACAGAGAGAGGGAGGATTAATTCTTCATAAGCCAAGTTTGCAAATAAATGATTAAAGCTTTGAACTACTCATGCTTTATCAAGACATTTAAGAAGGCATACCTCAGGGGCCATATAGCCGAGAGTACCGGTTTCACCTGTCATGTCTCGTGGATTCTGAGCCTCAACACGTGCAACACCAAAATCTGCAATTTTAAGATTTCTATGACCATCTAGCAACATGTTTTCTGTTTTGACATCACGATGTACAATCTTTCTCGAGTGTAGGTAGCTGAGACTGCAATTTGTAATAAACATAATCGTCAGCACAAAAAAAAATTATTTACACTCTCAAAATCAATGATAAGATGCATCCCCTTACCCTCTGGCGAGGTCCAGAGCAAGTTGGACCACAATCTTAAACGCGAGTTTCTTTCGCCTATTTCTTATCAAATATTGTTTCAGTGTGCCGCCAGGGAGATACTCGACAACAACACAGCATGCTCTAGAGGGAAGGGGATTGTGACTGTCAGCCGAAGGATTTTCCAAAGGAATCTTAAGGTTTGATGTTCCCATTGAGGCCCCTAGAAACTGTAACTCAAAATTAAGGAGAACAAACATAGGTTACAACAGAAATTTTTCAAAAAAGTAGAGGAACTTTAACATTTTAACCTTTACCAAGTTGAGAATAGCTTAATTATGCAAAGAGATCGCATAAAATTTTCAGTTAAAAGGCCAATGTTACATTAAGCTTTTCGGTGTTATGATGATTTTCAACAAATAAACATTTCAAGGTAGAAAAAAAGTTTGGACCTTTGTAACATTAGGATGATCTAGCTTGTGCCAAACAGCAACCTCTTGCCGAAACGATGCTCGTAGAGCAGCAGTTTCAGCAGTTGTGGCAATACCATCTTCACCCCAGTCCAGCAGCTTAACTACAATTGATATCAATATATATGACAGCACACTGAGAGCTTGTAATCAATAAGATGTCGGAGGCTATTAGTTCTACAAATAGTCAATATTATAAGAGAGCTGACTAAGACAATTTCCCCATATCCTCCTATAGAAACCCGAAAGCTCCTTACTACACCAATCCCCGAGGTAACACTAGTCATTTCCTCCACTATATTGTTTCTAAGTTCAGCAAAGGCTAAAAGCCCGGTGAGTGAGAAACTATTGGCTTCTATAAGTCAATATTCTAAACCAAACCATGTTGGTATTACTAATCATGAACAGAAAAGAGAACTCCACAAAAGATATAAACAGCTAAATTAAATGAAACAGTATTTATATATAACCATCTTTATTTCGATTAGCAGTTGAGCACACAGATATCTTATATAGCGGAACCGGCTAGCGCTCTACACAAAGGATAGAGATGCTCAGACCAAACAGGGACGGTCTATTACCATGCCTAGGGCCCTAATTCAGTTCTACATAATGCGTGTTGCTTCAACATGCAGAATAAACTACAAAGGGTCTTACTAATCGATATTTGAACTCGAAAAACTATCAATACAAAGTTCAATCAAAATTCACATATATATATATGTATATAGATAGATAGATAGATAGATAGATAGATAGATAGATAGATAGATAGATTAAGAAATAACAGAACAGAATTTTTAAAGCTGCATCAAGCAAACAAGTTAGAAAGCTTAAGAACTAACATAGATGATACAAGTATATATATTTATATGGAATCTGAAAATTTACCTGCAACATCTTGATTGTCATAAGTGGCACGATAAACAGTCCCATAGGTGCCATGAGCTATAGCATTCATTAAATCCAACTTAGCCAAATCAATCTCCCATTCCTCAGCTGGCCTTTGTTTCTCAATGTTCCTAGACCAAACTCGGCTCAGGTGCTTCTCCAGCTGCATGTCTAAGCTTTTTAAATCAATTTGATCAGCTCTAAAGATCATGTCTTTGCCACTAATGCTTCCATTACCCTTCATCTTTGAATTTCCACCTCCTTCGAGTCCATCATGTTTCTTTGGTGCCTTGATACCATTATCTTCCTCACCAGTTTTCAAATCCATAGTTAAAAGAATATGACAAAATCACCAAATAAAAAAACACAATTAAAGACCCTTAAACTGCACAACTGATAATAACAATGGAATTTAAACTAAAATTAAAAGAGAGTTGCAAGATTCCCTAATTCAGGACAAGAGGATTAAATATCAATCAAATATACATATGATCGGATAAAAAAACCCAGTTTCACCAACCCCAAATCCTATTAGAACCCTGTATTCAAAATTGACCTTATAACCCAAAATTTATGATTTGTATTTAAAAAAAAAAAAAGAAACTGGATTTTTGTTTAGACCCGAAATTAATGAAACTTGGTAGCTTTAACCAAAAAAGAAACAAGACCTTTACTGTCACCAACTAATTAAATAATTCTAAACAGAAAAGAACAAACCACCCCCCCCCCCCAAAAAAAAAAAAAACCCTAAGAAAACGACCCAATCCCCACCATTACCCGAAATGAATGACCCAGAATTTAAATTATAAAAAAATTAAATGAATATTTTAACTAAAAGCCAAGAAATAGAAACAGGCATGTAAAGTAGAGTAAGCAAAATAGAATAACAAAATAGTTTTTTTATTAATTAAAAAACCTTTAAAAATAAGCTTTTGAAAGAGAAATTCAGGACGAAAAGCTTGACTTAAAATTAAATTCTATAAGGAAGAACTTGAAGAAAAAGGGAACAAAAAAAAGGTCGGTGATGGTGTCATTAATTGATTTCTTTTGATTATCAAAAAAAAAAAAAAAAATTTGAATGGTATTTGAAAAGATAAAGGAACCGAGTTAAAAATTAGATTTTTTTGCGGCTGAAAAAAGGAATGGTTTTTTTAAGGAAGAGATTAACGGAAAGGATAAATAAAACTAATAAAAGGAAAACAAAATTGAAGAGTTTAATTGGATTTGGATAAGGATTACAAGATTTTAGGATAAATCACGTTATTATAAAAATATTATTATTTGTTACTGTTGTTACTTAGGTAACTGTGTTTGACATGACATCTTAATTGTATCACATGTTAAAAAAAATATTACCGTTTAATATTAAATCAATATATATGAAATTTATTTAACATATCATATCAATAAATATTATATGTATCATATAAATATATAAATTTCGTCATCTAATAAAAATAGAAAAAAACACTCAACAAGAATCAAGTATTTAAAAATAACTTTGAATCATGACATTCAATATTTTGACACTGAAATTAGAACATCTAATATTGTTTTTGCTATCAACACTAATGTTGTTATAGTCAAAAATTGTAACAGTGATAAGGTATTCATAAAGTTTTTATTTTTTTTTGGTCTCTTTGAGGTAAAATTCAACATTTCTTTTAGCTTTTTTTTTTTGTTGCAGTTAGTCAATTTCATTCATTGCATGGCAACATATGTGTCTGGTTTTGTGGTGGGTTTCATAGCAATATGACAATTAGCTTTGGTTACACTTGTGGTTCCTCTTATTGCTACAATTGGAGCAATGCGTACCATAACATTTAGCTAAGCTCTTTGCAAAAACCCAACAGGCTTTATCACAAGAAGGAAACATTTTAGAATGGGTACAAAGGATACTCTCTTTTTTTTTTCATCTGTTTTAAAAGTCGGATAATTTTTTAAATGTGAGTTAAATTATAGACAATGGTTTAAATTTGGATTGTTTTGGCTTTTGCTGATGAATCAAAAGCCTACTAATCAACATTGAAAGTAGCACAAAAGATTGATTGTTTTGGTTAAGGTTTGTTAGGAAAGGGAAATCGAGTGAAAACGAAGAAAAAAAAGGAAAAGAGAGGAAAAATAAAATAAATAAATAAATAAGAAAATAGATAATGTAATATTAAAAAAAAGAAAGAAAATAAAATTTTTAAGCATGTGGCACATTTAACGTGCCATACATCAGGCGCTGTTATCTAAGTAATGGCAGAAAACAGTGACGTGGAATCTTTGTAAGTCTTAAGAGTTCAGTAGCAAAAAATAAAAATTAATCAATGTTCAATAGTGTTTGGTGCAGTTTACACTTTATTTTATTTTAGATAAAAACCAATTTAGTTTGATCTATTAATTTGTTTTAATCGAACTATGCACATGCTTGACTCGGGATAAAGTTAGGAAAAATTTTTTGAGTCAAATTTAATTGTATATTTATGAAAGTTAAAATATAATTTCACAATAGTTTATATTTTCATACTTTTTAAATGTGGAGAGCTAAAATACAATTTTATCATGTACTAATTTAAAATTTTATAAATTTTAAAGAGCTAAAACTATTTTTATTTTATTTTACGGATTAAGACCTTACCAACCCCTTAACGTCGCCTCTTTCCTAATTTTTATTACGTACTCCGTTAGAATATTGATTATTTATATTTACTAGTCATATATTAAAATTTATTAGTGAAAATGAAAAAAAATTATTAGTCATATATTGAATTTTTTATTTATAATAAAACACATATCAATAATGCAAGCACCACATTAAATAATTTTAAAATACAAATATCATATTTAACATTTTATAAAAATATAAATACCAAATCTGTCATTATCTCAAACTTAAAATAATAATGAAATAATGGGATATATGAAGTGAAAGAGTCCAATGGCATTGATACAATTTTATGACACTTACTAAGTAGTGGAACATAATCTTTGTCATTTATGGAATAAAAAATCTGCCTTGTTCCTACACGTTTCTACCGAGGACAACCTTACTTTTACAGGATTTTATTTTTTATTTTTTGTCTTTTTAACTTTATTTAAAAATACAATGTTACAAATCGATAAATTAAATAGAGTCATAAAAATTAATATTGACTAATTTAATTTAATTTAATCTGAACATCAAGATTTTTTTTTTTTTTGAATAATACGGGCCGTTTCGATTAATGGGTTGGAAAAAACAAAACCAAACTCCACACAAAAACAACACAGACCAAACAGGTCTGGCAACAAAATCAGTTGAAAAACAAAACACATAAAAAGGAGAAACACCATGAACACCAATCCAAACCCTAAAGGGAAATAGGAAACACGAAACGGCCAGATCACCTCTTGAACATGGAAATGAAGCATCGAGGAGGAGATAAGTGTTGAGATTAACCAAATAGCAGAAATGATTCTCAACAAAAGCCTTCAAAACAGTCTGGAGGTCTAAGGCGGATGGGCGAATCGATTGTCCAGATCGACCAACTGCAGGATCCGATTGGGAGCATCCTCAACCCAGAAAGTGTCGACGTGATTTTCCATACCCAGGGAAGCCAACCCATGAGCCGCGCCATTACAGTCTCGTGTAGCAAAACCAAAAGGAGCAGCAATGAACGTTCGCCCCAATTGATTAGCCTCCCAAGTAATAGCGCTCATATCCGAATAGTCCTTCCCTGTTCTTGGATATTCTTGATAACTATCCGTGAATCACTTCACAAAATTACGAGAGTAAAACCCAGGTCTTTTGCAAATTTGAGACCATCTAAAGTAGCCAGGGCTTCAGCAAGGGCGACCGAAGAGACCAGGTGATGAAAACGAAACCCAGACCCCATAACTTGTCCAGCATTATTTCGAATTATAAAACTCGTTGTTGCCATGTGGGTTGTCGTAGAAAAACTGGCATCAACATTGATTTTAACCCAGTTGTCCGGAAGAGGTTCCCGCTTGATAATAGACCGGGGATTGTGATGAGTTGAAGGAACAACCACTTCGAAGAATTCTTTACCAAACCCTCTGATGAAGGTAACAATTCCTTCAACACTATGGGACTTTTTCTCATGCAGTAATTTGTTGCTGGAGTACCAGACTGCCCAAATTGTAATGGCAATTTCTTTGTTGTTTATGCTTTTTTGATTAAATAACGAACCGAGCCACTCATCAAATCCCATATCTGCTACCTAAGTAGACCACTGGTAGTTTAATTTAATTCCAAACCTGCGCAACAGATTAGCAGTCACAAGCGATATGGAAAGGGTGATTCACTAGCCAAACGACACCGTGGGCATAGATTATCTTGCATGATACGTTTATAATGTAAAATCTGAAAACATGGTATAAAATTCTTCATAAATCGCCAAATCAGAATTTTAATTTTCGCAGGGCACAAGAGATTCCAAATAAATCTGAAATTAGACTTCTGAAGCTCAGTCACAAGCTGGAATTAGGAGAGTAGAATAGCCGCTTTTAACAGTATATAATCCTGAGGTTTCCTTCATCCACACTAACTTATCAGAGTAATTTGAGTTGGGCAGAGGAATGCTTAAAATTTTGTGCACATCATCAGGTAAAAAGTTCTCCTCAATCAATCTTCTATTCCAACAGTGTCTGTCTGGGCAGATTGAGTTACTAACTCGCTCTAATCCATCCACTCTATCAGAATGAATTAAATCCCTTGTTTTCCCTGGCAGCCAGTAGTCAGTCCAAATAGCCATAGAAAATCCAAAACCAATACGCCAACCCAGGCCAAAATTCAAAAGTGCCTTAGAACTCCATATACTCCTCTAAATTAGGGAAGGATCGGATCCCAAAGAAGAGTCCAAAAATGTGGAACCTCTATAATACTTAGCGCAAAGTATCTTAGCAGACAATGACTCGAGGTTTTCCGTCAATCTCCAACCTTGTTTAGTGAGGAGAGCGATGTTAAATTTACCTAAATCTCGAAACCACATTCCACTTTCTCCCTTCGGTAAACATAAGAAATCCCAAGAACACCAATGTAAACTTTTTCTTCCCCCACCCTTCTGCCACAAAAAATGGGCGATGATGCTTTCTATCTCATTACAGAAAGAATTGCGGAGCAGAAAACAAGACATGGCATACAAGGGTATCGTTTATAACACCGCTTTGATAAGGACCTCTTTGTTACCCACTGGTAACATTCTGGAACTCCAACTAGATACTTTCCGCAACACTCTTTCTTTAAGATCCCCAAAGGCTTCCTTCTTTTTTCGCCCAACAGTCGAAGGGAGCCCTAAATAGCGCTCCTTTCTCATATTTGAGTTCACCCGCAATACACTACAAACCGTATTCTGTTTGGAGGGATGAACATTTGCACTGAAAAATAGTTCGGACTTATCGAAACTCACAACTTAACCCGAACTGTGCTCATAAACCTCTAAGCACTACTTTAAAGATATCGCACCCTCAACCGTTGCATCCCCAAATATGAGACTATTGTCAGCAAAAAGGTGAGTCACATAGGGGCATATCTATTCACACGGTAACCCTTCAAAATATTACTCTTAACCGAAAGACCTTCCTCATAAACCAGAAATAAGTACGGGCTAAGAGGATCCCTTTGGCGAAGTCCTCGAGAAGGCTGAAAATTCTCCCTAACATCGCCATTCAAAACCACCGAATAGGATACCGTCTCAATACACCACCTAATTTTCTAGACTCAAGACTCGACAAAGCCCATGCGTCTAAGCATTAGCATGACAAACTCCCACTCGACTCTATCATACGCTTTACTCATGTCGAGTTTCAACGCGAAAGAGCCATGATTCCCTAATCTCCTTTTCTCATGGAGTGTAAAATTTCGTAGGCGGCAATGATATTATCCGTAATAAGTCGCCCCGGGACGAAAGCACTTTGGGCCTCATCGATGCAAAAATGTAGCATTTTCTGAAACCTATTTACCAACATATTGGAAATGATCTTATAGAGAATGTTACACGGACTAATGGGCGGAATTGAGTCATTTGTGAAGGACAACTAACCTTTGGGCTGAGGACTATCCTTGTATGGTTTATAGCAGTCATATTGTGCTTTCCTACAAAACTCTCGATACAGTAGGCTGCCACATCCTTGCTAATCACGTGCTGAAGCACTAGTAAAAAATAGCCCCTAGACCATCTTCCTCAGAAGCTTTGAGCGGATGCATGGACTTCAAAGCAAAGCAAACTTCTTCATAAGAAAAAGGCCACACAAGATCTTCATTCATAGAGCTAGAGATACAAGTATCCACCCCATCTAAAATCGGTTGGGCATCCTCAATCCCATTAGAGGTAAATAAAGTAGAGAAATAATCAGTCGCCAAATATAACATTTCGTCATTGCCCTTATATCTGGCGCTATTCGAATCTGATAAACCCTCAACTTTGCTGCGCTGTTGCCATTAAGTAGCAAACTTGTGGAAAAATGGCGTATTACGATCTCGATTTATCATCCAATTGGCACGAGCACGCTGCTCCCAATAAATTTCCTCCCGGTCCATCTCTAATTTAAGAAATAATTTAGCTTTCACAATTTCGCCCAACACTTCGTCTGAAGGATTTTTCTCACTTAATTTCACCAACCTCTATTCTAAATCTACTTTCGAAAGTTGTCTCTCCTTTCTAACTTTATTGTACCACTCATCCAAACCAATTCCCATTTGTCTCAAACGACCAGGCACATCACCTACAGAATCATTCCATAGCTTCTGGACTACAGTTTCACAATTACCTTCAATGGGCCAAGTGGCCTCAAACTTAAAATGATGTTGAAGAACACGGAAAGTATCCAAGTTGGTGTTCATAAGAGTAGGACAGTGGTCACAAAAGCCATGCGAAAGGTGCTTGATCCAATAATTCGAAAAGATACTCCCCACTCGACATTCGCAACTCTGATATTATGAGTATTAGTACATCCCCTCTCCCAAGTATACCAACTCCCGTGATAACCTAAATCAATGAGAGAACAATCGGATAAAGCCTCACGGGATCTCTGTATTTACAGTTCTTGCCTAGGAAGACCGCCTCTTTTCTCAGTAGAATAACAGATTTCGTTGAAAACCTCGGTTACAACCCATGGAACAGTAGGACAGTCATTAAGTGTGAGAAGTAGTCTCCAAGAGTCTTCTCTACGACATTCCTCAAGAGTACCATAAAAACCAGTGTGTCTCTACGTTTTATCATCTGCATCCGAAACAATGACCACATCAATATGTTTTCGTGAGAAAGACCTTAAAGTAACTGTCACCCCATGTCTCCAACCCAACGAAAGACCACTGCTTCTACCATCTGAATCAACGTCAATCCCATTAGAAAAACTGCACTTTCTTCGAACCACCTCCATTGTCGAACTCAATTAGGAACATTACAAAATGATTAATATCTCGCAGCATTTATCGGAGACGACGGATTATTCGAGGCCTCCCCAAGCCTCGAACGTTCCAACTGAGCAGCTTCATTGTTCTTAGTTGGCCTTTTTAATAAGGCTTATCGATAAATTAGAATTTGGTGCCGATGATAAAACACCATGAACTTCAGTCGAATCCATTGCATTAGAAACTCGTGAAGTTGAGTATTGGACCCGAGGGCGCTTGAGTCCATCAAAATACTTAATTGGGTTTTCCACCTCGTCAAGGCCCACCCTTGCGTCATCATCCATCGAAACTATTTTATCCTTCTCTCTTACAGTAGCCAACTGGTTGTTACCAACATTCAGATTTGTGTTGACTAGAGCATTTATAGTAAGGGAGCGTCCTGACATAAAACTTGATCGTTTTCCATTTAATTCACCACCGACATTCATATCCCTAAAATCCCTCCTTGTAGCAAAATTTTCGGCCTTGACATCTCTGGATCCCACCCCACCATCGTCATCCACCAGCCATTTGCTTCTCCAATTTTTATTTTGTCTTGGTGGAGCCTTCAATGAAATATCTCATTGAAAAGTGAAACAATGTTGAGGGTCATGAGCCCTGATAGGACAGTAGCTCTCACCATGGCCTAGTTTGCCACAAATAAAGCAAAATAAAGTAAGCTTCTCATACTCAAATCTAACAAAACTCGACTCACCAGCCGGAAGGGTAAGGGATTTTCTCCTCCTAAGAGGTCTCCGCACATCGACCCGCACCCTCACTCGCATAATCCTTTTGTAACTAAGTTGGTTTGATGAGCCATCATACTCTAAATATTGCCCCACAAAATTTCCAAATTGCTTGGCCACAACTTCGGACATAAACCACAAAGGGACATCATGCATCAAAATCCAAAAGTCAACCCAGAATAATGGAACCGTTAAAGGATCCTCCCCCTCCTTTAATTTGTGCAAAATGAGCAAATGGGAATTAAAGGTCACGACCCGTTCATCACAATCCTGTTAGCATCCAACTCGAAAAAGAATCGAAACAAGGACCTATCATTCCCCAAATAGAAAATGCCAACCCCACGAAACAATGAACATACGATACTGTACCCTCAGATGCATCTGCACCCAACTGAATTGTATTGACTTCATCATCTTCCAGGGAAAGATCAGCAAAAGCATCAACCATGTTGCCGATTAAGACTAAAAAAAGACAACCATAAACAGACGAAAGCTGCGAACAATGTAGAGACGTGTCAAAAGACAAAGAAAAGCTGCGAAAAATGCAGAGAAAAATTACCAAAAGATTAATGACTAAATTATAATTAAGTAATAAACTGATAGAAAAAAAAAAACATTTTTTTGAAAATCAAGAAGTTGAAGTGTATAAGAAAAGTTCTCTTTAATTATCATCATATCATAAAATATATATATATATATATATAAATAAATGTATATCAAAATCATAAGTGTTACGTAAGTTGAATACATTATTCTTAATTGAAAATTACAATTTAAATCAATTTAAATTTTAATGGTAATTAAAATTGTTCATTTAAAATTATTTTAATTGATTTTAAACTCTGGTCACTTATACGTAAAATTATTCATAGTCTTTTCTCAACTCATAAATATAAAGATAATACGTTTCAACGCACTCGAATTTACATCCTTCTATATCGACAACAATAATCATACCAATTGAATTAAAATTTAATTATAAACGAAAAAGTTAACTGAAATAAACTATTACATAAATTACATCTTGATTTTTATAAAAAAACTATAATTAGATTTTCACGATAACCTTTTTTTTCTTTTTAAACTTTTTGTTATTTGCAAAATTGATAGAATTTCTAGCTTGCAAGTTTCAATCATGTAGTTTCCATGTTGGGGATATGCGCCAACTACTTAATCGCGATGATAACATTATTCAATCATATTAGTTTAAAATTTTAAACTTTTACGAATGAATTTATTAATATAATTTTACTTAATATTAAAATTTATAAAAAAAAATTAATTAATATATAATAAAATTATATTTTTACTCTTAAAAATATAGAATTTTAATTAATTTTTAAAAATTAAAAATATATAAACTATTAAAATGATACATTTATATTTAAGTTTTCATAAAAATATACTAATTAGTTTTGTCCCCAAAAAGTTTTTCTAACTTTTCCGATGGTTATGTTTATAAAATTTTGAATCGATTTAATATTTTTATCATATCGATTTAAAATAATATATGAATTAATATTTATTGAATTTTAAATTATGGAAAAATTAACATGCAATGTCTATATTAACGAAATATGAAATAGGATGATTAAATTTTTTAAATGTTAATCATAACACCATGATGAAATAATATGGCCCAGCTGAACAGAAATTGGGCCAATAACATTGAGTGAATTAGCTAACGTCAATTTTTAGAAGGATCTAAGTAATTATTAAATCCCAAATAATTTTGTACATGCATTAAAAAATGGGTCACACTAACTAATCTTTATTGAAGAATGTGTCAATCTTTAATAGCAATTAATATACAGGTTTTAAAGGGTAAATTTTCTAGGTTTTTCTTAAAAATTTGTTTTTGTGTTTTTTTTTTTTATAAATACCTTTTTTTGTATTTTTATCAGAAATTTTGTCGTTCTAATTTTATTCGATTAGAATTTTCAATTAAAATTTATTATTTTTTGTATTTTTTTTGGAAAAATATTTAAAACATAAAATATAAATAAATGATATGTGTATCACCTCGTTAATTCTGTTTTTGGGATTTCCAGGAATCCCAGTGATGATTAGCATTTGATGGACTGGGTCGGTGCTTGGTGGGTCTAAGTGGACCATAAAACAAGATTCGTTGGTGATTTTATCATTTTATGGGCATTTTAGTTTGGGCCACTTCATTTACTTGCCCCCACCCTCCAGGCTCTTGTAGCTCAATTTGTAGGTTTTTATGAAGATTTCTTCTTCTTTTTAATCATATTTCATTATATAATTAAACATTAATACTTAATATTCTTGATGCTTGGTTCGGAATGGGTGGTTGAGGGTGGTTCATATTGTGTATGATTTTAAGAGAAAAGGAAACATGGTTATGGGAAAGAGAAACTAATATCTGATATTCTCAACTGTAATTATAAAAAAAGAAAAGTACATCGTCAATTTTTTAGAGAACGTTGATCTACTTAACAGGAGAGATAATTTTATACAACAAGATTGGGCATGATTAGATCAAGTTAATTTGTTCGGTAGTAAATTTCAACCTGCATGATAAGAGTGATGGATACATTTAACACGACTTGATTGGTTATCGAGTGTGCATGTCAAAAGTAATGGGTACAACGGTTGCATTTAATGTAATTCAGATAATTGTTGGATTGAGCTCTCTTTTTTGTACAAGCACTTTTTGACGAGATCATCTTTGGGAAAGATTACGTATAGCAAATATTATATAAATTTTGATATAATTTGTATTATTTCATTAAAAATACTTGAGATTTTTTTATTTAATTAAATACTTTTTGATCATATTTTAATTAAATTATTTCAAGTTTGAATTATATAAAACGATATTCTTTCAAGATCATTTTATTTTTGAAATTAAATTATAGTAAAAGACAATGATGAGTAGAAAGACAAAATCATTTCCAATAACTAGGGGGAAGTAAAATATGTAGGCATATTTGTCTGAGTAATGGGATGCACAGTGGCTTCAACAAAGAGATTAAACCCTAGAAAAGCAGAATTTGATATGTGAAAATGGTCTCCCAACTTACAAATTTCACTCCTTTCCATGTCAGGAAAGGAATGAATATGCTGAAGCAAAGCATCATGGGCCATGTCCACTCATTTTCTCCCTTTCATCATCCCCACCCTATGTGGGAATTCTCTCTCCTTCAAAATGCGGTTCAATTTTTAATTTCTTCATGTAATTTTTAAAACGTTTTAGGTTGTATCAAATTGTAAATATTTAATTTATTGTTTTGACCCAACGTGTTAAAAAAATTATGTCATTAAAATTTATTTCGATATATTTCTCGTTACTACTTACACTTTTAAACTATTAAGTTAAAAATTTTTAATTTCTTCATATAATTTTTAAAACGTTTTAGGTTGTATCAAATTGTAAATATTTAATTTATTGTTTTGATCCAACGTGTTAAAAAAATTATGTCATTAAAATTTATTTTGATATATTTCTCATTACTACTTACACTCTTAAACTGTTAAGTTAAAAAAATACATATTTAAACACTCTCGAATTCATAGTTTATTAGTAATTGTAACATGAATCGGTTCAAATTTAAATATATTGCATATCATATTTTAAATGTGATTTAAGATCCAAATTAATGATGAGATTAACATAAATATCTAATTGATAAAATATTGATATTTTAAAAATTCAATTAAAATATTTTGAAATATAAAATATACGATGCAATAAACCCTACTTAAAATTTACATTGTTATTGTCTAAAAGAATAACTGAAAAAAAAACAAAAAAAACAAAAAAACAAATAATGGTTTACTTTTGATGAGCTTTACAGAATCCTCAAGTGGGGGTGAAACTACTAAGAATAGGTATAAGCCTAGCTGGCTTTTTCACTACAAGACGATAACACAGTCTGGAATTATTATCTTTATGTCGGCGTGGGTGCCCCCATTCCCATTCCCATTCTCAGCCTCTCTTTTCCCCTTTCTCCACCTTTGTCCTCTTTCTTCGGATTTTGTTGGAAAAGTTGTAATTATGCTCAAGAAAATATAAGAGATTAACCTTTTTAAAAAATATAAAATGATTATAAAGTTTAAAAATTAATTTAAACAAAAAAATATTTAAAAGAAAAATATTTGTTGAGTTCTTAGCTCAGATTCCTCCATTTCATTTACTCTCATTCATCATCTACTTTTTTGCACACCTAATAATATTTAGAGTGAGACAAAATGCCTTTATTTTTTCATAATTTTCTTTTGCCGACGAGACCCCATAGATTTGACAGATCGTGGATGGGTGTTCGTTTTTAATACGAAACATAAATGAAATAGGTAGATGTAAGAGGAGACTAAGGTAAGAAAAAGATGGAAGTGTCGGTGGTTTAAGGTCTTTTGGTGCCTTCAAAGCATGGCAGCTTGCCTTTGGTAGTGAGTAGGCATCAATAGTGCTTGAAAATGGATGAGAAACATGACACTGTAACTTCCAACTACCCTTTAAGTAAACTATTATTTCTTTTCCTCTTTTCTAGTGTGTTGTTTCGAATTACATATTTTTAACAAGTTCGATATAATTCCCGATTTTTATTGAAATTTTTGATAAATTCATATTGTGAGTATTTTTAAATTTTGAATAGGTGAAACTGTATCAAAGTAGAGAGTTTGTACAAGTTAACTCGGGTGGTAGCATCTTTTTTTGTAAATTACCTATATACCCATTAATGAATCACCAAAATTCCAATTGATAGACTTGTATGGCATGATATTGTTATTTTGTGTATGCATACCTTCTCTTTTACATGACATAAATTATTAAATGTGTCAAAATCCGTATGAATATCATATATGCGTTAAAATTTATTTAGAACCGTGATTAAAGTATTTGATAGACTTTTAAATGACACAAATTTAAATTTTGTTATCCCATCATCTGTTTTGATATTGCATTGATAATAAAATTTATGATGTATATTAAATTTCCATATTGCCATATTTTATTGTTTTCATCATACATGTTAGAACCAAATTAGTCGGTTGAATCGGTATTGTAAAATTAGAGAAGTGAACCTGTTCAAAGTTGATTGAACCGATTAAGAATCGTTTGAGCTTTATTTAAGCCAGTTTAAATATTTAATTTTTTGTTATAATTTATAAAATAAATGTTCATGTTTTTAATATATTTTGGTACCCAAAAAGGTAACGGCGCTAATTTTTTTAAGGTTTAATTCGAATTCTAGCGTTTATTTGATAAAAGTTAATTGCTAATCTTATTAGGTTTGATTTTTTCATGATTTTGTTGATAAAATAAATTTAGTATTAATTATGAATTTGTTTAATTTGTCAGATTTAGTCCGATATAAGTGATTTAGTTCAAATTTTAGAGTTGGATAGGATAAAAATTAATTGCTAATATTATTAATTTATTATGAGTTTTCACTAAATCAACTCTAAAATCCGAATTAAACACCCAAAATTTAACATTATTACCCTTGAATATAATTTTTATTAAATATATATATATATATAATAACATAAATATCACATTAAAAAAACAAAATTATATTCAGATATCAAATTATGTATTAATATGGTGCCCAAAGTGAGATCCATAATCATCATTTGATTCACATGTAGTTTCATAGTCAAAGGTCCAGCTTTTAGTCACCAGTCATGTGGGGGATGTATTATTAATTCTACGGTATTGATTTTTAGACCTTGGACCGTTCCAAAAGTTTAATTGCAAATGGTGTACCTAAAAGAAATTAAAAAATAACATATTGGTTATTACTTCTTACCAAATTTCCTAATTTCGGTTTTCAATCATACACAAAACCCAAATTATTATACCAAAAATATTCAAATGTTTAACCCCAAAATCACGATTTTGGTCCTTAAATTCACTTTCCCTTGTGTAATCATGTTTAATTGTCCATTGTTGGTGAGCATCTTCTCTCATCTAATACTTTATTTTATTTCCTTTTATGCAAAATTGACTATGATATATTACCTTTACTTTGTGCGCATTAAATGTGTTGATATATGGCTTAATTATCACCATAAGAATTGCACCAATGAACTCTAGGTAGTGTTGATGTATGGGTTTTTTCTAAATTTATTCTAGTTTAAGTTTTTTAGTGTATGTATTTTATCTATAAAAATTGATATTAATATTGATATATTTTTACAATTAAACTTAAATAATAAAATAGGCCATTTTATTAGATTCGGATTAATCGAGCTCGAGTCTACTAATTTTTTTAAAAATCGACCTTCACTTAACTTGATTTATTAACATCCGTGGATAATGCGAACAAATAATCTGACAATCTTCTTAATCTAATAATCGGAATTCGTAGAATAGTTTACTCTAATTTGAAGGGGAGGATAAAATTTACCCTTATTTTATAATCAATATTTTACACTTTTGTTTGATACATTTGGTTATAAAGACAATGAATCAAATTTTTATTTATTTTAAAGAAAAAGTTGAATATCTAAAAAGGAGAATGGAATATGACAAGTTTCTCCATTTGTATAGGCCCACCATTGGAAAGTAGCTAGCTACCTTAATAAAGGAAACCAACATAATCCAAAATCCAAAACGCAATTACATCATAAATTGTTAATTATTGAAATGAAAATTTTAGTGATTACCATTAATTAAATTAATTGAATTAATTAGATTTAACTAAATTGATTTGGTTAGATTTAGGTTAAAATAATTTATTTAAATATATTAATTTCATCAATGGTAAATTTATGTAAGTAATCATTGAATCGATTAAATTAACTAATTTAATACAAATACGTTATAAAAACAAAACATATATGGTTAAACGAAAATTAAAATAGATAAAAAAAATTTGCAATGGAGGTTCATTAATTCATTTCATAAATAGGATTATACAATTTGGAACAATACAACAATAAAGGCTTGAGCTTCAATATCAATAGAATATTATGACATATTGATAATTGGCTTTGTCATAACTTAAGCATGACATATCTGGAGTGATTGCAATCACTTAATACAATAAAAAAATCAACCTCGGATGGTTCAAATCGGTTGACGAAATCGGCCAAATAACTAAGCATTCACCAAACTTGAGAGGACGATGACAAAATCATCACTAAAATCACTTGAAAAACCAATACTACATATACAAGCAAAACTAAAAAATGTGCTATAAAAGCAGACAAAACTTTAAAAACTAAAGACTTATTAAACGATGAAAAACAATATATATATATATATATAATACAACATGGGTTTAAACCGACTTGTGAAATCATTTATTGTTTTGAAATACTCTCAAAATAAAAACAGATTAAAAAATCGATGAAAAATCACCCCCTTTTCCAAGAGAAAGTGCTAGTGGCTAGTGGAGTTTCAATGACTACAAACACTCTCATCTGTCTATCACAACTTTTGAATACAACAAAGAGACTCATAAAATAAATCTGCAAATTGAAAGGAGAAAGTGACATAGAGTGAATGAAAAGAAGAAAGAAAGAAAAGGTTGATAGGAAGGAAAAAAGACTCATAAAATGAAATTTTTGGAAGTTTTTCGAGTTCAAAAATGAAATTTTTGGAAGTTTGAGGGAAAAATGTAATTTTTGGAAGTTTTGGGGTAAAAATGTAATTTTTGGAAGTTTAGGGGTAAAATGTAACTATCAAATAGTTTAGGGGTCAAAATGGAATTTTTGGAAGTTCGATGGTAAAAATATAATTTTTGGATAGTTTAAGGACCTCCAAGGCAATAAAACCAAATATGAGTAACACGTGGCGGCCCCTCAAGCATCTTGAAGTTAAAGGACTAATTTGAAAACCAATAAAAATTTATGGGTCAATTTTGTAATTAAACAAAACTTGATTTAAGGATTAAATTAAAACAAATTGAAAATAAGAGGGATTATTGGCATAAATAAGCCAAAATTATGACACGTGGCAGCTCCTGGTGCTTTCAAAAGGTCAAGGGATTAAATTGAAAAACATTAAAAATTATTGGGCCAACTTACAAATAATTAAAAGTGTGAAAAGGATCTGATTGAAAATTGGAAATAAAGCGAAAGGACCAAAGTAGTAAATAACCCAAAAGTTGAAAACACGCGGATCCTTTGGAACGGGTCGAGTCTGGAAATGGGTTTAAGCAAAACGACACCA
Organism: Kokia cookei; assembly: GCA_039519145.1. NCBI lineage: Eukaryota > Viridiplantae > Streptophyta > Magnoliopsida > Malvales > Malvaceae > Kokia > Kokia cookei. The sequence continues at coordinate 39,404,363 of CM076906.1, forward strand.
TTTTGGGGCTTAAGAGCCTAAAGCAAAACGACGTCGTTTTGATCTCTTATAAAAACAATTTTAAGTTCAATTTTTTTCATTTTTCTTCCTCCTCTCTTCAAAAAAATCCCAAACTTTCTTCAAAAACTCTCTCCCCCTCTCTTAAGTTCTCTCATGGCCGACCATCGGCCGTCGGCGCCTGTCCAGAGCGTGGGGCATCACGCGCGCCACGTGCCGCCTCCTGACGTCCTGACCACTGTGCACAGTCGCTGTCCGTCCACGCGCCGTCGATCAGGTAAGCAAAACGTCCGTTTTCTTCTCTTTTTTTTATTTATTATTATTATTTTTAAAAGGAACAGATCTAAGTTTTTACACCTAGATTGAACTTTGTTTTTAAGAAAAATCTCTTTTATGCCTTTTCTGAAAACTCATTTGTTTAACCTTTTTTGAATGGTGAAAATTCCCATCGGATGCCTTCTTTGCGCATGAACGACGGTCGAAGGAGTGTCGACCGTAGATGCGACGACGACGTTTCAGTTAGGTAAGTCGATTCAAATTCCCTTTTATTTTATTATTAATATTATTAATGTCACATTTATTATTACTGTTTTGATAATATTATTATTAATAATATTCATTAGGTTGTAACTAATGTATATATTACTATTAATGCTTTTATTTAATGCTCTTAACATATAATAAATGTATATATTTTTTAAAATAAGTGACTTTAATACTATAATAAATAAACCCATTAACAAACTTTGAAAAATACAAAACGTTTCAGAACATGAATGATTAATAACGAATGAAAATGGTATACCTTACACCGGTTCGAACAAGCTAGAAAGAAAGGATCTTTGTTGCTTCACTGTTCCCTGCTCGTAATTCTGAACGCAGTTTGTTTGCTTGGGTATTTAATTTGAAATTGGTTTTTGTTTTGATTACCTTTTTTGAAAGCTCGTAACCCTTACAAACAAAATTGAATCTGGTTTTATAGTCAGTGTTACAATGATTATTATTTGTTCTTTTGCAATTAAAAACTTGTCTCCTCTTTCTTCTTTTGCAGGTGCGGCAATGAAGGCTTATGCAGTGGCGGTGGCAGAGCAAGTTGAAGCTGGTGGCACTGTTGGTGATCAGAGCTGACGTGGTAACTCTTGATTGGTTGAAATGAGGGCAATTGTAGTGCAACTTGGTAATAGATTAGGGGTTTCTGTAATGGGTTTTTGTGTTGGGTAGAATTGAAATTGGGCCTCAATTTGGGCTTCTTTAAAATGGATTTGTAAATTTGAACATTTTTGGACATGTAATTGGATATTCTTATTTGGGGTTGTGATTTTGGATTCTTAAATTTAATATTTAAGTTTAAAAATCATTTCGAATTTAAACTAAATTTAAATTTAAAACAAATTTAAATTTAAAACCAATTTAAACCTAATATAAATTTAAAATCCAAAGTTGACCCAAAGTTTTGAGCCCGATCAAAATTAAGCTTCAACAGAATTTTTAAACCAATTCAATCTTATTATCATGGAATAAATTAATTCGAAATTTCAAAAAATGAAATAATAGTTTGCATGAATTATATATAAAAAAAATTGCATGCAAGCTTTATTTTTTTTTCGTTCACGGGTGAATAAAAACTTTATTTAATTTATCAAATGCGATTGATTAACATATATAATATAATTTTTTTAATTTTTTTAAATAATTTTATTATAAATTTTGATTATATTTATTTTTTATATAATATTTAAAACTATTCATAGTTTCTCCGTAATCTTTAAATAGAAGGTATTGAATTTTAGTGCATTCAAACTTACATCCTCCTGTACTGACAACGATATTTATATCAATCGAATTAAAACTCGATCAACATATATAATACATTTTAATCATTGAATAAATTGGATAGTTCTAAAACGATGAAAAGGTCAAAAAGTATTAAAATTTTGTATTATTATTTTTTGAATTCATCAACAATATTTAATAATTTTTTCCCATATGGCTGTCTTTACTTAAACCAATATAATTGAAGTGTTTTCTATTGAAATGCTAAGAAGCACAAAGTCAACTTGCTTAGCTAATAAAGTTGTAATAGCAATAATGAATCCTTGAACCCAAATTTATAAATACTTAAATAATCAAATACATATTAAAAAATAATATCCAAATGCATATTGTTGGAATCGAATTTTAGAAATTTGATCTTCTTCTTTTTTTCTGCAAGATATGACCTAAAGATATTGAACATTTTGTTTTGTATATTGCTTATTTTGTGGTGTGTTATTTAATAAATAGAAAATATTAGAAAATTCAAATATTTATATTATTTTCTCGTTTCATTATTGTATTTAAATATTATTCAATTGTATACAAATTTCAATATCTGTATATTCATTTATTCCATAGTGTGTTTTAATTAATTATTTATAATACATACATATCACCACTCAATTGCTTAATTATTCTAATTAATTAACCTAAAAAAAGCATATTACTTCCTTAAGCAAGTTAGGTTTATTATTGAGGCTGTGATTTGTGTGAAAGCTTACCAACTGTTTCAAAAATTAGTTGTGTGATTGGATATGCGTTTAAGTTTAATCACAATTATTTGTTTTTTGAATAAATAAAAAAAAAAAGCAGAACAAAATAATTATTATGAAAAAAAAAAGGGAAACGAATTCAGATTTACTTTGATTGATTTCTATTTAAATTCGAAAAACCAATGTTTATAATTCTTCCCGTGTTCTGAAATTTAGAGTATCGATGAGATAAATAAAAGGTTTTAATGGGATAAATAAATTCTTTAGAGTTATAAAAATAAAAATAAACAATTTTATTTAGGGTTAAAAAAGAAAATTTTAGAAGTTGTTATAATATATAGGATTACACATGATTAATGCATTAAATAGGGATATTTTAATGCTTAATTCACTATTAAGCTTCTTTTAAGTATATTTATTTTTTTTATTTTGGTACTTAATTTTTTTTGTTCATTCGGATTTGATATTTAAAGTATCAATCATTTCTCAATTTGAATACATGTGACATTGACCAACTATTGACCAGAATTGATCAGGCGTTGACTTGCTATGTGACATTATTAAAATACGTCATATTTTTTTTAATCTTATATATTGTATTGATTAAAAACGTAAAAAAAAAAAAAACATATATATTCTATAAAAATTTAAAAAAAGTTTAATATTTTTCTATAAAATTTTAAAATATATTTTAAAATTTTAAAAGTCATAATAGCATATAAAAATTTAAAAAGTATTTAAATTTCAAATAATTGCAGTAAAAACTTTGAAATTTAAATACATTTGTAGAATTTTATAAAAAAATTATTTTTGAATTTTTTACAATTTTTTACATTTTTGTAATAATATTATTAATTTCAACTAATTTCTTTTCAATTGTTTTTATAAATTTTATTTTATTTTTATAAATTTTTAAATTTTATATATTTTCTGAATTTTTATATATTTATTTCCATTTTTTATAATTTTAAGTGTATATACATTTAATAAAAGAATATATATATATATTCAACTTATATTATTTGAAAATAAGATTTTGTGAGAATAAATATTATAGAATTTGTAGAATTCAGAGTTCTTTAGCAAAGCACAAGACACAACAAAAGCATCATTAATGGGGAAATCCAAAACCGAAGAAAACATTAATGATTGAGATCTTAAGCAAAGTATGGTCATGGTTTATATCTTTGTACTTTTCCTATATTCAAAATTTATTCTCTATTTTTATTTTTATAATTAATCCATTTATTTTATAAATTTTGAAATTAAAATTTAATTATCAATATTATTAAATTTTTATTAAATTTGTTGATATGATATTTTAAAATAAAAAATATTTATTCAATAATTACGTAATAAAAAAATAATGTTATTATAAACTTAAATTCAATAAAAACTTTTTAACGATATCAACTATTAAATTTATATTTTTTAAATACCTTTATTCTAAATTGTGATATTATATATTTTTCATTTCATTTTTTAAAAATCATTTTTAAAATTCCAAACAAAATATGTTTTCTTTAATGTTTTATTTTCCAAAAATAAAAAGGAAAATAGCCATTGTTTCCTAAAATTAAACCGAGCCTAAATTTTTCTAAAATCAAAATAAAAAATTAATTTCCAAATTTATAAAAATACAGCAATTAGGGGCATATTTTAACCAATCTAATTTTTATTTCCAATTAGGAAAAAAAAACTTGGAAAGGACATCCAAAGACATCCAATTTGAAGAAAATACCATAAACTCTCCCAATTATTAAGCTTTAATTTGAACAATCCATTGTCTTATTCAGTCTACCCCTTAAATGTAAATTACTTATTTACAGTGTGGCAGTGTGGCAAAAAATCCATTCTTTATTCATAAATAACTTTCCTTTGTTTACTTTGCTCTTTTCTTTTTACTTTCTCTTTCTCTCTCATCGTGTCTCTCTGCCAAATCTAAGAATATAATGGTAAGAAACTCATTTGGAGAGAGAAAGAACCCAAGTTTGTAAGAGATAACAGAGCAATGGGGTAACTTTGAACAATATGCGGCTGAAGATTTACTATCACAGCTGCTGATCATCAAAATCCCATTTACCGGTTTTTTTCTGTGTTTTTGGTATGCTTTTTGATCCAAACTTTTGTTAAAAACTTGTTCTTTTGCTGTTTTCTTAATTACCCATTTGCCTAACGTTCATGTTTTTGTTTTTTCTTTCTTGCAGTTTGCTTAAATTTTATGTTTTTTTATTTTGAAAAAATATAGCTTATTTTTCCAGAATTTGTTCCTTTTTGCAAGTATTTGATGTTGGTTTTTGTGAAGAATACTTCAATTATTTCCCAGTTTTGGTCGTATGGTTCATTTCTTCTTCCTTTTTTGAGACCACTCTTACATAAAAGTTCATGATCCTTTCCCAAATAGAACCAAAAAAAACAAAAACAAACGGGGTCATGTGCTTCTTTGAGTTGTAGATTTGTATGATGAAATACCTTCTGTAATTGGACCACTGGGTCCAAACAACTTTTATGGCTTTCTTTTTTTTTATTGAATCACTGTCACTGCAAAATACAAATGCTGTGTGCTGTATGCTTACTTTTGGGAATCTTTGTTTCGAATTCATGGTATTTCTATTTGTTTAATTGATTCTTTACAAAATTGAAAATCTTATATGATCCCTTTTTTTTTTCCTTTTCAGTGGAGTGCTTGTTAGCTTTGAAACTTGGAATAGAATCTCACCGTTGCAGATCATTGATCTTTGACTGAATAGGTAACTTAGACTACATAGATATCGTGGTTTTTGATCATTCGATTGTGTAAATTTTGTTGCTCTAAATGCATTCAAAGCAGTTTGACTTGATTATATCTGGTTGTGTGTAGGTGCAAGTGATTCAGAATAAAGATCTATTATAGTAGTGGAATAGAATTAGATTGTTATTCTGGCCTGGACCCATTACTTGAGTTTTTGTAAAGACCAGGCTTTTGCAAAGCCGAAACTCATCGCGTTATTGCTCATTGGAGGAATCATGGCAACTTCGTTACATTCCGAGTCTAGACGCTTGTATTCTTGGTGGTGGGATAGTCATATCCCCAAGAATTCTAAATGGCTTCAAGAAAATCTTACAGGTATGAGTTTTCTTTCTAAATACTTTGCCGCAATGGTCTACGATGATATATGTGTATATATATGTATATAGTTGATAATTCATTTAGATCTCTATATGCTACACTCAGTTGCAATGATTTTCTATTTCAACAGATATGGATTCTAAAGTTAAAGCGATGATCAAACTGATTGAAGAAGATGCAGATTCTTTTGCAAGACGAGCGGAAATGTATTATAAAAAACGGCCGGAGCTCATGAAATTAGTTGAAGAGTTCTATAGAGCTTACCGTGCTTTAGCAGAGAGGTATGATCATGCAACCATGGAGCTTCGCCATGCCCACAAAACCATGTCGGAAGCCTTTCCCAACCAGGTTCCTTTCGTATTGGCTGATGAATCATCCTTGGGCTCTTCAGGCCCTGAGGTTGAGCTTGACACACCAGAAACCCCGCGTCCATTTCATGCATTCTTTGATTTGGATGACTTGCAAAAGGGCTCTGGGATAAACAAAAGGGGTTTAAAGCAGTTGAATCAGATGTTTGAGTCGGGAATAGTGTCTCCAAATGCCAACATTACTGTGAAGAAGGGGAATGGTGGTGAAGCCGAGGAAAATGAGCAGAGTGGGTTATCTCAGTTATCGATTGAGAATGAAAATCTGAAGAATCAAGTTCTTTCCGAATCTGAGCGTGCAGGTAAGGCTGAAACCGAAGTAGAGTTCTTGAAGAAAACTCTTTCTGAGATTCAAGCCGAGAAGGAAGATGTCCTTCTTCATTACCAACAGAGTTTAAAGAAGTCATCTAGCCTCGAGAGAGAACTTAATGAAGCACAAATGTATGCCGGGAATCTTGACGAACGAGCCAGCAAAGCTGAAATCGAGATCAAAGTTTTGAAAGAAGCATTAAGTAAACTTGAAGCCGAACGAGACGCTGGTCTTCATCAATACTATCAGTGCTTGGAAAGATTATCCAGCTTGGAGAATACCATTTCTCAATCCCAAGAGGATGCAAAAGGGCTTAACGAGAGGGCTTTCAAAGCAGATATTGAAGTTCGGAATCTTAAGATAGAGCTTTCTATATTACAAGCTGAAAAGGAAGCTGGCCTTGTTCGATACAAGCAGTGTCTTGATATGATATCATCATTAGAAAATAAAATCTCACTTGCTGAAGAAAACGCAAAAATGCTCAACATGCAAATCGAAAGAGCTGAAAGTGAAGTTCAAGCACTAAAAGATGCCATTGCTAAGCTGAAAGAAGATAAAGATACTATGGCTCGACTGTATGAGCAGTGCTTGGTAACAATTGCCGAGTTGGAGAGTGAACTTTCTTGTGCCCAGGAGGATGCAAAACGATTAAGCAATGAGATTATAGTCAGTGGTGAAAAGTTGAGAAGCGTGGAAGAACAGCGTGCTCTGCTGGAGAAATCAAATCAATCTCTACTAGTAGAGGCCGAGAATCTGGTGCAGAAAATAGCGATTAAGGATCATGAACTTTTGGAGAAGCAAAACGAGTTGGAGAAACTTCAGACATCATTGCAAGATGAGCATTTACGATTTGTGCAAGTCGAGGCTACGCTGCAAACTTTACAAATGTTGAATTCGCAATCTCAAGAGGAGCAGCGAGTTTTAACATCGGAGCTTTTGAATAAGCTTCAAAAGTTGAATGAGTTGGAAGCAAGCAACCAAAAATTGGAGGTAGAAATAGAGCAAGTGCAGGGTGAAAATCTGAGCCTCAATGAATTAAACAGTTCTGCCACTGTTTCAATGAAGAATTTAGAAGATGAAATTCTCGGCTTGAAGGAACTGAAAGAAAAACTTGAAAGTGAGGTTGCAGTACAAATGGAACGAAGTAATATCCTCCAGCAAGAGGTTGACAAATTGAAGGATGAAATTGAGGTCTTGAGTAGCGCATACCAGGCATTAATTCAACAGCTGTTGTCTGCAGGTTTAAATCCTGAATGTCTTGAACTGTCAGTGAAGGAATTACAAGAGGAGAACTCGAAACTGAAGGAAGAATTCAGCAAGCAAAGAGGGGAGACCGAAGTTCTTTACGAGAAATTGAGAAGCATGGATGATCTTTTGGAGAAGAATGCTGTTTTGAGAAGTTCAGTGTCAGAATTGAATGGCAAATTGGAAGGGTCGAGGGAGCTTGTTGGGGAATTACGGAAGTCCAGTGAGTTTCTTTGGGGAGAAAAATCTTCACTCGCCGCTGAGAAATCTGTTCTTCTTTCTCAGTTACAGAAGATGACCGAGAATATGCAGACGCTCTTGGAGAAAAACAGATCATTGGAAAGTTCCCTTTCTGGTGCTAATATCGAGCTTGAAGGCTTGAGATCAAAGTCAAAGACCTTAGAAGAATTCTGCCAGTATCTCAAAAACGAGAAATCTGTTCTTGCAGGTGAAAGAGACAGCCTGATCTTGAAGCTCGAGGATGTTGAAAAGAGGCTATGCATCCTTGAACTCCGATTCGATAAACTGGAGGAAAAATATTCTGACCTGGAGAAGGAGAAAGATTTGACACTCTCTCAGGTAGAGGAACTACAGGATTCCCTCGGTGCAGAACAACAAGAGCGTGTCTGTTATGTGCAGTCAAGTGAATCACGGTTAGCGGATCTCGAAAACCATGTCCATTTACTACAAGAAGAAAGTAGGTTTCGGAGAAAAGAGTTTGAAGAAGAAATTGATAAAGCTGTCAAGGCTCAGGTCGAGATCTTCATCTTCCAAAAGATCATAAAAGATCTCGAGGAAAAAAACTTGTCTTTGTTGATTGAATGTCAGAAACATGTCGAGGCATCCAAATTGTCGGATAAACTAATTAGGGAGTTGGAGAGTGAAAATCTTGAGCAGCAGATAGAAGGTGAATTCCTATTGGATGAAATCGAGAAACTAAGATCCGGGATTTATTTAATTTTCCGAGCCCTTCAGCTTGATCCTGTTAACAAACATCGGGATGTAGTTGAATCAGATCAAGTTCCTCTTTCATGCATTCTGGATAATGTTGAAGACATAAAGAGTTCACTATCGAGAAACCAGGAAGAGAAGCAACGACTGGTAGTTGAGAACTCGGTGCTGTTAACTTTAATCGGACAACTTAAATTCGAGGGCGGTGAACTTGAGTCCGAGAAACGAGCCCTTGAGTATAAGTTCGAGATTGTGGAAAAGCAGAATGCATTGCTGAAGAAAGACAAGCAGGAGCTTCTAGAGATGAACCAGCAGTTGATGTTGGAAGTGCGTGACGGAAAGATTGAGAAAGAAATACTAAACGCGGAATTGGAGAGTGAACGTGGAAAGTTGAAGAGCATGCACGGAGCTTGCTTGTTATTAGAGGAGGAAAATTCCAAGCAGCTTGAAGAAAACAGACTTTTGCTCAAGAAATTCACGGACCTCAAAGTGGATATGCATATTCTTGAAGACGAGAACAGTGTTGCCCTACTAGAAGTGGTAGCCCTTAGTAGTCTCTCTCTCATTTTAGAGACCTTTGGTGCCGAGAAAGCCGTTGAAATCGAGAAATTGGAGAAGAAGTTGGACAAGAAAGAAGCTGAAATTTTGGAATTGAGTGAAACTGTTGAAAAGTTGCACAATGAAATGTATGGTGTCAAAGATTTGAACGACCAATTAAATTATCAAGTCGTTATTGGTAATGATTTGCTAAAACAGAAGACCATCGAGCTTTCAGAAGCAGATGAAAAGCTTCAGGCTGCACATAACTTGAATGCGGAATTGTACCACACTCTCGAGGAACTGAAGAGGGAATACGAGGAATCTAAACAGATTAGAGAAAACTTAGAGAGGCAGATTGTTGAACTATCAGAAGATAACAAAGAACAGAAAATGGAAATTGAACACCTTCATGAAGCAAATGACAATTTGGGTTCCGAAGTTGTTATGTTACACAAGGAAATCGAAGAACAAAAGATGTATGGACAAGAAAAAAGCAATGAGTTTGAGCTGTGGGAAGCTGAGGCTGCATCATTTTACTTTGATTTCCAAGCTTCTGCCACTTGTGAAGTTCTACTCGAAAATAAGGTACACGAGCTTACTGAAGTTTGCGAGACACTTGAAGAAGAAAGTGCTGTAAAGAGTGCACAAATTGGACAGATGAAGGAAAGGGTTGAGTTCTTGGAAAGTGAAATTGGAGGGCTGAAGGTCTCAATGTCTGCTTATGTTCCGGTCATAGCTTCACTGAAAGATAGTATAATATCCCTCGAGCAAAATGCCCTTCTTCAGCCAAAGCTGTGTGTTCCAAATGGTGACGAAGATAAGGTAAAATTAATTTCTACATTTAGGGAATATTTACGGTTGAAACTACTTAGATATGCTTGCATTATTCTACATTTAAAGTTATGTTTATTTCTTTTCACCAGGTTGTAGAAATGGTTGATGAACTTCACTTGATGAGCTCGGAGAAACTCGAAGAAGGACAAAGTGCGTTTTTGACAGCTGGGATTTCAGACTTGCAGGAGATGTGCACTAAGGTTAAAGCAGTCGAAAAGGCTGTGGTGGAAGAGATGAACAGGCTTGTGAAGCGGAAAAGTAACAAGAACAGCCACGAGATTGATGCTTCATCTAAAGCCATTAAGCCCTCTAATTCAGAAATGAAGACAGGTATGCAAGCTGGTGATGAGGTTGCTCGAAAACTCAAGTCGAAGAAGATGAAACCTGAAATTTCTGAATTGAGAAATGGGATATTGTTGAAAGATATTCCCCTAGATCATGTCTCTGATTCTTCATCATACAGAAGGAGCAAGAGTAAGAGAGAGACCAGCACAGCTGATGATCAAATGCTTGAACTATGGGAGTCTGCTGAGCATGAATGTGGTGTTGATTCAAAAATCAATGACATGCAAGAACGGGCGATTCTACCGGGGGAGATCATTGCTTGTCATCAGTCCAGTGATCTAGAACCGGAAAACGAGAGTTCTTTGGGAGCATTGGTGGAGAAAGAGTTGAGCGTTGATAAGTTAGAGATATCTACCAGCGTTAGAGAGCCAAAGAAACGAGCTAAAAACCGAAAAGTCTTAGACAGACTTGCTTCTGATGCTCATAAATTGATGGCTCTTCAAACCTCTGTCAAACAACTGAAAAAGAGAATGGAAATCAAGAAGAGGAAGAAGGCATTCGATTTAGAATACGGACAAGTCAAAGAACAATTGCAAGAGGTGGAGGATGCAATCAAGGAGTTGTGCAAGGTCAACGGTGAATTGACCAAGGATGTCGAAGGGAGTTCATCTTTAGATGGGACAAACTCAATGGAATTGGAAGAACCCAGAAATGGCAACTTGAAAAAGGTACGGGAGCAGGCACAAAAAGGGTCTGAAAAGATTGGAAAGTTGCAGTTCGAGGTGCAGAGCATCGAGTACGTTATGCTGAAACTAGAAGATGAAAGGAAGAACAAAGGGAAAACCCGAACCGGTGTCCTCTTGAGGGACTTCATCTACAATGACGGAAGACGGAGTGGAAGGCGAAAGAAGGGTTGTTTTTGTGGGTGTGCAAGACCTTCTTCTAGTATAGACTGAGGCTAAGCATATACAGACAGACACACACAAGAAAAAGCCCTGTTGCTTGATAGATTCATAGTCTGCCTAATTTTCAAGGAATTTTTATGCTTAGGACTTGTTTTTAGAGCAAATTGTTACTTCTGGAATTAGGCCTTGGATGTACTCGGTTAATAAGCTGTATACAGCACTCTGTCTAGTAATTTTGAGTAAACAATGCCAAACTAGTAGAACTTGTTATATATCTAGTTCCATTTTAACCTGTTTTTATTTATAACTCAAATTCAGGGTATTTTAAAGTTTGAATTGGGGTATTTTTGGACAGAGCATGATTACAAGATATGAATTATAAACATCATAAAATCTAACCCTTAGAATCCCTACATGACATTCAAGCATTTGTCAATCATATTATGAACATTTTAAGGTAAAAATCATATTTATTTTTTACCAAAGGATAGCATATTGTCTACTAAAATATTAAGTTGCAAAATCATATCCTTTTAACATCAAAACCATTGAGAAATTCTCTACTAAAGTTTTTCAACAAAATTAAAATGATCAACAAAAACTCCTAGAAGCATAAAAAAACAAGACAAATTCATGGACTCTTGTTCTTCGTTCAAGCTCCAACAACCTCTGCAGGAGCCTCAGCCATTGTCTCATCAGCAGGTCTCTCTAGTTTCACACCAACATCCTCTGAGTAGTCACCATGAACCTAAATGAATAAAGAAAACAAAAAAATTAAGAAATTAACTAGGCAAACTCCATGGGATAATAATTTTATTGAAAAGTGTGATAATAGATGCCAGAAACTTACCTCCATCAACTTCCCGAGATCAAACTTGGGAGCCTTCAAGATTTTGACTTTACGAATGAACACATTCTGCAAAGGATAGATGCTAGATGTTGCCTTCTCGATTTCTTTTCCAATCATCTCGGGGATGAACTTTTGAACCAGTTCCTTCAAATCACAAGATGTTGCCTGGGCAGTCATTATTTCCCTCATCTTTCGGCGTATCTGAAAAACAATAATTTCACTTAATCATTGGATTGACAAATTTGCAGAAAGCACACATACACTGCAAACAGTCACAAGTACCAGGGTAGTTTACCTGTCTAATCTGGCTGGACTGAGCGTAACAAGTCCTTTTAACCTGGTTCGGGCGTCTCTTAGTGAATCCAATGCAGAACATTCTCAAAGTGTAATTGTCGGTTGTCTTCACATCCACATGAGCTTCAATCAGGGTTTGCCATTTACGCACCAAAGACCTCAGTTTGTCAGTTGTAAAATTCATTCCCTGGAAATTTGAAAAAGGAAAACAAATCAAAATTTTTAAACTTCTATTGCTAAAAATGCTGGGATAATATAGTAATAACAGGAAGTTTATATTTATCATACCCAGAAGTTGGTCAAAACATTTTTTCCTTGAACATCTTCAGCTCTCAAACGAATCTTTCTGTAGGCATGATCCTCATCACCACCTTGAAGATCGGCCAGGGAAACCTCAAACACACGGTGTTTGAGTCCTTCAGAAGCAATCTGTCAATGAAATAACCAAGTTCAAACCACATACATATTACTCAAACAGTAACTATACGTTAAATATACCAAGCAGATCTAAGTTCATTGTGCTGTTTCTATGCCGAAACTTATATATCAAGAACACACATCCACACCATATCATAAGTAGAAGAAAGTAAGAAAGGTAATTAATCCTCTAAATAACTGAAGCCAACCAAGATTGGCCATGTAAGACTGAAACAAGTAAACAAATAATAAGTTACAAATTTCACAAATAAGTCCACTTCAATTGTTGCATAGTAACCATGAAGTGCAGAGTCAAAATGAATTTATAATTTGATAACAGATACAAAATTTCCTCACTCAATTGATAACCTTATGCATTCAGTAGCCAATTTTCTTAATACAAGATATTGGTATTTCAAAAGAAATGGTAAATGAGCACTTCAAATAACAAAAATAACATCAGGGTCATACAAAAACAACCAGCAATACACGCAAGGCTCAGCTCAAAACTGCAGTTCCCATTTTACAGAGCAAACCAGAAAATACCATGAAAAGACAATAGCACTAAACTTTCATATTAACTTCCAGTAAACGCTAAGAATAGGTCCAAGCTTTGGCAATGCAATGTACAAAGAATCTAAATGAAACCCAATTTCCTCAAAGGTTGAAATAATACAATACAAAGCAAATATCTTCGAAAAATAAATAAATAATTTTCTAAAAGAAAACAAACCTTGGTACCCTGAGTACGGGTGACAAGAGTTTTCCCCACATTTCTGGTAGTGAAAACTGAAGGAGCTTTGATATCGTACCAATCCTTCTTAGCAAAAGGATCCGCTCTAAACAAAAACAAAAATCAAACATTTAACAAACAGATCTGTTAGTAAAATACCTGAAGCGCGATTAAAGCTAAAAATTATATTGATAAAAAACAGTACTCACGCCTTCTTCTTTCCTCCCTTCTTTCCCTTGGAAATCCTCTTGTTCTTCCTACATTACAAAAAGAAAGACCCAGAAAACAGATCAGGTTTAAGAAAAGGAAAGAAAGCCCATTTGGAGAACAAGAAATATGAAGGAAAAGTAAAATGAGTACCCGACAGCCATGCTTCACAAACTTTGCTTTGCTACAAAGAACGGAGCAGTCGGCACCAACTTAGTTTATTAAGTGTAGGAGTAGGGAGGGAAACAAAAACCCTAATTTTAGTTGCTTATATGTGGTTGCTTGGCTCTCTCAAGCTGTACTTATTTCCAACTGTTCGAGAATCCCGGTTTCGTTATTCGGCCCGGCCCAATTAGAATTCTAATAATTTTTTAAAGGTTAAATTATGCCGTTAGTCCCTGCACTCTTTGTAAATTTAAATTTTAGTCTCTACACTTTCATTTCTATGAATTTAATACCTCATTTTATTAACACCGCTATTTTTTTAAAAATTTTTGTTTGAAAAACATTTTTTTCGTAAAAAAAATATTCACTTGGTAATTATATAATTAAAAAATAGCTATAAACTTAAATTTAACGTATTATCAATTGGACTTCCATTTTTAAATCTCAAAAATAAAAAGAACAAAATTTTTTGAAATAAAAGTAAAGGGACTAAATTACAAATAGTACAAGAATTTAGAAAATATTTTTACTTAATTTAAATAGTAAAATTGGTAACCCAAGTTATGGATTATTGATCAAGTGTTCACGGTTTCCAATAATAGTTTGAACCTTAATAACATATGTACAAAAAAAAATAGTAAAATGAGTTATTCGATTCAATCCAAACACCATTGTAAATAAAATTTAAAAAATTTCAAGTTATAATTTTTTTTTGAATTACAAAAAAGGATAAAACTCTAGCAACAACAACAAAACTAAAGTGACTCAAACTCAACCAACACACGAGGTTCTCAAATTACAATTTTTAACTTAATTACTACTGTGTTATTTGACAAATTAAAAACTAAATTGGGAATAATTTTTTATTATTGAGTTAAAAAATTTTGATAAATTAGTAATAATTTAATACTAAATAAAATCGTGTAATTTAATAAAAGTAAATTGATTATTTTATTGTTAGATTGACATGAAGATGTGGATTCGAATGTGTTGAAGCACAAACATCCATCTTGTAAAATTATTTATTTTCGTTTTAAATATTTCGTCAATTAAATTGTAAAATTATATTTTGTAAGTACATTATTAAATGTTAAAAGTACAAAAAGAGATGAACAAAAAGTAGAGTAAAATGTTTAGGCACATTACATTGAAAAGCAAAAAATGAGTAAATTTCCAGCTGTTGAGCAAACCACGAAGCTTGTGTTTATTATAATTAGGAACATACTGACTTATATTTATATTAAAGTATAAAAATACAATCTTCAAATACATAAAATAAAAAACCTAATCATCAGAAAATAAATCAAACAGAGAATTTCTATTGACACAACGTTACTACAGCACTAGTCCCTGCAATTTTCGCAGGACATTGTTCATAGTAAAGCTTCTATATTAGTCATAGAAGTCAACTTTTTTTTTTTTTTTGGGCTCCTGATCACTTTCCCTCAGTTGAATCGAGCAAGTTCATTTTCGAGACTCCATTCGGTGTTTTTTCATACCCTTATATCGTACCCGAAATGGGATCTGCAGTAGTTGGTGTTCGTCAATACCGTACTGGTGGAACCGCACTCACTGTCTATAAGTGAAACCGATGATCTATCGAGTTTGATGGACCAAGGGTACTGATACTGGTACTGGGAGTTCTTTTCGGAAGCCCCGACATGTGAAGACGACCGCTTCATTTTCATTGCCTTTGGGACATGATTCCGGCCTTCCGTCGACGATCTCGGCCGGCCGCTAGGTTGTCTCTCGATCGAATCCGGTCTCGACTTGGGCGCACTTTGTGACCTCGCTTTGGCTCTTGATGATTCGGTGTTGGCCATGTAATTGGGGCAGAATGAGTACTCAAATGACTCGGATTCTGCATAATGGGGACTGCTTTGTGCTACGGTGAAACAATGGTCGTCGAAATGACCACTGCAAGCACCGGGGCTTATTTGATCAGCCAAATAGGATGTTGCTACCGGTGATGCCTGATGATTTGAGAATCGATGTTCCTTTGAATAGCTGTTTCTACTCTGCAAACTCGCCTTTGAATCGCCATGATCTATCTCTACAATCTTAATGTTTTCCTCCACTCCACTATCAATCTCCTACATTCTCAAATACCACATTGCAAATTACTCTGATTTCATGTCATTCCAAGTTAGGATGATTTAAGTACGGGTAAATCAAATCAAATTTTTGAGATTGGATCAGAATTCACAGTAGTAATAATATATTATGCGGAAAAGACGTGGATCGTTGAAATGAATCGAAACTTACATGATTTCCATGCCGGAGCCGCTGATCTGGTGTGGTGGACCTTCTACGAGGCGATTGTCTTCGGCTAGGAGGCCTGCAATCTTCAACCATCCGAATCCTCTGAGCTCGAGCTCGGGCTTGTGCGGTAATCAAAGCCTGCATGCACTTAAGAGTAACACTAGCTTGTCTTCTAACCAAGTGACCTCTTACCAGTGCCTGTAACTTCACTATCCCTTTCAACGCTTTCAAAGCTTTCCTTGCCTGTTCATCAATGGCACCCACTTCCGATCTCATAAAAAATGTCTCAAATAAATACATAATTCAGACACCAAATCTAACAAGTTATAACATACCAGGCACGACCGAAACACAGCTTGAATCATCTTAGCAGCCGCCTCTTCACCTGCATCAACTTTCTCATCGTCAGCACTACCACTTACCCGGATCACATCCGTCACAACCGGCGGAGCCGGCGGTGGTGGAGGCGAAGGGGTAACCACTTGTTCTGCAGAATTCAACTCCCTAACAGGCGTAGCTGAAGCCGAAGATCTCCGAAAACTCCATCGTCGTTTCTCTTTAGGAGTTGTCGGTGGCCGTGGGATCGAAACGGTCGTCGTTGGATTCTCAGGGACAACTGAAGAATTCTGATTATTACTTATGTTTCTGCTTTTGTCTTTCTTACCAGTCAACAAGCCTTTCAACCATTTCGCTGTCTTCCCCATCGCTGTTTAAACCATTCTAGTATTCACAAAAATGAAGATTTTATAGATCTCGTAGGGTATATTATATATCTAATGAGCATTAGCTAAGGGACCCTAAATGATAGCTAATTAAACATCTTCATCTACCTGTAATAAGATATCAATGGTGACATCCTCGATGTTTCGTTAAGTAAAATTTCGGGTCGGAGTTCATTAGATGGGGTTATTACAAAACAATGTTTTGGTTGATTTGGAAGGGAACATAGCAGAAACCCATGTGAAAATGGGACCAGGGAAGATGGAGAATACGTATAAAATACTTCTGAGTTTTGAGGTGTATTGATTTGGGGAGTGGCATACGAAGATTGAGATGCCTTGTCGGGGGTGATAGTGGGATCCACTCAGAGATTAGTAGAGTTATAGCTTTGGGATTGGTCGTTGGGATCTATGACCAAGCACATGCTTGTTCTTTCAAAGCCAAGTGTGTGCAGTATTGTCTCGTCTTTTGCCCCAAGTTTTCTTCTGTCAATAGACATGGTCCCCCATTGAAGGCTGCGATTTAGGTTGTAAAAATGGAAATTTTTGATAATTTAGTAAGTGATTATAAATTAAAAAAAAAAAAGGTGATTATGGATTTAAATCATATAATTAACAAACTTCTAGGATGATAGAATTTCGACAATTTAATTATTAATGGATTTCAAATCATCTCACTTTCAAGGAAGTATGCTTTTTAAGAGGGAGAGTGTCTGTTGGACGGAATAAGATCATTTTTATTTGTAAAATGAATATGAAACAGTTATGGTATCCTCAATCTATTTTAGGGAGAAGTTAGAAAATTTGAGGGTGAAATTAAATTAAATATTTTTATTATAATAAAAATGTAATTTTATTATTTTAATAATTTATGTTTTTATATTTTTTTAAATATTAAATCAATTTTTTATTATTTTAGAAATCAAAAACAATTTTACTTTTATTAATTTAAAATTTTATAAATTGTAAAGAAGTCTAAAAGAAATAATTTTCATTTTAGAGTGGTCGGGGTCTTTATCAGCCCTCCAACTTCTGTCATTGATCCGTCCCACTTTAGCATATAAAACTATTATTTTACTCTTGTATATATAATTATACAAAAGATAAAAATGTAAGAATGTGTTATATGAAAACTTGTATTTTAAAAATTACAAACAATTAATAAAAATTAAACTAAAACAACACGAGGCGATGGATATATTTAACTTCGTGGAGGACAAGGCAGCTAATAGGTTACATTAAGAGTGAATTTGACAATATTTATCCCACTTATTTCGTTGCCATCCTTAAATCCCATCGTTAATAGTTGGCACCGAACAAAAGCTTAATCATGGATACATTAAAATTATATAGATTAGAGGTTTATCTATTGTGATCGATTAATAATGTATTTTTCTATCAAAATAAAATATTGGATTTAATTAAGGGGAAAATGTAATTGTTCTGGTTAAGCAAAATTAACTAATTTACTCCTACTCCTATTAAACGAAATTTGTAATAGAATGATTTTTTTTTTTTTTGTGAATGACAATAAAAGAGTAAAATCCTAACAATAATACAATTAGTATAACTTGAATCTAAGCTACAAATGAGACAATAAACAACTTAATCATCAGGTCAACACGAAATTCATAGAATATATGGATTGCTTTTAGATATTTGTTTTTTTATACAAAATCATCTATTTGTAAAATGTTGAAAATTTAGTAATTTTGTTTAATTTGATAATGTCGTTTGGTAAGCGACATAATTTCACCGCCTTTAGACACGCACCAATAAGATTTCCAATCCCATGCAATACAACAAGCACAGTAATTCGCAAATCTACCCTTGTCCTCTCCTCATCAAATGCTTTATTACTGTATAACTGTATTATAACTATATAACTATATTTATTATTTAAAATATCAAAACATAAATTCGAACTTTGAAGATAATATTGTTGGAAAGGACAGTCACGAATCCCAAACATGAAACGTAAAATAGGTATGCATAATATTAAAAATATATATATGAAATTATTTTGACTTATCATGTATTATTGACAGTAAAGCACTCACGTAATCTTATTATATATAGTAATGTATACTTTGTTGGTACTTAATAATGCAAGGTTTGGCTGTCAATCACATGGTAGGTTTATATATGATCCCTCATCAACTTTTTTTTTATCTTAATTCCGAGTTAATGGTATCTAATCTTACAGAGGGTTAAAAGTGATAATTATAAATTATTCAAAACTTAAATCTTAATATCTGTTAATAGACTTATATTGGCGATGGTTTTATCGCTTTGAGTATACGAGGAAATATTGTGGGATCCTCAGCTTATAAATTAGGGCATTCAGAGAACAATTTTAAAAAAAAAAGCTCAAAAAGATACACTTATTATATTTTAAAATTTCATAAGTAGGTTGAAATAATAATATTTATCGTATTTTATTTTACTATATTTTAAAGGGACATGTGTCAATCGAATGAAATATTTTCCATGCAGAAAATGTATAAAAAGATAAAATGCATTAAAAAAAAAAAAGGATATTCTTTTTTCAATGTCGTGGGGAAGGTGAGGGAGAAATAATTTGTTGAAATTAAGAAGAAGGTGAAATCCTCACGAGAAGATCTAAAACACAGTAGCCAGCAAATGAATTTGATTGCTTCTGATTCTCTTTCACACTAATAAAACCAATTACTTTCATATACACGTGATTATGGTCGGCTCACAGGATTTGGACCAATTTTATGCATGGTGTCGATATATATAATTGCTAGTTTTTTTTCTCTAATTAAAATATATATATTTTTAATTTAATATTAAAGAATTTAAAAAAATTATAACACATGGAAAACAATGAACGTAAAAATATAAAAAATATTTTAAAAAAGAAAATATTATTCTTTAAAATAATATTATACAATAGTTGTGAACATTTATATGATTTTTTTTAGAATTTTTAAAAATTAAAAAAATATACATCTAGCTATCTTACATTTAAATTAGATACTACATATTTCATGATAATTTTTAAATTTAATGAAATAATTAAAATTAATTTATAATGATAAATTTGAAAATTTAATGATAACAAATTTAAAAGATAAATAATATTTATTTTTATGTTTTTTTAAAGTATTTATGACAACATAATTTATCTTTATTTACATGAAAAATTACTTATAATTTTAAAATCTATCCAACCCTTTCGATGGGAGAGTGTCTTTGAGGAGAGAGGAGGAAGCACCGAATGGAGGTTGAGACTGATGTGGTGTAGTTTGGTTAAGATTGGGGGCTAGTTTTTCCGTAATCGATACAGGTGGTTGAGTCTGTGTTTGATTTAAAGGAAGCTCCATATTGAGATTTGTTGGGTTAATAGTGGCATCAATCGAAGAAGGAACCATGGTTCGATCAACAAGAAAAGAGATAGGAGGAGATGGTGATGTTGACAACGAAGCTGGTTCACCTTGATAAGTGGAAAGTAGGAGTAAGAGAAGTGAAAATAAGGGAGCTAAATGTTGGTAAGGGAAATTGTGTGCTGGGTTGAATGTTTAAGGTTGTTGAAGAGTGAGAGAAGATCTCCTTATCATTGTGTGGTTTGGTATATATATAGGGAAAATCCCCTTGTTCGATAGTGCCACATCGCCGATAACTTTAGAGTATGACGAACTTGTGGTCAACCAAGTAGAGAAGTCATTACACATTACTGCTTTGACATTCTCTTTATCGAGGTAATACAAGGTTGTTGGCCTTAGTGGTCCCCTATTGATAAATAAGTACGTACTTGCTAAAAAGCATGTGGCAAATGGAGGGTTCATTTTTTAGCAGGTGGCTTGATGGAGGATGAAGTATACAGGTGGTTGGTCACGGGACGGTGTAAATCGAAAGGTCACCTGTAAGTGTTTTTAGGTTGCTTCTCGTGATGCCACGTGTCCAAATAGGGTAGGGTTATAACAAATTTATTTATTATTTATTGTGGATTTGTTGTATTATATAAGATTATTATATGCATAAAATGGGATGATCTTATTATTTAATTTATGATTTTTTATTTATTTTGAATTTGTTTAATGATTTATATTTGTGAAGCTTATTAAAAAAAGTTTTTATATAATTGATAAATATTTTAAATTTAAAAATTATTTAATCTCATCATTTGATATCTGTAAATATATATCAAAAGATTTTAAAAAATTGTAATAAATACAAAACGATATATCAAAATAAATCGTTATCAATACATACTTGTACCATGAAAAAATGATATATATCCATCAATATGATATTAATTACCTTAATTTGATCGTTAACATCTAAATCTAGCAGAGAGAAAAAAGTTTTTTTTCTCCAATATATTATTTTTGAATCCCTAAATTTACATCCCATCCATGAAAAAGTTTATACAACTTAACACTATTTTAGCTTAGACTTTTCACAGCTTAAATTTAATACGACCAACAATATTATCGATAATTACAACCATAGATGTCAGCCATATTCCATAGCACATATTGTTTTAATGTAATGCTTCATCCCTATCAAAATTTCAATGTGTTTTGAATACGAATTTAAGTGAGCGGAGTTTAAATATCGATAAGTTTGAGTTTAATTTGAAATTAATATATAAGAATTAGTTTGAATTCGACTAAATGTTTATTTCTGCAGTTGAGTATGAATTGGTTTAAGTTGAACTTGAGTTCAATAAAACTTATATGTATTCAAGTTTAATCTCAAGTTTGATTTGATAATTAAACATATATTAAAGATATTGAATAACATAATTTAAAAATGAAAAGTTCAATAAAATTCATGAACTATTTAAATTGGATATTACTAAATTCAAATCCAACTCAATTGGTATTCGAGCTGTTTGAGTTTAAACTTAACTTGATAAATACTATTATACTTGCACTATAGCACAACACGTGGCAAGTTGTTGAACAATTCACAAATGATCCTCTGGGAGGAACAGTCCGCATACAACCCTCCACAACGAACGGTTTGCAAGTGACTCTTCACAAATCTTGTTTGAGTTAATCTAGAGGCAATCCGCTACGAACCCCCTCACTGAGACCATCAAAGCATAATCGCCTGAAGACAACTGATCTGTAATGATCTTGACACTTGGCTAACCTGCACAACCTATAGAGGATTATTCTGTTGGTTATATGATACTGCTAGAGTGCACGAGGAATTAGGGATTGGCCCCTTTCCTTAGCAATTCTACACAACAGCACAAGAGCTTTCTTCTTCTCCTCCCTTGAAACAACAGCTCTCCACTTGTTTTTAGGTGAACCGATACTCCCTTCGTTGTCCTTTTCTTCTAACATCAGCTTTTTGTTTGTCACAGGTGCATCAGTGCTCCCCTACACCATCCTTTTTTCCTTCCTTAATTTTAACTGTATTAATTCATCTCGACTAACACGGAATGCGTACCTACCCATATATCAAAATACATTAAAATCAACACATACGACTTTAAAAAACAAAAAACAATACCAGTAATTAAACTCAGCCTTAACTTCCAACTATCAACGACTTAGAAGCCGAAGTCCACTCCACGTTAATGCTCCCACCAGTCAAAATCACCGTCCATTTATATTTATTGACAAGGCCCCCCTCCCCCCTCTTTCCGCCCTGTTTTTTCAAACTCTTCGACTCTTACAGGTTCCTCCAACTCAATAAAAACACAACACTTATTCAATAAACCGCCCTTAATCCTCCAACATTCCACTCATGGCTTCTCTCAATTCCCTTCCCTTCATTGCAATCTTCCTTGTTCTTCATCTTAGCATTGCTAAATCCGACTTTTTATCACCCCTTTTCCCACCCATCTTTGGTTCGTCACTTACTTCCCTTTTTTCAAGTTTCAATCCTTTTTTTATTGCTCTGATTGGTTTTTGAGATCCTTGGGTCTTTTCATAACTTGGGTTTTTCTTAATTAAGATTTTTTTAGTGAGATTTCATCATGTTTTTTGTTTTTTTTGTTCTTCCCTTTTTGTTGCAGATGATGTATGCAAAGAAGTGCACTGTGGACAAGGAATATGCAAGCCTTCATCAAACGGAACACTTCCTTATACTTGTGAATGCTATATTGGTTGGAAACAAACAGCTTCTGATCATGATGATCATCCCAAGTTTCTCCCTTGCATTTTTCCCAATTGTAAATAACCCCTCTGCTTGCTTTTTTCTTTACTTTTTTAAGCCTAATCGTCACCTTTAATTGTTACCTGTTTTAGTTCCTACAGGTTATTTACGTATTGGTTATTCTTTCTATATATATAATATCAAATCATGAATCCTCTCTAGATTTGGCATTAATTTGATGATGTTATGCAAGGGAAATCTTGATAGTTTGTAGAAATTACAAAGTGGTCTCTGGGGTAGTTTTGGGAACTCTATTAGACTAAATTGAACCATTGATTAATCCCGCCTGCGTCATGTGAAGCTGGTTGTGTTGTTGTTTTTAAGCCTTTCTGGTAGCAGTGGCTTTAGTTTTAGAAGCCAATGAGACCTAGGTTGTGTTAGCAAGGCATTGAGCGCCCATGTTCTTGTCGCAGTGTTGAAAATTATGCTTGGGATGGTTCAATTTAGAGCTCTTAATGATTGGTTTTGATTGGAACTACTGATAGTTGGATTGTTGGTACTCGATTAATTTGCGGATTTCAGGTACGCTTGATACTTCTTGTGCAGCCGCTCCTTCTCCTGTTCAAGAAAAGGAAGCCAAAGCAAATCGATCTATTTTAGATAGTAAGCTTTGTACTATTTCAAGCTTTGGATTTGGTCATTTTATGTTCTTTTCTTCTTAATGTTAATGCACTTGTTCATGGTTTAACAGTCTGCCGTTGGACTAATTGCGGAGGTGGATCGTGCAACAAGACATCACCGTTTACATATGATTGCAAATGTTCAGAGGGCTATTTTAATCTTCTTAATTTCTCTGTCTTCCCGTGCTACAGAGAATGTAAGAACACGCAGGCTCCCAGTTTTAGTGTAGCATCAACAATGGTGGTTAAGTAGTATATGCTAAATGAGTTTGAACTTTGTGAACTTTAAGGTGCGGTTGGACTGGACTGTGCAAACCTTGGGATCACCTTGTCGAATAAGTCTACTTCCGCAACACCATCATCGTCCCAAAACAATGCGAATCGAGGTAAAAACCGAGCACATAAATCCATGTCCTTCGTTTTGACTTAACAAAAAACAGGATGTTAAGACATTGTCAACAGAATAAAAAAACCCGATGTTACTCCGGCTTTCATTTTTTTAAAAGTACTCGTATCATGAAAGAAAATAACATCTTTCTATTTCCTCTCTCAGCTGGGTCGAAGCTGCTAGAGAATTGTCAATGGGTGATAATGTTGGTATTGTTGCTGGTTATGGTTGTTTGATTTGTATATATAAAGCCGATGCTCGGAGTTTCGTGTTCCATGGATAGCGCAATTCGAGCATGAAGACGAGGCAATGTTTGTATGTAAATTTTCATATCATATCAATAAACTAGCTATTTTAGGAAGAACGAATTTTTTATAGTTGGTAATTTTGTCTTTATGTTATAGGAAATTTGCAGATGGACTTCCACATAGGGTTGTATTATTTCTTATTATGATTTCTTATTACGGCATTTATGAGATTTTTCATTTTTTTTTTTTTTTTTTTTTTTATATCTAAGAATCCAAATGTATTTTTGAATATCATCTTGTTTAAAAAGGTTAGATAACCTACTTTGACTTTGGATAAGTCAGGTCTGAACTGAGTTCAAACTAAGGAATTAGAAAATATTTTTTATTATAAAATGGACCGTCGGACAAGATGGCTTGAATTTTGGTCTAAACATTAAAAAGAGAAATTTTGAACAGGGCCGTGTCTCAATTCGGCCCAATTCGCTAGTCTATGGTATTATGGCCGTGTCTCTCAATGTGCGCGAGTTTAATTTTGATATTTAATATAGTATTTTTTATTTTTTAAATTTCATATTTAAGTTTGATTTAAATATTCATTTTTTATAGTTAAGTTTTTTTTTAATTTGATATTTTAACTTTTTTTTTGTCCATTTAAATGTTGCCGTTTCACTTTAATATTTAATTTGTTTTTTAATTTTTTATCTCATTTTAATATTTTTATGTTTTTTTTAATTAAAGCATATATATATATATATTAAACATTCATTCATCACATAAAAATCATTTGATTTAGATATGGAACTGAAAATTAAACTTAAATTTAAGTACTTGATTGCAAAATTTATTAAATTGAATATTCAAACACAATTTAGAATCTTTTAATTATACAATGTGTATTTATTATGAGCGTAAAAATAATAATAAAATTAAATATTATAACGAAAAATAAAATAATTAATCGAAACACACGAAAATAAACCCAATTAGATCCTTAGATATTTAACTTTTCTTTTTTAAATATTAAATTATTTTAAAGAGACTTTTGGGATGATTGATTGGAGTAATGAACTAAGACAGCAGAGTGAAAAAAAACATCCAATCTGTCAAAAAACCCTAATTACTAGTGTCCCTGCAGCTTGACATTCATCTTCAACTCTTCAAACCCATCAAATCACAAATTAAAACTTATAAAAAATCATTTCACTTTTTATCATATCATAATTTCAGTATAGCAAAATAATTAATACAACATAATTTATTTGATTATTTCTTTTGGTGAAATAATTTATTTGATTATTAAATCCAATTTCGCCATTTCCCATTTTATGTGTTGGGTATATCTGGATTTTAATTAGAGTAAATTATTTTTAAATTCATTAAATTATTAATAAATTTATATTTTAATAATTTAATTTTAAAAAATCACAAAAATAACATTAATTTATTTAAAATTTTAAACTATTCGAAATTTGAAAATTTTTATTTAAATTATTGATCTATATTTTACAAAGTTTGATTAGCGAGTTCTAAATAACAATTCTACGATCAATATTGTAGATCAATATTCATCAATGAGTAATAGAATGTATATTAAAATAAAATCGATTTGACAATCAATATTAAATATTAAAAAATAAATAAATTTTAATTTATAAATTCATTATATTCAAAATTATTTTATTAAAAAAAACTAAACTGTAGAAAAGATGAGCAAGAAGAATTTTTGGTTAATGCAGATAATACCAATAGAAAAACATAAAACAACGATTTTAACAATTTAATTATTTAAATAAATTTTTAAATAATTTAATAATAATTTAAAATTAAATAATAAAGCATAATTTCACTAATAATTTAATAACTTACAATTTAGCAGCCATTTTTATGTAATTAGGTCGTATATTGTTTTTCTTTTTCAAAATTTTCATTCCATTGTTTACTTTCACGAAATCCCGAGAGAAAGAGAGTTTGACGGTGCTGGTCATATTTATGAGTAAAGAGAGAAATTCAATTCATTGAATTTGGTCTTTGGAAATTGGAGCCGCCAATCTCCCTTCTCCATCTCTTCGCTCTCACATCTTACGTTACAATTCGTCTCTCTTTTAATTAATCAGGTACAATAAATATATTTTGGACAGTAATTAGGTGTGATTTAATTATTAATAATTAATATATATATTATATTAATAATCGAACATAAAAATGATATGATACTAATAGACTAATAGTTATAGAAAATACCCTAAATTTGGTCACTGAATTTGTCTACATGTAAATAAATATCTTAAATTTATAAAGTTAGTAGGTCAAAGAAACAGGGTGTCAAAAGAGAACATAAACGAAAGGAAAAATAGTTAGAATTTATAGTAATTTATTATATATTTTAAAAAGTTTTATACTAATTTATTAATGATATATTTTAATACGAAAAAAAAAAGTGCTTTTCTTTTTGAAGTAACGAAATGCCTTTTTATTAAAAAAAAGAAAGAAAAAACATACTTTCAAGCCTTTTGGTCGGAATATGAAATCTAAAGAGGGGATGATGACGCCAGCCTTACCTCGCCCACTGGCAATTTTCCCGCTAAGGTTCAGCTTTTACGTATGATTATTCTGATGAGATTAAAAGTAAGGCCTATTTCCAAAATTAACCCTTGAATTGTACTATTTTTACATTTAGTTTTTTTTTTTTTTTTTTTTTTGTAAAAACTGGCGTTTAAGTATCAATTTAGTCCAATTTTACTTAAAAAGTATATATATTCAATAAAAACATGCTGTATGTCATGTTTATTTGGTTGATATCTTGTTTTAAGGTCAAATAAAATAAATCGTAATTGATAGTTTCAGTATTTTTTTTAATTTAAACACTTAAAGTGGAAATATGGTATAATTTGAGAGAAATTTTATTTTTAATAATATAAAGTAATATTTAATCTTTAAATTTGTAATTTTTTTCATCTTTGTCATTAATTTTTTTTATTCACATTAATATTGAAATTTGATAATTTTTCCTAATTTGATCCTTGAACATCAATTACGATAAGATTTAATGACGTGAATTTTAATATTATACCATGTCATCACTTAATTTTTTTAATTTTATAATTTTTGATAATTTTTAAATTTTAAATGATTACGTGACAAATTTCAGATTGTCAACACGACTCTACCAAATTAGTAATAATGTCAATTTTCATGACTAATATAACAAAAAAAAAATCAAGGATCACACAGAAAAAATTACCGAATTCAGGGATTTAACGTTGCTTTAACCCTATTTAGTATGTTCTTATTATCCCGTTCTAATTACTACCTTTTCTACTTAATCATCCAGCGCTCGACACACAAAGGGAAATCCGTATTTCCAATTTTATCCTCCCGTCATTCCACAAAATTACAACTATAACATCTCCCAATAAAATGTACGACCATTTCCTCATTACTGTCACATTGTATAAAACTCAACTCAGTTCCTTTGGTCCTGAAAAAGCTTTCCTTCCCAAAAGAAACAACGACAAAGAAAATGGAGAAACCCGTCATCGAACAGTGGATGCCGAAGCCAGTGACGGTACCGTTCCGGCCACGGGAGATAGTACGTGAACCAATGGAGTTCTTATCACGTTCATGGAGTGTTTCAGCTCTAGAAGTTTCAAGAGCTTTATCATCTTCATCGTCATCCCAACCCGTTAGTTCTCAACAAACGTGCTTAAAAGGCTTATCGGGTGGTAACGGCGTTATAAAAGAAGACGTTTCCGGCCAGATTGAAGACATTGGCTTAGTTACAAGCAACCCTTTTGCTTTTGCTTCTTCTGAAACTTCTCAAATGGTCATGGAAAGAATCATGTCACAGTCTGTAAGTGTTGCAGAACTATGGGGTTTTCTTTTAAGGTTGTTAATTTTTTCAATGTTAATTTGTCTTTTTCTAGCAACAGGAAGTATCTCCAAGAACTTCAGGGAGGCCGTCTCACAGCAGTGGACCATTAACTGGTGCTCAAAGCTGTGGTTCATTGACTGATAGTCCACCAATTTCACCTTCAGAGATTGATGATGTTAAGGTTCGTACATTTAAATTTGATTTTTTATGGTGTTTTAAAGGTGGCGCTTAATGATGATTAAAATAATAAGCTTTTTTATTAGTTTAATGGCACCTTTACCCTTTTTTTACAGCAATTTTGCCGCACCGGTAACTCTGTCAACACGCAGTTTCGTACAACCTCGGCTGTTCCTGCGACGGCGGCTGTCCCTCCTACGACTTCCGTGGCGGTTGGCGGTGGAAAGACGGTGGGACGATGGCTGAAGGATAGGAAAGAGAAGAAAAAGGAAGAAACACGGGCTCATAACGCTCAGCTACACGCTGCTATTTCAGTTGCCGGCGTTGCGGCAGCTGTGGCAGCTTTCGTGGCGGGGACGGCAGCTTCG
Organism: Kokia cookei; assembly: GCA_039519145.1. Classification (NCBI taxonomy): domain Eukaryota; kingdom Viridiplantae; phylum Streptophyta; class Magnoliopsida; order Malvales; family Malvaceae; genus Kokia; species Kokia cookei. The sequence goes on from CM076906.1 coordinate 39,432,892, forward strand.
TCGGGTGCCAAGAAAGACGAACAGATGGCGAAGGCGGAACGGGCGGTGGCATCAGCCGCCACCCTCGTTGCTGCACAGTGCGTCGAGGCGGCTGAAGCCATAGGAGCCGAACGTGAACATTTAGCGTCTGTAATCAGCTCCGCCGTCAATGTACGAACCGCCGAAGACATAATGACCTTAAACGCCGGTGCAGCAACAGGTATATATAAAAGATACAAACCATTAATCCAACATCTAAAGCATAATGAAATTTGTTTAATTTTACTGGGGTTTCATTATTTAGCATTGAGAGGAGCGGCCATATTGAAAGCAAGGGCATTAAAAGAGGTATGGAACATAGCAGCTGTTATCCCTATGGAAAAAGGTGGTGGCAATGGCAGCAACGGCGGCTTTAGCGGTGAACTTCCCCTTGAAGAGAATTTCTTAGGGATTTGCGACAGAGAATTGCTTGCTAAAGGTTGTGAACTTCTCAAACGCACTAGAAAAGGTATATAATTCCATCCATGTTCCATGCAAGACAAAACTCTTCCAGTATTGTTTAATTGGAGTGTTTTTAAAATTTGGGGTGTTTTTCCTAATCCATTTTAGCTTCAAATTATGTTGAAATTTTCACTTAAAAACCATTGAAATAATTGTTTTTCAGGTGATCTTCATTGGAAGATAGTCTCTGTTTATATAAACAGAATGAACCAGGTAAGGTTGCATTGTTCATAATTATGAAAATATATCATATCTGCTCAATTATTGGGGAATCAATGGAGGTTCAGATAATGTTAAGTCCTAAACAAAAGCAAAGAATCTTAAAAAAAAAAAAAAAAGCTGATGACATGAACTGTGATCTGTTTGCTTTGTTTCTCCTTTATATTCATTCTTTTGGGACATGGAAATTTGTGTCTCTGTATATAGGTTATGTTGAAGATGAAGAGTAGACATGTTGCTGGGACCATTACAAAAAAGAAAAAGAGTAAGTGATTATTATACTTTTTTTTGTCTTTTCTCTAATAAAACTGTGTAAAAAATAAAGTGTAGAAATGAAGTTGTGGGTCTTTGTTCCATTTGGGGATTTGAGAAAAGTATCAACAGGGATTGGGTCATTGTTAACTTTAAATGTTCTTTTTGGAAATTTTGCTGTAGACGTTGTGATGGAAGTGATTAAAGATATGCCGGCATGGCCTGGTCGTCACTTGCTGGAAGGTGGAGAGAACCGGAGGTACTTTGGGTTGAGAACGGCAATGCGTGGGGTGGTCGAGTTCGAGTGCAAGAACCAAAGAGAGCATGATGTTTGGACTCGGGGTGTGTTGAGGCTACTCTGCGTGGCTGCTGAGAAGAACAATAGATATAGAATTTGAACATATTGGATGTGATATTTGGGGGGTCTTTTTGTGAACTAATTTTGAGCTGGGAAGTGTAAAATGTTTCTGTGTATTTTATTTTATCCATATTGTGATCCATGTTTGATTGTTCTTTTTCTGTGTGAATTGGACTACGGAATGGGATGGTCAAAAAGAGGGAAAAAAGGCCAATTAGACGAAGGAATACTAAGTGTGGGAACTGATAAAGAGGATTTAAAGAGACCTACCCTTGGCCCTATAATTTGAACTGCTTTATTATTTCATTTGAGGGACTAGTTTTTAAATTTGCTTTTCGGCTCTTGGATTAAGGTCTTGTTTATGGTGGGTCTAGTCTTCATGTGTTGTATGGAGGGGCGGATCTTTCGCATTCATGACTAGGAACTGAAGCTGGGAAAAGGATTGCCCATCTTCTGACTTGACCTCACTCCTAATGTTCATTATTCATATTGCCTCGTGTAAAAATTGAAATATAATAATATTTGTAATTATCTTTCACCGAGTTAACACCATTATTTTTTAGTATTAAAATATATAATTTTTATTAAACACAAGTATCAAATAATATCTTTTAAGTTTTCATTTGTTTTGTTGATGTGGATTAGAGATGTTTATGGGTTACGTCGAGTCGAAGTTTGATATTAACATATTTTATATTTGTTAAAATTCGGTTCGACTCGAAATATGAATTTAAAATTTTGTTTCAAGTCTGCTCGTATTTATAATGATTAATCTAAATCCATCTTAAACACGCTCAATTTATTTTTTAAATTTTTTAAATGTATAATCATCTTAATTTTTTTAATGTTTATATTATATTAGATTTATATGCTACTCCTTATAAAAAAAAAAAAGAATTATATATTACTTTATTTAACCTGTGTTATAAATTAAATGACATAAAATATTATAAACTTAAAAATTAAGTTGAACAAGTTCATTTACAGACTTAATTCGATCCATGAACAAGTCTAATATCAATATCAATATGAATGTTGATTTTAACCATATAAAATTTAAGTTATGTCATCTATAGGGTAATCCAATAGTTAAAAGCCCAAATGTTGTAAAAGTAAAACTACAGTTAAGCCCAACTTGAGTATTGCAAAGACCTGCTCCGCCGTCGGCCTTCACCACCATCCCCGCTCATCAAATTGTCATGCTCACAACTACTGAAAACATTTTTGTTTTCTTACCAATTGTTCCAAAAACTCCCATACCCCACGTACCTCAATTCTATTTTTCAGTTTTAAATTTCTCATATATAAATCTAAGAGACAGACTTAAATATCGAGGATTTAATATTTTAAATATATGCAAAAATAAAAATGGACCATATCTACGTTCAACTTGCAAAACGTGATTAACTTTTGCAAACTAAACGTGTATATACTTTAGATATAAATCTAAACATCATATATTACCTTTTAATATTCAAAAATAAATGCCAATGACTCCAACTCAAAATAATCAAATCCGAAATATATTGATTGTTTAAATTTCATTGGCTTTAATCTGAGCCACCCCAACGCGTGGACCATTTTGATTTTTGGACTGATCCTAGACCTGGATTGTGTACTAAATTTTGTTGATGATCCATAAGTTTTTATTAACATTTCATTTTCATCCAATATCTTTAAAATTTTACATTAAGCATCATAATGACGTTTATAAATATTTCATTTTTGTATTTGGAAGGATTTTGATAAAAATATTAGGCTCAAATAATAATTTCAGACAAAAATATTATGCCCATTTAAAATATGAGGCATGTTTGTGCCAAATTAAATCCTTTAAAATTTAGAGTGTGTTTGATAAATTAAAATTTTAAGTTATGAATTTTTACTGTTATATTTTATAAGTTTTGAATTTATATTAATTTTTTGGTAAATTATTAAATATAAATACTAAATATAATTATATTATTTGACAAAAGTAAATATTATTTGTTTTTTATTTTATTAATGTAATATTTTATATTATTTCCTATAGTTTTAGATAAAAGATACGTATGGTCAGGGTTGAAGCTATAATTTTTTGGGGGGGTTGGAATTTAGTTGTATTTTCAAGATATTAAAAATTTTCAAGTTTTTATCATTTTTAGAGGTCAAAGCATAATTTTACAATTATTATTTTAGAATTAATAAATTATGAAAGGGCCTAAAAGGAAAAAAAATCTATTTTAGGGTAATAATGTAACAAAAAGATAATATTGCAATGACTTGAATTTAACCGTGAATTTTAGTGATGTTAACCATTCTTAAAATTTTCTTCAATATTTTAATCAAAAATAAAATATTTAAACCAACTAATGATATTGTAAAAATTTAAGTACAAAATTATGTCAATGATGGAAGCATAGAGACTAAATTTTAGTTTTGGGCATAGTATAGAAACCAAAACAAAAATTTAACCATTAATGTATAATCTAAGAAAAGATAGAAGGTTGGACTAAACTCGAGGTATCAAATTCATGTCTATATTTTTTAGTCATTATTTTAATCAAAATAAAGTATTTAAATTAACTGATGATATTATAAAAGTCTCATACTAAATTATGTAAAATTTAAAACATAAATATTAAATCTTAAATTGAAACATAAAATAAGTACCAAATGTAAAAATTAACTATTAATATAGAAATTAAAAACTGCAAGTAAAAAAATAGCAAATGAGTTGACAGGTGTCACAATAAGAAATAGGAAATGGACATTTCTTTTATATAGTAAGTATAGATATTTTTGAAAGGTAAAAAAATATTTTTTTTATTACAAAGTTAGGGAAAATTGGTGATTAAAAAATTACATTATTATTTGATAATTAGGATGTTTGTTATTTTAAGTGTGATTTAAATTTAAATTAAAACAATTGTGTCTGTTATCTGAATTTTATTTTATTTTTATAATTAAAAAAAAGCAACATTATTGTTTTTGTTAAAAAGAATAAGTAAATAAATTGATAAGAAATAGTAAAAAGAGGAAATAAATAAATAAATATTGGATATAATAATAAAATATATTATATTTCTGATAAGAGATCATATACTTATACTTGAAAAACCTCTTTTAAATCTCGAATATAAATCATAAAATTAAAAGGATATAAAAATTTAATAATATTATTTTTGTTAAAATAACTGAAATTATTTGATTAAAATATCTTTATACAAAACATATTATTAAAACACAATAATGGCTGTCAAATCAAACATCACATCACATCCAAATTTGATGTAAAGTCTGAGAGATTGCCAAAGGAGATATGGCCAAACTGACTTAACAGTAAACGCACTCTCCTTTGGGATTTCAATTATTATAAATAAATAGCACAAATTTTAATATTTTAAAATAACAAAAATATTTTTTATATTACTAAATTGATTAAATTAATAATTAACATAATTTTATGACAATAATAAAAAAGTACTAATTCGTTAAATATTATTAGGTAGATAAATAATAAAATTTCTTAGATAAATGATAAATAAATTATATATTTTTTCAATTATTAAATGATGGATTTAAAAGTAATCTAATCGGGAATACATTTATTTACTTCTATGCTTTATTTAAAATGTATTATTATAAAATAACATTTATTATAATTAATTAATTAAATTAAAATTTTATTAATTTATACCTTTATAATTTTTAAAAAATTATATTAAAATTTTATCATATTTAAATAAAAAATATAATTTTACTCTATATTAACTTAAAATTTACGGAAATTTGTATTTCCATTTTTAAGGACAAGTCCATTGCCAGCACCCTGCTGTTGTTTTTTTCACCATCTCTTTAAAAATTTTACTTATTATTTACTGTTATGTATTGCAATGTATCGTATAATTAAAATCTATAATTCTTTTAGCAACTATAGTTTTATTATAATATATTATAGTTTAGATGTAACTTATAACAAAAAATTTAGATATTAATTTGAAAAAAGTATAAATTAAATATTAATTTATGAGTTAAAATTTTGAAAATAAAGCTAACGAGTTGACTATCAAATATACCGATTTAAAAATAGTAAAATTTAAATATCAATTTATGAATTAAACGTTAAATTAATTATACAACAGTTTTGAAGTTTTAAAGTTTTAAAGTTAAAGCGTGTGAATTTCTTGTGTGGAGCTGTCTTACCTAATTTTGTGAAAAAGGGTTTCATTTAAATAATGTCCTCCCACCCTAATATTTGCACGACCTTATCTCTTCTTTTAGCCTATGAGTAAATTTAACTATTTAAGCTAGTGAAGAGGGAAAAAGTAGTAGGAGAGAATAAATTTCTTTTAAGGGAAATAATTTATTTGTACGTGAATTTCAATCTAGTGTTATAATCAATATTGCATCACTATATTTATTCTTATTACATAATACATATACAACTAATTTTATTTACAGACATTAAAATAATTAGATTTATTTAACTTTTACGAGTACAGTCAATTCAAAAAAAAAAAAATATTTATACAATTAAAACAAAATAAAAACTTTATATATATATAATTATACTAAATCAAGAGTTATATATTTCACTATACATCAAAATAAAATTTATGTGTAATTTATTATATTAATTTAATTTAATTAAACGGTACTCTTTTCAAAATAAACTCAATATGTTATTTACCATGTCAATTAATTAATTTGTATATATAAAACATCAACCCAAGTGGGCAAACATAACGTATGTATATATGGACTATCGTATCAGTGGAATAATACGGTGATTTGAATCTTAAATTTTATGATAAAATAAATGAGATAATTTGAGTTACTTTATTAACATAGTATAACATCACGCATTTGAATTTGATAGTCGAATTGGTTGCGAAATGTTAGATGAAATATTTCATTTGCAATTATGTAATACAGTCGATGAATCATAATTCACAATAAAGGGAGTGCATTCATTTTTAAATATGAAAGTACTGTAAAATTGAAATTTTTTATTTTATTTATTGTAGATATTGTTAAATCTAACTCTTAAATGGCACCTAAAAGTGTTGCATAAAAGATTGTAGGTAATAAACAAATAAGATTATGGAATTTTTTAAATTTAATCCATTCACGCGATTTTAACATTTAGCTACAACCATAACTATTGTATATATTGAAATTAAAATAATTAATGCATACATATAATTACAATCCTAATCAATCATTATAATGCACGAACGATTCATTTTAATGTCAATTTTTTTTTATATAAAATATATTTATCATACCATTTTTCCATTTACATACTTTATAGTGTATTGAATGAATGGGGAAATTTTATTTTTGGTCCATCTTAAAAAATAATTATTTAATTGAATCAATTTTTTTTTTTTTTTTTTTTTTATAATTTCATCTCACCCATGTTGAATGTAGATAAAATGGGATGAAAGGGTGAGAAATAGTTAAATGGGGGAAAAGAATGTAGAGAGAAAAAGAAGAAAGAAACAAGGTGTCCCATTGATACTCTTTATGTACGTAGTTTCCGAGTCCCTGCTCCATCATATCCCTTACTTGCTTTTTAAATTATTATTATTATGGTCATATAGGTTAAATTCATATTAAAGATTTATCTCTGCCTCTATTAACTCCTGTTTTTAAATGAAGTATATAAACCTGCCACCAATCATATATTAACACTCACTAAAATTAATATTGATTAATTATTTTTTAACAATTAATTACAGTTATTAATAGATGGCCTGACATAATCATTGTTTGATTATATATTTTGTGAAAACTGCAATTTTGAAACTTGCTCCCTTAATTCCCCCACCCAATATAAAGAAATGTATATCTCTTCATAATGAAATATGCTAAAATAACAATGAAAGGGCTAACTAAGGATGGGTCAGTGTGAGTATTGTTGTCAATATGATCGAGTGAATTAAAGTATATCATCCTCTTATTTATAAATTGATGAGAGATTATGAGTAGTTCTAAATATTTAAAAAAAAAATAAAACAAATATGATCAGAACCTATTTTAAGATTATACACAAATAAATAGACTGATAATTAGAATATATTTAAACCTAGATTATATATACATGCTTTTTAAAAATAATTATGAATTCAACAGAGACATATTGTCTAAAAGGTCCAAGAGACCTTGGCCCCCCAAAATTTTGACCCATTTTTTCTTTGAAATTTTTAAAAATAAGTTCCCTTGAAATTTTAATTCAACTCATTTAAAATATTATAAGTTTTCATTAATCTCATAAAAATTTCCATTAAACTCTTCAAAATTTTAAAAGTTTTACTAAACTTCCCTAAATTTAGTTTCAAAATCCGCCATTCGAATTGAATAAAACCGAACGCAAACATAGTTCCGACAAGACAAGCATTTTTTCCTTAAATTTTATTCAAAATTGTCTAAGTGGTTAATTCATGCTTGTTTATTATGCCATTTTTCGCTTCACTTCTAGTATTTTATATTTTTATCTCAATTTTTTTAATACAGAAAACTTAACATACATATTTTAAAATATTTGTATTGTAATATTAAATATTTAATTTTTACACTATACAAATTATATCATTTTAAAAAATATATATATATATTATAAAATTGAAAAATAAGTCAAATTGGTCTTAAGCATTAAACAATGGAAATTAGAGTCTAAATCCGATTCATTCTTATACGAGTATACCAGAACTCATATCTTGGGTTTAATATTCTAACTAAACAGTTAAATCGGGGACAAAATTTTTAGGTGTTACTCGTATAGGGATCCAAACTTTTAAAATACTAAAACAAGGATCAAACATTTTTAAAAAAAACTTCAAATAATCACTTTTCACGCGCTTCACCCTAATTTATGATAAGCAAATCTCTACGCGTTTAAAATAAAAGAATATACTATCAATTATGATATATACACTTTCTAACAATATGATAAAAACATGAAAAAATATATACTAATACTATGCAAACATGATAAAAACATGTTAACATTACACTAGCAATATCAATTGAAAGTCTACACAAATATTTTATCACCAATAATTCTTTATCTCCTACAAGCTTGTTTGATTGCAATTGATAAAAAAATCAAAAGCAATGGAAAAGATGGAGGACTATAAAAGAAAAAAGAAAAGGGAAAGAGAGATGATTAGAGATCCCCCTTGGTAATCTCACATTATAAAATAACTTACATTTCCAAAGCTTTCACTGTCTTTCACAGGAAGATGCAAATTCATTATATAAACATAGATAGAAAGCAGCCAACACTGTAAAAAACTTGCTACAATAGCAATACTAACATTATTATACTTTCATAATTTTATTTATTATTATTATTATTATTTTTTTTGGTTTGAGCAAAAGTCTTGGATTTCAGTGTACTATTTTTGCTTTTGATTTTTTAGGGCATGAAAATCTTGTTGCCACACTTGCAACGCCAAGCTTCAGGGTAGTACTCGAGTGGCTTCATAACTAAACCTGGTTGAATCGGGACGTGAACCGGTCGACAAGGCGAGCAGCTCCCACAGTTGGATCTACAAGAAGGTGGTAAAGAACCCGGCCCACTGAGTTGTTTTTGGGATAAGAACCGGTTCAACACCACCGACCCACTTCTCTTCTTGCTCCCTTCTCTCACCTGGAACTCGCTCTCTGCACAAATAACCACGAAACTGCACTGAGTCCAGACCCAGTTAATGGTTTATATCGTACATGAGTAGTTTAAAAAGTTCAAAAAAAATGAAAGGAAGGGGGTTTTGAAGATAGTTACCGAGTTGAGAAAGAGTGGAAGCAAATAAGAGAAAGGTGAAGGCAACTACGATGTGGTGGCGGAGGCGGAGGCGGAGGCGGAGGCGGTGGCGGGAAACGCCCATGCCGAGGAGGAGCTTGCGGAGGGAGAAAAGGTTATCAAGGTCACCTCCGAGAGTGCTATTATTGAAGGTTCTTTTTTTGATTTTGCGTGAGAGAGTGTGTCCCAAGTCAAAGACAGAAAATGCTCAGAAAAAAAAAATTCAGAAGAGGGCATATATATTGTCTGAAATTATTTTAGACAAAAATAAAAATTATCTAAAAATATATAAAAAGTTCAAGTTTACAGTTTTTTAATATTTTTTAAATTTTAAAAATTATTATCTGATACAATAATGGTGAAATTTAATTTTACAAGAAATTTTAAAAAATTATTATGTATTTAATTTATTTATTATTTTTAAAATATCAATTAAACGCATATATTATTGCACTAGTATTATAAATAAATATTATACTCATTATAAAAGTCTTATATTATTTAAATACATTTCTATCATTTTATAGCCTTCGTATGAAAAAATAAAATAAACGCATAACATTTATGTTTTGCAGTTAAGCTAAAGTTTAATTTTGTTATTTATATAATCTTTTTATGATTATATTTCTTACATAATCTTTTTCCATTTACCTCGTGAATGTTATAATTCTTGTTTCGAAAATTTTCAATTACAGAATTCATTAAAGTATATAAATAAATTATACTTTTATTCAGAATGTTTGGAAAGTATTCTTAATTAAAGAAATAAATTTAATAAAAGTTGAAACCTTGAACGGATTAATGTTATTTCATGGTTTTTCGTAAGTACGGGATGAAACACTGTATGAAAAACACACCATCACAATCATTCAGGGCAGTGTAGACCCAGGCAGCAGCCCCACTTATTTAGCCTCGTAACAAAAAAAAAAATTATTTCTTATTCACTTTATTATATGTTACTTTAGTAAATTCACCCATACAAAAACTAAAAAAAATTTAAAACACATATCACATTTTTAAGAATGATAATTTCTTTAAAAACCCACAGTCACATCAATGAAAAATAAATAAACCACACATTATTGTTTATATCACTTACCATTATTGGAAAAAATATTAATTTATACATGAAGTATTTCCTTACAAAGGATATTATAATACATGTATTCCAATTTTAAAAATGATATTTTATATTTACATATATTAATAATTTATATATTTTATAAATGGTTTAAATATGCAATTCACTTTTATATCTTATCCCAATTTATTATTTATGATTTAGTTATCCTGATAACTTAATTTTTTGGTCACGCCAGTAAATCTAAAATACATGTCACTTTGACAGCATACACGTGCAATAATCGTTTAAAATTTTAAAGGTTGTAAAAAATCCTTGAAATATCTAAAAATTGGTAAAAATATAAAATAAATATTTTTTTAAAAAAAGTATCAAATAATAATTTAATTATTAACCATTTATTACTTTTAAAATAAATGATAACCTTATGAACTCAATCTAAATTTATAGTATTGTATATATAAAAGAAAAGTTGAAGGAATCCTAAGTTGCACTGTCCAATTTGAAAATGCTTTCAAGTAAGTAGAAGTATATATGTCTACAAATTGGGGAACATTGAGTTGGGTCACGATTTAAATTTGTTGTCTAAGCTCTAACCTGATATTTTTCTATATTTATTATTCACAATATATTTTATAATTAAAATATTTTTAATCACATTATCACTTGGTTTGGTGAAAATCCTATGAGAACATTTTTGCCGTTTCAAAGAGTATTCATATTCAAGACTTCAATTCTTTCGTAAATACTTCTCCGCTTCAAGCATACCTTTCTTCGGGAAGTTTAGGCGTAGCAAATGGGTTAGTGGACTTGCAGGTAAAATAATAATTCAGGATTAAAAATTTTATTAAAATGATATTAAATAATCGATAAATGATATAAGTTTTGCATATAGAATACTAGTATTAAACACAGTTTGGACATTCCCCTTATCCCGGTTTCGTAGTTTAAAACGATAAAGCTGTCTTTAGGAAGAAAAGAGCAAGTGTAACGCATTGTTGAGGGTCCTCATATTTTAATACCAGGGAATAATATTTTCGTTTAGCATAATTCATATCCCTTTTGCTGTTTATTTTTTTTAGGTTTGTAGCTTCGATTCAAAGCTACCTGAATTACGGTGGTTTCATCTCATTTCTCGCACCTATACAAATTGCTGATTCACTTGTTTAATAAGACTGCAGTAACCTAGACCTAGAGATGGCTGGCTTGCTTGTGCTGTGGCTTTTCTTAATTTCTCTTTGCTTTTCTTCTTGGGTCCAATCGGCAAGCGCTCAACCATCACCTTCTACTGGTGGTGGTAGCAGTTCATCGGGTGGGACTGGACATGGATCAGGACGTGGCACTGGTGGAGCCAGCGGTGGCGGCGGCGGAGGGACTAGCAGCGGGAGTGGATTTGGGTTTGGGTTTGGGTTTGGAAGTGGTGGCAGAGGTGGCTCTTACATGTTATCAATTGTCTGCGCACGAGTATGCTCGATCGGTTTTATGAATCAGTGAAATAAATTATTTTATATGGTGCAAACTTTAATAAACATACAAGTTTATTTGACGTGTTTTAAATCTAAGACTTTAAAATTTGATGAAAATCTATTTTGTTGCCGCACAATATAATTGCTGAGTCAAAAGATTTGGAGTAGACCATGGTGGGGAATTTTTTTAGAATGAAATTTTTTATTTTTTTTATTAACTACTTTTCAATATTCCATAAGTTTCGTATAAATACAGAAAAAAATATTTAGTACATTAATATTTTAGTTTTGAAACTTTATAAGCAGAGTTAAAGATGGACAAGTGTTTTATAAAAATTAGTATACAATATATGTAAATTTTCATGTGAGCTACCATGTTTAAAAATTTAACATTTTAGTAATAATTTCCATTAAGAAAATAACTCAATTCTTTGTGAAAGGTTGATGATCAAATTTGTCACTTACAAAAAAGATTGAGAGCCAAATTAAGCTAAAAAAATAAAGGTAAAATTGATAAAAGATGTAAACAACGAAGACTAAATTTGTTATTACACATTTTGAAAAATAAAAAAAAATAAAAAACAAACTTTTTTGGTATTCTCCCTATTTATTTTACTCTCATAATTAAAGTTTGTGATTATCCTTTTCAATAATATCGGTTTTAATGTTTGAAATGATACTATTTACTTAAAAATGCAATTGATTAAAGGAATTTACAAAAACAATAACATTATGCTAAATTTGGATAAGAGATTAAGATAAAACTAATCTAAAAATCGAATCTAAAGCTAATATTAGTTGAAATTTCAAATACGAATAAATTCTTATATATTTTTTCTGTGAATACACATAATTTAAGAAGAGTTTTGTTTATCAATTATTTAAGAACGCTAATAATGGAGTCTTTTGAGCAAATATAAATGGCACCAAAAAGTTAAAAAAGTGTGTTCACGTGCAATTTGACGTGACATATATTCATCATATTTGGGGATATGAATAGCCCTCCCAGTATTTCCTAAAACTGTATTCTTATTTAGTACTACACACTGTAAAACAGTAAAAGTTAAAACACGTTTTCAAATTTTTTATAGACATCATTTGGCATATTTTGTTATTGAATGGTAGAAAGTTGGTTGCTTCAAACGAGTCCATTTTTTATTTTAAAATTTGAATCATGTTCCAAAAATTAATAATGTGAATTTGATGGAATTTCATTGCCGGTCACATTAATTCAGTCAAATTCTTAATAATAAGAGTTAATTGCATTAAACGTATTAAATTATGATCAGAGGTGAAGTCAATTTTTTATTTTTAGAATGGTCAAAGTTAAATTGTAATTTTTACGATAGTAAAAATATAATTTCATCATTTTAATAACTTATATTTTTATACTTTTTAAATGATTAAATCAATATTTTCTCATTTTTAAGGGACAATGTGTAATTTTACCTTTATTAATTTAAAATTAATGGACTTAAACGTGAAATTTTTTATTTTAGAGAAGGTCAGGGCTCTGATTATGATATTCGTTCTAAATTAATTTCAAACTTCAAGACATTCTATTGTATCCCTAAATTATCGGCGTTATATCAATCAGGTCATTTCATTATTAAAACTGTTATTCTAATCATCAAATAATACGTAACTAATTTTAAAATGAATATTTTAAATAAAAAGATTGTTGCTACGTCGCTTTTAAAATGAAAAATAAAAATAAAATAAAACAATGAATGGTAAATTTTTTATAAAAACTTCAAAAATCTCAAAACTAAAATTTTTAAAACATTTATTCTTATCGTATTCACTTTTATTATATTTTTCGTTTTAAATTATGTAAAATGAGATTTGACGTGTTATTTAACAATTAAATCAAAAATTTTAATGACATAAAAACTTAAATTTTATAACTTTGAAATAGTTAAAAAATATATAATAAAAATATTTTAAAATTTAAGTAACAATTTAAAATAGAAATCATAATTTAAGGAGGTTATAGAAAATCATAAAAGTGGAAAGGCAAGAACCAAAGGGCCTGGCTGTGAACCCATTAGAAGGGGGTGATAGGAACAGTGTCCCTATTAAAGGGCTACATTACTTCCGAGTTGCAACGTTCCAATTTCGTTGGGTGTAGAAACTAGAAAGGGACACTTCAGAGATTTTGTTATTTCTCTTTTAATTATGTAAACATTTTCTATAAAATGTAAAACAGTAAAAATCTGCATAAGCCTGTTTGCTCCTTGTTGGTGACGTGTTATAATTTTGTGTATTTATATTAATTTAAATAAATTTAAATAATAACCAAATCAAATTTAATACTACTACGATTCCAGTCAATGTAGTCTCTCTTAATTTTTTTCTTAATAATACCCTACATTTAATATCAAAAGTCAAACCCGCCAATTCGATTAAAAAAATTAAGCGCAAAGTTTTTTATTAGTTTATAAAATATAATTATTTATTAAAATTACTTTTTAAATTTATTAGTTTTCTAAAATTTAGTATTTTTATTTTAAAAGATTTTTTAACTCGTGTGGCTGTGATAATTTTACTAATTATAATTCATCTCTAAATTTCATTTCATAATTTAAAATGAAATATTTTTTTTCCCGGCCATAAAAAAGAATTGAAGCAAAAATTGATTATATATATAAATTAAATACCATAAAAATAACAAGAGAAAACCAGGGGCGACACGTGGGGAACAACAATGTTAAAATCTAACACGACGGGGTAACTCAACGTTGTCGATAAATACGAAACGGAGGAACTCACTAAACTAAACAAACAGTTGAATCCTTATCCCGGTCACCGAGTCATCATCACTCATGGCTATCGAGGTAAGTTTCTTCAACTGCCCATTTTCAATTTATGGGAACTTTTTTTTTAATAACCGATAAAAACAGGCTTGGTTCATGGATGAAAGCAAAGAAGATCAAAGGCTTCCTCATCGACGCAACCCCAACGAACCTGTTTCGTTGGAGCACTTGGCAGGTAAGTTCTAATCGTTTCTGCTGTTAGATTTTCTGGGTTTTTTGTTTTTGGCTTTGGGTTTTAATAAAAATGATTGATTCTTCTGAATAATGGTAGAGCTGGGAGTGTTGTATTGGCATTTGAACCCCCAGGATTACGAGAACGATGAAGAGTTGAAGAAAATTAGAGAAGCCAGAGGTTATAATTACATGGTAATATAACTTTTTATAATATTTCTTGTCTCAATTAGTGTTAATATCTTGCTTAAGTTGCTTTGCCTATTAGCTTTGTCCTTGATGCTCTTAGAATGAATTTTATTGTGTGTGATAGGAATTGGAAAAAGCCTGTTCATGTTGTATTACTTTTGGGGAAAAAGGGGATTCCAATTTAGTTTTTATGTTCAAGGAACCTATGTTATCTGGAATTTTCATTTTCGCTAAGTACTCATGTCCGACACATTCGTCTCCTATACGTATTCGAATATGATTCTCTAAGTATATAAAAGTTGTTGGATATTCGATATGAATCCCTACGTATGTATAAAATTGGAGGAAACTGCTGATGCAAACAAAACTATTGAGCTTTATTGCTTTGCAAACTCAATAGTATAGTAGTCTTATCGTTCTTGTTTTCGAATCTTGATAGGATTTTTATTTAGAGTGACGCCATCCCCTAGATGTGGATCTTGCTTTCTAGTAACACAGATACATGCATGGATACATACATACATACACCAAAAAAGATATTAAAAACATGTTATTTGTGCTATAAGCAAACGAGCAAATAGTTAATCTGTTATTATGTGTATTACTAAGATGAGGTATTGTGAAATTACGATTCGAGATGATTTTGTTTTTAGTTCTGAAAATGAGATCTATTGTGTGATTGACTGTAGTCTGTCAGGTAATGCAGAACGTAAATTATAAGTTACAGCTAATTTCAACGTATATACTATATAGTAAGTTTGCATTTCATTCGCCTTTGTACCCAAATGGTGGGATTGTCTTGTATGCGTAGCTTTTAATTTTAGGTTGTGTAACTGGGATAATGTTGTAAATACAAAGAGGAAGTTGAGAGATAAAATAAGGTGTTGTACTCAATTCCAAATCAAAAGCAAATTGCAACGTTGATAAAAGGTTGGGTCACAACTTACAATGGGACATTCCTGTTTCTTAATAGAGCATTTGTAAGGGCTACTGAGTTGTTAAGTTGCTTTGCCTAGTTATGTCAGTCCTACTCTTCATTTTTCACGAATCCGAGGCACATTTGGATATGGGTTTGGGGGATACGACACTCCAAAGATACTCTGAATACATGAAAAGACTTGGTAAAATCCATGTTCGATATTCACATTTGAGTTCAAATATTGTAGTTGCCTTGTTATTCTAATTTGAAGAGGAAGTTCTTAGGACCTTCATTTGTCTAAATCATTATATTGTACATATAGGATTTGCTTGATTTATGCCCAGAGAAAGTTGCCAACTATGAGGAGAAACTGAGGAACTTTTACAGCGAGCACATACATGCCGACGAAGAGATACGCTACTGCTTGGAAGGCAGCGGGTATTTTGATGTTAGGGACAAGGATGAGCAATGGATACGGATTTGGATCAAACGTGGTGATCTTATTATATTGCCTGCCGGAATCTACCATAGGTTCACTCTTGACACCAGCAACTTTGTCAAGGTAAGAAAATGTGTAAAATCTCAGTGAACTTAATTTAAGTTAGGGATACCCCAGAGCTGCAGTTGATCGAATTTCCGTGTTTACATTGTGCAGTTGATGAGGTTGTTTTTGGGAGAACCGGTTTGGACAGCATATAATCGGCCCCAGGAGGATCACCCTGCAAGGAAAGAGTACATTAAAAGCGTGACTGAGAAAGTTGGGATGGCATTATCTGCTCACTAGAGCTATTTGTTACATGCAGGTCTTCTCTCTCTATATATATGCATGCATGTATGTATGTATCTATATGTATTAGTTTCATAAGTTTCTCAAAGGCTGAACTTGATAAAACATTATGCAGCTGTATATCAAAACATTGAATTGCATCTATTAATATATAAATATCATGTTATTCAGGATGAGTGTGTTTTATTTACCAACTCTTGTTTAGTAACCATCCATTCAAGCGAAACAGATACTCGTCGAATTTAGGGGGAAAAATAAGGTTAGAATCAGATGGTTATTTGTTTTTTATTAAAAATCTTTTTTATATAACTATATTCGAGTCTTCTTTACAATATTTATTGTTTTTAAATGTTTTCCTATGTTCTTA
The DNA here is from genome assembly GCA_039519145.1 of Kokia cookei. Lineage (NCBI taxonomy): Eukaryota > Viridiplantae > Streptophyta > Magnoliopsida > Malvales > Malvaceae > Kokia > Kokia cookei. The sequence continues at coordinate 39,449,786 of CM076906.1, forward strand.
TAGTAGAATTGTTAGTCTTTGATCTTATTTTTGGCCGCTAATTCTCTCTTATATTTTGATAAAATTCTAAGGAAATATGATTCGATCAAATTATTCATTTAAATTTAATCTAATTTTATTGTGAAATTAATAAAATAAACCGAAATGGATGGTTTAAATTAAAATAACCTAAAGGGATCGAATCTGAAACTAAGATGATTTGTGTTCAAAATGGTTTAAACTCGCTTGTCTGGGTCTTGTTCAATGTTCTTAAATTTTACGAGATCGGTTTAGATTTGTAAATAGTTGATTCAAATATGTTATAGACTAAATGAGCATTAATCTCACATACGAGTGTTTAGAACGAGATTTAGGTTAAATATCTGTAACTAATAAAATTATGATCTGGGTAAAATCAAAAGAAAAAGATTTGATAGGTAAAAGATAATATATATATATATATCAATGGTTTGTTTAAGTATAAAGGACTGTGCAATATTTTTGAGAGCTTTTTTGATATATCAGCCAAGATTAAATTCATTTAGTATTTAACATAGAATTTTAATTGTATATTATAAAATAAACAGAAAAGGTGAAGGTAATGAAGAAAATGCAGTGGGTTCTGGCGAGTTCCCCATTAAGGAGGGAATGGGAATCTTGCGGAACCAATAATGGAGGGACAGACAGATACAACACACCTTGTCTTTATATAAATTAAAATAATGTCTGTTAATTCATTTGAAACATCTTCAGTTTGATTCCCATAATTTAATCTCATAACCTAACCTAAAAATACAAAACAATTGTCAACTTGGCTTTGAAATTCTCTGTAGGTTTTTGGTGTGTCGAGTATATTCGGGGAAGTTCTACAATAAACTAAATACTATTCCTTTAAAATATTATTTTATTCCTTTACAATTACAACTATCCCCATCTTTCATCAATCTTGTTTTTTTTTTTTTTTTTTTTTTTTTTTAATACGTCGGTGTGATTAGATGACAGTATCCGTTCATATTTCTTCAACCCTTAATAGCGCACACACCTTGCGCACGCGCACAAGTACTCGAACTCAAAACCCCTAAAATAAATAACGTAAGCCACTTATCAGATCCAAACTCAATCTTGTTTCAGTTTAATGATTTTGTGGACTACTCATTCCTTAGTCAAAAGCATGACTTTTAGAATCATATTACCCATTTTCAATTTCATCCATAATTGATTTAGTTTTAATTAAATAAAATATTTTAAAATGTAATAAATAAAATAAAATAATTAAAAGATTTTTTCGACTCCATCGACTTTTATCTCGATTCGTGTCGACTGAAGAGTCAATCGATTCTCCCTTTTATTTCCGATCGATGTATCAAAAAATTTAAATTTTTAACGCTAATTTTCACATATCAATCCATATAATTTGACACACAAATGACATCACCCACCAATATATGATAACAGCAAGGTTTTCAAATAAATAAAAAAGAATATACAATATTTAGTAGATTTTTATTCAATAAAAAATCTTATATTTATTTTATATATTTCAAAATGTAAGTTCAACCAAGACAATAAATATCATATCATCGAATATATCATTTCTTACTTCTATTGATACATTTTGATATCGACATGTTTCAAATCCTGATGTATCATTATGGATTTATTAATCACTCAATTTTTAAGATTACTCAAAAAATTCCGTACAATTTCATCACTATAATTAAATAAATTTCTATTTTAGACATATAAACCATAAACCCTTATTGGTTGATGCTACGTCATCATTTTTTTTTTTTACCCTAACCATTATTTACCATCATCTTCAACCCTTTTTTCCCTCCCCCACACCAGATTAATCCGTTCTTGCTAAAATACAATGATTCTTTGTAAATCACTCCTAGCTTTTAACATAGGAAGAAATTAAATTGCAAGTGACACCTTCAAAAGTATTCCTTTCTTCACAAATGATGTATGGTATAATTAATTGTTATGAAGAAATTAAATGATAATAAAATATAATTTTTCAACATTATTTATGTAGCGATCGGTGCGCATTATTTCAATCGTTTAACACAATTAACTTCATTTTTGTCAACAAGTTAATTGTAACCCTTAGTTAAATGAAATATTTACATTTTGGCCTTTCTTAAGAATTAATAATTTAATTCAAATCATTTTAATATTAAATGTTTGACTATGAACTTTTTAAAATTTTATAGTTTTAACTCGAATCATCAAGATGAAATTCTTAATTTTACCTTTGGTATGTTTATATGAATCTAAACAACAATCACAGTCTAAATTTTAAAGATAGATTTTTAAATATCATAAAGTAAATGGATGAAAATATAATTTTTAGGGTAATAATTACATATTCTTGTAATTACAATAAATTTTAATTATCAAGACATTGTAATTATACTGTAACTCTCTTTATAATATTTGATGGTATAAATTATAATTATATAACTACGTAAATTTAATTGTAAAAAAATATTAATTATTATAAAAATGATGAATAATACTTGGAAAAAAATTGTCAATCAAGTAACAAAATTTAATATCAAATCATCATATATAATATGCTTTTTTTTAATATATTGGTGTGATTATATGGTAGTATTTGTTCATATTTTCTTAACTCTTTGACAAGGCACACACACAGGTGCTTGAACTCGGGACCCGTAAGATAAACAATATCCTCTTTTCTACTAGAACCACTCGTTAGGTTCATCATATATGATATGTTAATTCAAAAAAATATCCGACAATACAATTACTAATAAAATTAATAAAAAATTAATATATTATACAATTTTATCTAATTACTCTAAAATTCCATACTTATTTAAATAAATATGAATAATTACACCTAATTTCAATTATTATTAAAGTGTCATATTTACATCATAATTGTTTAATTTACTATTAATTAAAACTATTTTTAATCTTTACTTAAATCTAACTTTTTAAAAAGCAGCATCTTTTTGACTTAATTTGCACTTTTTGGCCACTGATTAGAGCGTAAAATCCAAAACCAATGATATTATGACAGGTTTAAACACCTTTGGAATTTACCAAATCGAGAAAAAACAATGTCCACACAGTTAAATTCAATACCAAACAACTTGATTTGGACTTTAAGGGACAATATATATTTTTTTTTATTTGCTAAGCAAAACTATAGGTTAAAAAAATTTATTATTTATAAAAATATCCAAGTTTAAAAATATATATTAAAATGATCTAAAATAAACAGTAAAGATGTTAACTATCCATCCTATAGTTGACACCCCCCTCAGATTCCACCCAATGATTAGTGTCAGACATAAAAAATGAATTTTTTTAGTGTCGACCATGTCATGAGCGACATCCTTGTATTTTTTTAATCCGGTATTATATTCGTATACGAAAATAAGATATTTTGAAAAAAAAATTTTGAGTGTCTGCCATGCCATGGTATCTTGAGCCATATATCTTGCTTTGGAATGATTGGGGGAATAGGTGCTTAACCTTGTATTCATGTAACGGTGATTTTTCCAGTACCCTACAGTACAACTAATGGTATATGGCATACAAGATGTCGTCGGCTTTTCTCGGGCAGTATATGTTAGTCTCAACTGAACTTGTTTCGGAAGGTAACCAATGGCGTCCGACGAACAACCCACATCGACACCGTGGTTGGATCCATGATTTAGATTCCGAGCTCGAGAACGAGCCCGATGATGACTCCGATCCTGAGGACAACCCCGAGCCCCAATATCAAGCATCCGACTCGTCATCTTATTTGCCACAAGACCAATATCCTCGTTTCATGGAGGAGATTTTTTACGTCAATTCCGACCCTCAACTTTCATATTACTCTGGTTCATCCTCATATCAACCATAGATCCATCGGGAAGAACATACACCGACAATAGAGGATATTTTTGACTCGACGCCTCCGATCACTCAACGCACTCCCGATGACTATACGTACGATTTTACCACCCTTTTCAGTACGTCGATCGAGACACCAAAGGCCGGACCGAGCAATAGCTATGTAACGCCTCCTCAACAAGGTGCACTACGGTCTCGGCCTTGCGGAGCACGAAAGAACCCAAACCGTTACACGTCAGTACCGGGGACGTCGTTGGGATCTACACAATTTTTATTTTTTTCGTTTATTTTTTAAATTTAATTTATAATTTCCTTTTTATTTTAAATTTAATTTGTAATTTCGTTCATATTTTAAATTTAATTTCTAATTATTATTTTTTCAATATATATTTAATTTTTCAATAATAATTATTTCCCTACATTTTCACAACAACATATTTAATAATTTTTTATATCATTCGGAATTATATTAATACAAGAAAATACAAATATTGTTGAATATTACAAAGCAACAAATTAATTTACAGATACAATAAATTACAAATATTTATTAATATTAATACACAAAATTTTAAAATTCGAACAACAATAATGCAAAATAAATTAAAATTACATATATAACAAAATACAAACATAGTTAATATCCATCTGCTTGAATACAGAGCTGCAAACGTTAGTATTGAGAAACTTGCTCGAGTTGCTGTTAAACATGGTCTTTTTCAGTTTGTAAGACACAATGCAGTCGATCTCGGTTAGCTATTAAATGGCAGAGAAAGTCATCCGATTTTTGATAGCATAACCTTTACGGGTTTACCACATCGCCTGCATACGATGGCAATATATCTACGTTGGATTAGCTATTCAACAATATTTCTCATGGTAACAAATTCTTCCAACGTAAATAATGTTTATCTGCGTTAGACATCTCGGATAGTCTTAAATGGCGCAAAAAATAGTCTTATCACTAAAGATATATATTTGTCGCTTCACATGACAGTATATAATTAAACTTCGGTAATACATTACAGTATATAATTCAACCCCGAAATTCGGTTGCATACTTCAAAACCCTCCCTCATAACAAAACACTCATATGATGATACACAAGAAAACACTCTGAGAAAAATTTTTCTTCCTTACAATTCCAAAATCAAAACCTCTGTCCTATATATAGACGAGGGAAAGTTGGTGTCGGTCATTCGTTGCCAAGCACCAAAAAAATTATTTTTTAGGGTTTCGATCGTTAGATGGTAAACACGAAAAAAAATAATTTTTTTATTTGTATTATTTGTGGGTGTCAAGCTGTCGATCATGGCTTCGCAGACACCAAAAAATTATTTTTTATTTGAAAAAAGGGTGTCGGTTATGACTTGACAAACACCCAAAAAATATTTTTTTTATTTTGGAAAAAGGGGTGTTGGCCATGGTTTGACAAAAACTCAAAAAATATTTTTTTGTATCTGGAAAATGAGGTGTCGACCATGACTTAACAAACACCTAAAAAATATTTTTTATCTGATAAAAGGGGTGTCGGTCATGGCTTGGCAAACACCCAAAAAAAATTTTTATTCGTATTTTTTGGATGTCGGTCATGGCATGATTGATACCTAAAAAAATGGTTTTTAAATTTAAAAAAGTAGGTGTCAACCATGGCATGGATGTTTTTTAAATTTAAAAAAGTGGGTGTCAGCCATGGCATGGCAAACACCCAATTTTTTTTTCAAAATGTCTTATTTTCGTAAACTAATATAATACCAGATTAAAGAAAATATAGGAGTGTCGCCTATGGCATGACCAGCACCTAAAAAATTCATTTTTTATGCCTGACACCAATCATTGAGGTGGAATCTGAGGGGGTATCGACCATGAGATGGATATTTAGCATCTTTACTGTTCATTTTAAGTTATTTTGATGTATATTTTTCAACTTGGATCATTTGGATAAAAAATCCAAAAATATATAAAAAGAATCAAAATATAAATTAATTAAAAAGGGTTAATTTCCATAAAAGGTTCTCAAATTATAATTCCTAATCTAAATTGATTTTCACATTTCAAAGACATTTTAATTGAATCTTCAAAGTATCAATATTTTGTTAGTCAAATCCTTATATTAGCTTAAGGTTACACTGGGTGTTAAACGCAAACTTATATTTGATTCGGAGAATAGTCAAAAAGTTGATTGAATACTTATTACATAGAGAACTTGGATCTGACATGTTTAAAAACATATGGCGTTATTACAAATTAAGAAGGTTGTTTTTTTTTTTTTCTTTTTAACATGTTAAATCCAACCCATCACCGCGATACGTGATGTAGTAAAAATTTGATTTATGTGTTTTAAATATACTCCATGCCATATACAAATTAACATTTAACAACCAAATTAATTGATAAACTAATGAAAAAGACTTAGTCGATACAATATTAATATTTTAAAAATTCAATTAAATATTTTTAAAATTTATGGATTAATTTAGAATATATACAATAATTTAAAGACATCCTATCTGATTAATCCTCATTAGAAATGTCATAAAAGGGTGACAGATGATGGTGTTGTAAAACAAATTAACTATAAAAAATGTGATGGGTTTTTAAAGCAGTTTGTGGAATTAGAAAATATTGTATTATTAGTGTATTGAATATTAAGTTTGTGCTTTTAAAAATTTAAAAATATTAGAATTATATATAAAGATGTACATTGATGGAATTTAGGTTTAAATTTTTGGTCATTTTAATTTAACTTATTTTATCATTTAAACATAATAAATAATTAAAAATAACTTTACATTATGAAATTAATAAATGATTAAAATTTTAATAATATAATTATAATTTATTTTTGATTTAATTATAAAATTAATAAATATTAATATAAAATTATGCATTCATATTTCATTATTTTTGAGGCAACAAATGAATTATTCAAATCAAACTAGACCTAGCCGGAATGAAATTAAATAAAAAATTAAAATTTATTGAACTTGAGACCTACTTGAACCCTAATGATGACTCTTAATTCTACATTAATGTAAAGCTATAATTTAATAATGTAACAAACGTAGATTTCATTTTGATTATGCACAAACTAATACTTAAATGCTTAGATATTTTCCAATAAAAAAAAACTATTTGCTAGATATTTTTGAAAACCTTGAACCCTTTTCCCTAAGTCTCCCGCATAGATTGGTCAAGAAAAAGGGGGAGCCCTTTCATTTAGAATAATAATAAGTTTGCTGATTTCAAAAAAAAATTGCTACATTTATACGTTCATTTGACATACTCATCTTTATTTCAAAGATTTAAATGAATCAATATTTTATTTTTTAATAATTTTAGTATAGGTTTTGATCCTATCTGATTTTATTTTTAAGAGTATACTTAAAACTATTTATAGCTCTTTCCTAATTCATAAATAAAAAGATAATGTGTTTCATCGCACTTGAACCTAACAATGCCATTCCAATCGAGTTAAGACTCAACCGACTAATGATTTTATTTTTATAATGTCATTAGTTAGTCATAAAAATTAATATTGTTAACTATTTTGTTGACGGTGTGAATTTTTTCTTAGAAATACTCTGCTTATATTATGATTTAGTCGTTATACATAATTGAATACTTCTACTTTTTTAATGCCATTAATTAATCCAAATAACTAATACTATTAACTATTTCGAGTTAAAACGCCAACGTAATATTCTTTTTGGTGTAAACTATTAAAACAAAGCACAATGTTTAAAAAATAGAGAGATGAAATCATACCAAATTAAAGAATAAAAATTAAATTTCAGGGACAAAAATCAGAATTTGACCATAAACGAAATCTATTTGTTTAAAAAATATTTGTCCCAAGGCAGGGAGAAGATACAGTATAATAATACTACAAATAAAAAACAGCAGGAATAAATAAAGAAGCCAAAATGACTTTCTAAAAGGAGGAAGTTGTGGTGGGGGAGTATAGCAAAAATATCTCCTTGCCATTGTCATTGCCATTGCCAAATATTGTTTTCTTGCTTTTTCACATCATCACTCAGCCTCCTAACCAACCAAAAGTAAAAGAAATGAGTGAAACAAAGAAATCTACATATAAATAAACAATTTTTTATATCAAAGATCCTATTGATTTAACCTAATGAGACCCATGTTCACATCCGTCTCTTGTTTCTCAACTCTTCCATATGTCTTTTTTTCACCACTACTGAACTTTTTTTGTCCATCCATCCATGGCCTGAATCTGCAAATCAAAGCCCCATTTTTTTCCCTTTTATTTGGGGTTTCTAAGCAAAGATGAATCCGTATGAAAGAATTAAACAAGAGTTTCAAGGATCAAGCTCATCATCCTATCATGGTGATATACCATCCATGGCTACCCCTCAACCAATGGAAGGACTCCATGAAGGAGGTCCTCCTCCATTTCTCACAAAAACATATGATATCATTGATGATTCAGGCACCAATCACATCATTTCATGGAGTGGAGGGAACAACAGCTTCATTGTATGGGATCCCCAAGCATTTTCAATGACCCTTTTGCCTAGGTTCTTCAAGCACAACAATTTCTCAAGCTTTGTAAGGCAACTCAATACCTATGTAAGTAAATCTTTTTGAAACGTTGGTTTTGTAATTTAGTTCCATATATAGAATAAGATCTTTCTTTTTCCTGTTATAGGGGTTTAGAAAAGTAGATCCAGATAGATGGGAGTTTGCTAATGAAAAATTCCTTAGAGGACAAAAGCATTTACTTAAAACCATTAGAAGAAGAAAAACACAACAAATTCAAGCTTCATGTGGTGGTTTAGATCCTTGCGTTGAGGTTGGGAGGTTTGGGGTTGATGTAGAGATCGATAGGTTAAAGCGTGATAAACAGGTTTTAATGGCGGAACTGGTGAAACTAAGGCAACAACAACATAACACCAAGACATATTTACAAGTAATGGAAGAAAGGTTGAAGAAGACTGAGATGAAACAACAACAAACGATGAGTTTCTTAGCTAAAGCAATGCAGAATCCCAACTTTGTTCAACAATTAATACAACAAAAAGATAAAAGGAAAGAGCTTGAAGAAGCTATAACTAATAAAAGAAGGAGACGAATAGATAATCATAATCAAACGTTTGTTAAAGCTGAACCAGTTGAGAGCTTTGGTGGTGCATTTGAAGCCGTAGAGTTGGATGAAATTGCAATGGTCTTTCAGGAAAAGCATGATGAAGAACATGGAAGCTGCTATGATAAAGGTAAAAGAATTGATGATGAAGGGTTTTGGAATGATTCATTGAATGATGAAATGGAGGAAGAGATATCAGCTTTGCAAGTTAATGGGGTTGGAGATGAAGAAGGTATAGATGTTTTGGTTGAACAGCTTGGGTTCTTGGGCTCTAGTCCAAAGTAGAGCTTTTGCATTTGCAGATGAACTAAAATTAGCTTCAATGAGCTTGAAAATGGCGGTTTCTATCAGGTTTCCTTTCTGGCTTCAATGGCGGCCTTTGGGAGGTGCAAAACCAGGTAAAGCTTTTTTTCTTTTGAGGTTTTCGGTTTGTCGAAATCTTAGAATTTAAAGCTTGTAGATTTACATATTAATTGAAAGAACATATTAGTAGAATTTATTGGTGGAACTTGGGAGAAGAAGACCCTAGTTGATTACTATAACTATCTTTCATCCTAATTTCTTGTTTCTACTTTGCTCTAGAATATGCAATTTAATGATTTGATAATATCATTAATATTTGGAATATCTCATTGCTTTTTTCAAACACTCTCAGTGATACGCCTAATTTTCTTTTTTTTTTTTAAATAACTTTAATCATCTAATTGATCAATTGTAAATTTGTTATCAGTTAAATATAATTTCTATAATATTTTCTTTAAACATCACACTTAAACGTGTTGGTATGTCTTATTTTCTTACAAATAACTTTAAGCATCTGGTTGAAATGTAAATTTATTTTTGGTTGAGATTTCTATACGTATAAGCTTATACCTGTGCCGAAAACAATAAATTTTTCTTTTCACAATCACTTTAATAGAAACAATTAAACTAACATAGAGGGACTAAAATAATTAAAATTAAAGTAGAGGTATTAAACTCCGAATTTCACTAAAATTAAGTTTTCTACTTCCACATACTTGGTTAAATTCTTTTGGATAAGTTGCTATTTTATAAATATTAGTTCATATAATAACTTATAAGATTAAATACTTAATTTCATAATTTTGAATGCAATGAAATTATGAAAATTTTACCTAATTTGATAGTTTTAAAGAAGGTCTAAAATAAAATTATTTTTAATAACTTCAAGGTCTTGCAATGAAATTTGTTATGAATTGTATTAAGGATAGTTTAAAAAAGAAATTGCCAAACGGATGTTCTTATATTAATTTGAAAAAAATTAATTAAGTTACTATTTACAATAATATTGTTGTATATTTGTATTTAATTTGAATATTTTATATAAAAAATCTAATGTACAAATCTTAAAAAATGTATACCTTCGTTGGCAATTCTTTAAGTCTGTATTTATTTTAGACAGGCATTAATCAATAAGTACATGAAAAATTTTATTGTATTAAATAATTATCTATATATATATTATGCTGATTATTACTCTCTAAATAAGCATGAAATAATATCTCTACATTATTTTTCTTAATTTATTGTAAATTATTGTAAACATGAGCTCATATTTTTAGGAAAAGGATGAGCAAATTTTTTTCCGAATTTTGATTATATCTACTTTTTTAACATAATGTTTAAAACTACTCATAATCCCTCTTCAACTCAAAAATAGGAGCATAACGCATTTTAGCACGCTCAAACTCTCGTACTCTTGCATTAACACCAATACTCATATCAATCGAATTAAGACTCAATTAAAAAAACACAAATATATAAAGTTTAGTTCTACATTTACTAAATTAGAAATAATTATAATTTTTTTTGTCTTTCCTTTTGCAATTTGAACTTGTGTTGAGTATTTATAAAATTTTCTATCTATATTGTTATATTTTTTACTAAGTCTGGTATCTCGAATAGTTAAGAAACCACCCAAAAAAATCAAATTAAAATTACTAGAAGTATCCTTCAAAAATGAAATAAAATTACAAAATGCTCAACTCTTTTAATTTTTAACAAAAACTACCTATCAGAAAATAATTATTCTACTTCTCTAAAATGTTAATTCATTTTTTTTTTCTAAAAAAATTACTTCCCTAAAATATTATTTTTCACTTATAAAGTGACTGCAATAAATCCTAGTAATAGGGGTGAAGTAAAAAAAAATGGAAGTTAAAGATTATATTATATATTTTTATGGAAGTTATTAGCTTCGTCGTTATATTAAATTATGTTTTTATTGTTTTTAAAACGATTAAATCGAAATTTCATTGTTTTGAGATTTAAATTATAATTTTATCATATATCAACATATAAATTTATAAAATTTAAGAGCGTTAAAGTAGAATTTTTTAATTTGAGGTTAAACATAAATAAATAGATAAATGCACTAATCTTCGATTGCTTTATATTGTTTTTTTATGTGATTAAAATATCCATTCATGTCTATTTTATCGTTCATAAAAATTAATTTTTTCAAAACTCGTGATTATTACTTTCAATAATGTCGTATCTAAAGTTAATAATATATTTTAGTACAACATCCAAAATTTATTGGTGATGGTTGAATAATATAATTGATAGTGAAAGATGAAAGATGTTAGTAAATTTGGGGAGTAATGATGATGGGCATGGGAGCTGCCATGGACGCTCGTGTGAGTTGAAGCAGGCAGGCAGGCAAAGCGAGGGACCAGCAACTGAGCCATGTATGTGCAGATAGATCTTTAAAAAAGAAAACAAAGGGTTGGGGTAAATATATAAAAGGGGCAAATGGCCCAGGGAAAAAGCTTAGATGATGAAGTGCAGGAAGCTTAAACAAGAAACTTGAAAATACAGGCATGGTTGCCACCGCCTTCAAGATTTGAGTTGGCTCACGTTTTAACACTTTTTTCTCTCTTGCCCGTTTAATGGATAGGGTCCCACGTGCTTCTTGTCACGCTCTCTATCCCTTCCATTCATTGGATCTTACGTTTTCTTTATTTCTAGAACAACAAATTTAGTTGAACACTAATATTATGAAGAAATTGGGTAACGAAGGAGGTGTCTGTTCATTGAAATAAATAAATAAATTTCTGTAGTGGTTCTTAATTATGTTTTTTTTATCATTCAATTATAAAAAGTTATAAAATGATTATTCATTTATTTAATTTTATTTTTGATTACCAATTTGTTAACATAAAAATTTAAACACTTAAAAATAAAAATAATTGAGTGACTAAAATATAAACTTACTAATAATTTAGTGAAATTTAGTGTAATTAAAAAAAAAATATTCATGGAATTAAAAATTTTATATGAAACTTGAGTTGGGTTTGATCCGTCCAACCTCCCAAGTAAACCATTTTATCATTTAAAAATTAATCAAAACTTTATTTTTATATTAATATTTTATAATTAATTTAGGTATATTACATAAATTTTTTTATTTTGGTCACTCATGTTTAAAATTTTTTATTTTAGTCACGATCGGTATCGAAATTTAATATTTCAATCACTCATCCGTTAAATTACTGACGAAATGTTGACTAGAAATGCTCATGAGCAAGGTCGGCCAGGCCCATCCAGACCAATTTTTGCAGCCCGACCCGGCCTAAAAATAAGCTTACTTATTCAAGTCCAACCCAATTTAAAAAAAAATCTCACTTTTAAGGGTATAATTAAATTTAATCAAATTGAAATAAATAGTAAACTCGAGCTTCGACCTGGTTCAAAAATCAAGGCTCCTACTTGGTTCGAACTTAATTAAACATCAAATTCTAAGCTCGAGCTTAGTTAAAGATGTAATCAATCTACTCAAATATTAAACTTAATTGAGCTCTTTTATCAAATTTTCTACTCAAGCTGAAACCAAACTTAATTAAGCTTGTTCGTTTTGAAACTCGAATTAATTCATACTTAAAACTCATTTAAATCAAAATTTGTCCTGGATTTTGAAACATTATAGAAAATGCTAAACAAAACCAAATGGCTTTCCTTATTAAAAACAAATTTTGGAACATTATAGAAAATGCTAAACAAAACCAAATGGCTTTCCTTATTAAAAAGGTAAAGAGTAGCCATCAAACAAGCATATGGAAGCACAGCCAATGACTTGAAGGGCAGATAGGGTTTTCATTGAAAGGCGCTCCTCTCCCAATAGTGTGATGAAAACAACATGGCCAGCCTCAAATGGATTTTATAATTTCATAATTTTATAATATTTCATATACCCACCACCGACACAAGCCCAACGCTCTGCTTTCAATCTTTCGATTTTTGAACTTATCCTTTCCTCCTATTTTCCCTTTGTAATTATCCACAAAGCTTTGTCCTTCTCTAATTCCCTAAATCAGTGATTAAACAACTTAAACATTTCTTTAATCTAAAACCCACCCCCATTGGAGTGTTCACTCTCAACAATAATACAATAATAATGGAGTTTTTCTTCTTAATTTTGCAAGTAAAATAAAAAAAATTATCTGTTTTGATCGATTAATAATAATTTTTAAGATATTTTCTCATGTTCTATAAAAAATCTAAATATTACATCATGTGTAAATATTATAAAAAGAATGAGATAATTTTTTTTCTAAATATATTTTTATTATATCAAAGGGTTAATAATATATTATTTGATACTTAAGTTTAGTTTTAATGTTTAAAAATTTTATTTCGTCCTAATTTAATACTTGAAATTTTTTTGTCTCAATTTAGTACTCGAATTTGGCTTCAACGTCCAATTTAGTACTTGAGTTTTTCTATCCAATTAAGTACCTAAGTTTTTTTACTAGAGCATACATGTCAAATATTCATTGAATCACATGATATCGTTTAATTCATATATCAAATTAAATCTTGAAGTCAAACTAAAATATCAAATTAAAACAAAAAAAACTCAAATACTAAATAATATATTAATCTTACACTAAAATCAATCCATAAATCACTCCAAAAAACTCACCTTGATGCAATTTGAATTGAAGAGCTCAAAATGTTTTTTATACAAACCATTGGTGGAGGGGTTGACCACCAAGGACGAAATTAGCTAAAATTAAAGAACTTGGAGGCGAAGTTAAAAAAAATAGTAAAATGATCTAAATTGAATAAATAACTCTTTAAAAGAAAAAAAAATGTAAAATTCTCATCTAATCAAAATAATTAAATTAAAGTCGAAATTCGCAACCGAGATTAAAAGGGAAATTATCTCACTTAACTAAAGTAAGCCAAGGCCCCTACCTCCCTAATTTTGTCCCCGATAACAACAACAAAATTTGAATTTTGATGTTAGCAATAGATTTAACGATTACTTTTTTTTATACTATCGGTGATAGTTTAAAATATTAAGAGTTCGAACGATTTTAAAGTTTTTTGTAAAATATTTTTAATTTTAGAAATTTGTAAATACAAACACAATATACACATGTAACGTTATCAATAACTGAAAAATGAAACAAATTACAACAATATTTGCATAAAAGTTAAATATAGTAATACTTACTAATATTAAAACACAAAACGATGTGCTCTAACACTACTGAATACTTTTGGTCTCAAATTCAGAATACATTAGATTTTTCTATGGGCAAAAAGAAGAAAAAAGAAAAGAAAAGGTTTTGGACCTTTCCACACGTTAGAGTATTGAATTTAATTTGTAAAAAAATTGATTCTTTTTTAAGGAATAGTCAAAGGAGACTCATAAATCTCGAAAGTCAACAAAACGAGTGGCATAACGCCATAACCTAATTGATGGCACGCCTAACTCTAACATCATCAATTTTATTAATAAACAGTTCAAACAAAATTTTAAAGTTCTCTGTTCCTTGATATAATAAAAAATTAAAAAATAAAAGCGACTTTTTGTTAAATTCAGAGCCTCGGAATTTTTGTTAATTTAAAAATATGAAACGGCTGTGGAGGCGAGGATTGTTATTGGACCGTGATTTATTTATTTCATAATAATTATGAAAATGACTTTCTTTTCAATTAATAATTGCGATATAAAAATTCACCAAAAAATAATTGTAACATAAAAGAAAAAAAAAAAATATATATATATATCGTTAATTTCCTGGCGGGCTCTTGCCGACGAAGGAAAAACAGTTTGAAAAAGAAGTCTGCATTTAATAAAGAAACTTCACCTTAAAAGATATCCAAAGACAAAATTGCCCTCCTCTATAATATTAGAATTAATATTTATATTTTAAATCTAAAAAACTTGTTATTTCCCTTTATAAATGAAGCTTTAATTCTTAAATTTAACAAGATAAACTGTTATCTAATGATTGAATTTAAGATTAATGTTAATTGAAAATATCTTCGATCACTTTATAATTAATTTAATCATTTTTTAGTGTGGAGTTGACAAAATAATTCAATTTTGAAAGCTTAAAAAATTTATGTTAAGATTTGAATTTTATTTAATTAGGAAAATATCAGCTAGAGAATTGAAATATATATAGTTCATTTAAATTAAATCTAAAGTAACTTGAGTATGAAATTAATTAAAAATACACATATCAATCCAAAATAATTGAAATAAACTTAAATACATTTTCGTACTATCAATAAAACCTTTCTAAAACCTCCTAATACAGAGAGAGAGAGAAAAAAAAACACAATAATTATTATCAAGTAGTATTAAAATGGTTTTTCAATAGAAAATAACACAACAATTTTGTATCTATAGACTTTTAAAATAAGCATGTTTCATAAAACCTTGCCAAACCCCATTATTATATTAAAATAAATATGTTTAACCCTTTAAACCTCCTTATCACATACATTTTTTTTTTATAGAAAAGAGTAAAAATAACTATTACAAGTTGTAAAGTTAAAAGAAAAAGTAGTAGTTCTTTATCTCTTATTAAACTAATTTCCAAATAAATAAAAAAGGGTTGGTCAGATTTTTATCAAACGTCATAAAAAGATCTATCTAATTTTATCTAAATATATAAATATTTTAACAACAAACTAAATATTTAATTAGATGTATCAGGTTGATCTAAACATGTAGTGTTTTATTTATTTATTTATATTTCACATATTTGAATATTGTATATTTGTATAATATTTTTTATTCGAAATAATATTAATCATTGAATATTCATTATTCTAATTTATTTTACTTGTGTAGAAAATGGTTTCACATATATATTTTTTTATTCTACAAATGATGCATTTAAATAATTTTATTGATGTTGAATACATGTGTCTACATTTAATTAAAATTAAAATTTAAAAAAAAATAAAAATAAAAACTACTTTTAAATTTACTCGCATTTACCAAACCAGACCAAAAGAAAAATAAAAGAAATCAACTTTTTTATTTAATTAAGGGTACCAATTAATTTTTTTCACTTTTTCTAAAACTATTAAAAATTTTAAAAGTATATATTTTTAATTTTTTTAAAAATAATTAAATATTTACGTGTTATCTACGAAGGAATTCACTTGTATATCATATCAGTAAAATTAATAAATACTAATTTTTCATTTATTTTGAAGTGATTTAATAATAAATATAAATTTAAATATTAAAAGAGGTAAAAACTTAGAGATGAAAAGTTAAAATAAATTTTTTTATAAGATTGGAGAAAAAAAAATCATTGTACCATAAATGTCAATTGGAAAGTTTAACGCAAGTACTATGCGGTTGTATCAATGCAATTTTGTTTTTATTTTTAAGTTATATAGGTAAAATACAATCATAGATAATACACATTTGAACAGTTATAATCAAAATTAATTTAGTACAAAGCATAATCTAATTAAAAATAGAAATATATTTAGACAGAACCAACCTATAGTAAAATTGAATCTAAAATAAATTTGAAAAAAAAAATGATATTTATGCACAAAAAAAAAACTTGATTTAGGGTGTGTTTGATAAATTGAAAATTTAAGTGTTGAAATATTAAATACTGAATTTAATAAGTATTGAATTCATATTAGAAAATTGTTTAGTAAATTAGTAATATAAGTACGAAATATAATTATGTTGTTTGATAAAAGTAAATATTGATATTTAAAAATATTTATTTTTTAATTTTAATAATATAAATATAATATTTTATATTATTTTGCATAAAAATAAATATATTAATTTGAATATCTCTTATTTAAAAAAAATGACAATTTATTTCAATTTTTAATAAAATAAAACAACTTAATTTTTTGACATAAATAGCTATTTATCTCATTCAAAATTTTTTGAAATTTTTATATTAAATATAAAATTAAAATAATTACAAAACACATTTAAAATATTAAAATTTAAAAATTTGTATTTCATTAAAAATCAAAATTTTCAATGATTTATCAAACACACTTTTAATACCTCAACATTTGTCAAGGTATTATTGGCAGTCCACAAAATTATTATAATTATTATTTATAAAAACAGTCAACACAATTATAAATTCATAGATAGAATTAAAAATTTCAATAATAATAATATATAAAAAATCAAACTCAATAATTAATCCTAATATAGTAAAATTCTCTAACTATTATTAAACTACAAAGCTGTAACTCAAACAAAAAGGAGGGCAATTTCGTAACACCAAAAAATAATGATCACATCATTGTCTTAAAAAAAACTAATTTCTTAATAATAATAAAAAAACAAAATTAAAATACCCTCGATTTATCCCTCTATTTCTCTCTCTACCTCTTCAAAACCTTCCTCTCTAAGCTCCCTGTTCCCTTTTATTTTTTTATTCTTTTTCAATTGCAAATTTTCATTTCCATTTTGAAATTTCGGAACCAGATCTCTCTTTATCTTTGCAATGCCAATTGGTTCCGAGTCTGAGATCCCATAACTCGCGTCCTCTTCCTCCTCCTGAAATTAAATCCGGTTTTGTTTCCTTCTCGACTCACTGAGTTAAACCGCCAATCTTTGGCTTTGTTTTTTTTATACGACGGTAACCGAAGAATGGGAGCGGTGCCTTCGACGCCGCGCCATACAAGCACCACCGCCGAAACGGCGGAGTATCTAATCGGCACCTTCGTCGGCGAGAAATCGTTTCCTTTGGCTTCCGATTTCTGGCAGAAGCTTCTGGAGCTTCCTCTTACTCTTCGCTGGTCCTCTTACCGTGTTCAACAAGCTTGCGAGCTCCTAGGTGAGTGCTTCCTATCCAAATTAATTTCAGGAAACATTTTGATAATTGTTTTCTTTGGAATAATTAGTTGTGTAATTTAGTGCTCAATTTTTATAATTCACAAAATGCAGCTGTTTTTCCGCAGCTTTTGTTAATAGAGTTTATTGTTGTCTTGAAAAGGATAGCAATCTTATTGTAGGAAATACAATGCTTAGCTAATGGTAAGGTTCCAATTGCTTCTACAGTTTTACTACCTCTGTTATTTGATTGGATTACTTTTCTGGACCGAATTGCAGTGCTGTTGTAGTGATATTATATGTAAAATGTTTGGAGACGCAATGATTTGAGCTTCTTCTTTGTGATCTAAAACTAAATGATCTGAAAAATATCTCAACGGGTGGAAGATATTTGTTTGTTATTGATACTTGACTTTTACCAAGTTGAAGGCAGCTATTATGAAAATTATAGAGAACATCCAAACTTACCAAAAACGGAGCTAAGTGAATTTTATTAATCAATTTCTAAATTCGATGCTTAAGTTGCGAGAGGCATTTTCTGAATTAATAACTCTTTGCAATTTTATTTTAAATTCCACCACTATTAGTTAACCTTCTTTTGTTTGTTTCAAATATTCACAATCATGCTGACTTTGTTTCTTTGTGCTGCATCCTTCATGTACAGCACAAAACAACCACCACACCAGGCACCTTGCAAAGATTTTGATTCACCTTTCATGGTGTTTACAAGAGGCAGTTCGAGCTTCTGGTGCTCCATCTGTGGTTTATTTGAAGGCCATTAATGCGGTGTATTTTTCATCTGTTTTTTTGAAGTATATAATTGAGAATTCACAGAGTGACAATATCGAGGAGATATGTTTGTCTCTTCTTGAAAATGAACCGGTGCCTAAAGATTTCATGACTGGTAAATCCATAACTATTTGGCTCTTATCGTTATTTGCTCTAAAGTTTTGAAATTAAAGTTTGTAAATGAGTATCTTGCAAGTTGTTATTTTACTGATAAATTGCATCTGACCTGATTTTTATTTCTATTTTGCAGATCAAAGGATTGAAATTCTTTTAATGCATAATGTGCTTACCTTCCTTGGTTCAATAGATGTAAGGTACACCATGGCTTAATAGTGCATTTGTTACGTTGGCATTTCTACTTAATTTTCTCCTAATTTTACATTATTTTCCTCGCAAGTCCTACGACATCCCTTCTACATCAGGAGTTGCTTAACTTCATGCTTGTTGCGATGTCTACTCAACTTCTTTCTGGACCTACCCCAGGGCTGAAAGATGTAAACCCTTTTCTTGATGCTGCAATGTCTCAGGTTATAAGTTAAAACCTTAGCTTGATTTTTTGCTCCAAAAGTATCCAATTTGCTTACTCATTCTTTGCTTCACAGGAAAGTTTGCTGGTCAGTTCAGTGGTTCACCGATTGCTTCTCAATTATATAATGCGACCTCGTCTTCCTTCTAGTACTGCTGCTGCTTATTCTATTTTTTCCGAGGAAAATCAACCTGGTGTTTTACAAAGAGTTGGTTCTGCTGCTGGTATGGTCTTTTCCATGATGCTCTTATTAATACTGAGTCCTAATCTGTGCTCATTGCTGTAGGCAACTTTTCCTGTAATATGTTTATAATAATGTGTATGCTATGCTTGCAGCAAACTTTGTATTGTTGCCATTCAATTATTTGGTCAATTCAAATAGTGAAGGCTCTAGAAATCAACTGGCAGATTGCAGTCTCCACGTGCTACTTATTCTTATTCATTACCATAAATGTGTTGTAAGTGATGAGTCTATAACAGATAGAAGTGATGACAGTGCCTCTACAGAACCTGTTTCTAAAGTAAATACATACTTCACTGTCAACCCTTACAGCAAGGCCTTAGAAAATGCAAAGGACATCGAATGTGAGATCTCTTTACGATTTCCTTTTGGTTTACTAGCATTTTTTCTATATAGTTTTCTCTTCCTATTTTTTTCACGCATGTCATTATGATGGCATATTAGACAGTATTGATGAATGTATAAGAATTCTGCTTGCAGTTGATCGTGCCGATGTTGAGGGGAATGCACAAAATGGACTAGTTGTGAGATTACCTTTTGCATCCCTATTTGATACCCTTGGCATGTAAGTGTCTTTCTGTTCTATTATCAAAACGTGAATAAGTAAAATTACCTCTATGAGATTATTAAAGATTGCTTTTTGTGGATTATGATGTATTCATAGTGGCAAATCTGGGAAATAAGTTTGTATGACTGCTTTATTACTGTTAGTTTTTTATCACATTTTGCCAAAAATGGGTTCTATTCCTTGGTAATTGCTGTTGGCTTTCTTTTCCCCATTTTTCTTTTGTTTCTTAATTGATTTTTGTTTAAAACTATTCTATAAAGAAAAATTGACTTAAGTTTAGACTTCTATTATATGGAGCATCTGTCTTTCGCATAGCTGTGAACTTTGATTGACACAAATGCTTTGCCACTTGTTATTATATTCGGAATCAATATTCCATCTCTCATGGCTTCTCTCTCATTCTTGTTTAGTAATTCGTAATGGTTCCCATCTGCAGGTGCTTGGCTGATGAGACTGCTGTCCTTTTACTTTACTCATTGGTCCAAGGGAACTCTGACTTTTTGGAGTATGTACTAGTGCGAACAGATTTGGATACATTGGTAAGAAGCTCTAACTTCCATTATCTGCATTTCATATATAATCCTCAGGAATTCCATTTGCAAAACTACTTTCTGATTTGAAGCGAGATGTGAATTGTAGATGGTTTCTTGTTAACATACTTAAAGTTTTCTCGGCCTCCTGCTCATCCCCTTTTCACCAAAAAGAGAGCTTGAACATTTCTATATGAGGCGTTCAAGTCATACACATTGCGTCTTGTTTTGCTTGATCTTGTCTATTATTCTGTTTTTAATCGGTCATTGTAATTCTATGTCTACACTTTACATGGCATGAACTCCTCTGCCTGTTTATATGATATATCGCATATGGTTTTAATCTGTGTTTGTACGATGATATCAACAGTTGATGCCCATCTTGGAAACACTATACAGTGCTTCGAGGAGGACATCAAATCAAATATACATGTTGCTGATTATACTCCTCATACTTAGTCAAGACTCTTCATTCAATGCTAGCATTCACAAGATGGTAAGCATCTCTTTCGTTTGTCAGCTTTTGACTTTGATGAATGAGTATTGCCTTGATGTCTTATTCATACGGACAGATACTGCCTGGTGTTCCATGGTATAAAGAGCATCTCCTTCATCAGACATCACTTGGTTCCCTGATGGTCATAATTTTGATAAGGACTGTCCAGTATAACTTGTCAAAGTTGCGGGTATGACTCTGAATGTCTTAGATTCATACCACACCATTTATGTTTACTGAAGTAGTAGGCTCCAGGAGGATATTGTTAAATGGCTGAAATTCTCTCTTCATATGTTAGTTTTTAGCTTTAGGACAGTAATATATGATTGTATGGGTTCTACACCTGTTAATATCATATTATTTGGGAGTTGATTCTTTTTTCTTTAACGAATGAACAGGATGTCTATCTTCATACTACTTGTCTAGCAACTTTGGCAAATATGGCACCTCATGTCCATCGTTTGAGTGCATATGCTTCCCAGAGACTTGTCAGCCTCTTCTATATGCTTTCACGCAAGTAAGTCATCTATGTTTAGACCACTTTTTTCTTCACCATAATATTCCTTTAGTGATTGTTACCTATGTTACCAACACTTCAATCTACTTGAAACTGAAAGTATCATTTCCCAACACCTATGTTTGATGCATATCAGGACATGGTTATAGAATCCTCCAAGGACCCTCCAAATGTATGGAAAAACTTAGAAAAATTGAACATTACCCATTTTGGATTCAAACGCGAGTCTGACTAACAAAGATTCATGCATATTTTGCTATCTTGGCTCACATTTCTTAATTTTTATTGTAAATTTGTTGGAGTTCAGGTACAACAAATTGGTAGAGCTAAGGGATGATAAACTGCAAACCAAAGCCATCTCAACAGGGGATGGCCTTGTAGAAGATATGGTATCTGCCCTGGTTTTGGCATGTGATGTAGCCCTTTGTAAAAACTTTGCTCTGTGTATCCTAAAATAATCTCTTCCCCTTGTTGCAGTCAGCAGAATTGCAAATTTATACCGACTTTTTGAGAATTGTCCTTGAAATATTAAATGCGATTTTGACATATGCACTGCCACGGAATCCTGAGGTACATCTCTTATTGAAGTTATTCAAGTTAATCTTTGTCTGCATTCCATGCCACCAACACTTATAGACATGTGCGTTTGTGCAGGTTGTCTATGCCATTATGCACAGACAGGAAGTTTTTCAGCCATTCAAGAGCCATCCTCGCTTTGCTGAGCTGCTTGAGAATATTTATAATGTATGCTCTATGGGTTTATGTGATGAAACGCATTATTTAATCTTCCATTTCTTTGTCCTATTTTCTTCTTTGTTTCTCCATGCTTTTCGATTGTTTTGATCTCTTTGTCTTTTATAGGTATTAGATTTTTTCAACAGTCGTATGGATGCCCAAAGAATGGATGGTGAATGGTCTGTAGAAAAAGTCCTCCTGTTCATAATTAATAATTGTCGATCTTGGCGCGGTGAAGGGATGAAGGTAAAATTATACGACTGTATATAATCATTTTGTTATTAAGTATGGTTGCTTCCATTTCAATGCATTTCGGTTCTACATCAACAGATGTTCACTCAGTTGCACTTCTCATATGAACAAGAGAGTCATCCGGAGGAGTTCTTTATTCCATACATTTGGCAGCTCGTCCTATCCCGCTGGTAACAATCTGAACCTTAGAAAAAGTATAACCAGAAACGTGGAGGGAGAAAAAATTCTGGTCTTCACACTATTAGTGATTGCTATGTTTAATAATTTGTATTATTGACTCTATGGGACTCACTTTAAACAATGTTTTACTATTAAGTTTACACCGTAATATTTTTTGCTGATCTCTAATCCATATTCTACCCCTTTTTCAGCGGATTCAGTTTTAACGCAGATGCTATAACTTTGTTCCCCGTCAATATGCATGCCAATGTAAGTTTATGATTCGCTTTAAGTTTTGGTTAGTTAATTATGCGACGCCTTTGTTCTCTTCATATGATTCTTTCAAATTTCATTGAACGTTTAAACCTTTCATTCTACTATTTTGCAGAAAGAAATTTACTATGATGAATTGAATACGAACCAAAACGGGGAGTTGAATGAACAAGGAGTTCAGTTCGATCCGTAAAAAGAAAAGGGGAAAAAAAGGCATTTTATACCATTAGCTTGTGCTTATGCATGTATGTTTGTGGTGTATTTTGTAAATACATAAAAAAATGGTAGCAGATAATGTATTCTTGGTAATTCTTTTCTGTTTATATATGTTTGAAACACTGTAGAGGGCCTTCTTTGGGGTAGATTAATATTTAAAATCCTTTGTATGAAATAAAAGATAGGATTCGATGATTCCTTTCCTTTTACACTGATATTATTTCACCCTCCATTTTTTTCAAGGAGATGAAACTCATGCTCCTTTGCTATTAGAAGCTGATAGATCGGAGATGTTCAATGTTATAAGAACTTAAGGTAATGATATCTCATAATGTTTATAATTTTTTTTTCCAAGATTTTCTAGAGAAATATTTATTAAAAATTGAAAAAAGAAATCTCCACCTGGCTTTATTAGTGGGTTCTTGCCTTATTAATAATTTATTTTCCAAATATGCGAGTATAAATTTAAGATTAAAAGTAGACATTTATCGATAAATATAATTTATCATTAGACATTTTAACTATTTATATCTGCTTTTGCAGATTTTTGATGAAACCTTTTTTTGGAGTACAAAATGAAAACCTTGCTTATGATTCTTTGGTATAACGGTAATGATTTTTTTTATTTTTTAAATACAAATCTGTATAAATTTAATATAATTTTATTGTGGTGAGTTATCTTCTGATATTTTGATGTCAGTTCTAATTTAATTCACTCTGCGAAATTGCATGACTTAAGCTGATAATTCATTCTCATATTGATAACAACATCGTAGAAAAAGCGAAACCAACCAGAATCTACACTAGGGTTCCGCCCTTAACATATTCGGTGAAAGCCAAGGCAACAAGTCCCAACATGGCGAACCTCCCATTCCACAGCTCAGCATCCGAGCTCATGAACTCACCGGACCTTGATTCCACCGTCTCACCTCTAAACAATGGTATCAAAGATGCAAGCGATAACACAATACTAGTCCCAACGAACAACGGTATCCCACCGTTGGATATTTGGGTCAACAAATCTTGACCGTTTGATAACTCCATTGCCAGCGCTGCCACAAACCCAACCATCGCCAACCTGCCATTGATCCTCTCCGGTGCAGGCCCACTGAAGGCAAACACATCGGAGAATTTCGTGCTCACTCCGGGTGATTTCGGTGGAGGGCTCGGCTTAGGTTCCGGCGTTGTTGCTGTTGGCATTGGGTCCTTTTGATCACGTTCCTGCAAGTGCAAAAAAACGAATCACTTAAAACTAAAAACCTGTTTAAAATCGAACCCATAATGTCAAATATCAAAACAGGAACTCATGAACTTACCTCCGCCAAACAGCGAACTGGAAAATAGAGTTTCCTTTGAAAACGAGGCATGGGTTTCACGTTATTAAACTGAACCATTTGTCTCTTACTAGCAAGGCCAGTCATGGGACTTGCTAAAAGGAGGTATTGCACTTGCATGGCACTTGATGATGCGGCCATTTTCTTCAAATTATGGATAGATATATGGAAGTGGAATCCAAGGAAGAACCCTAGAGAAAATTTTGTTTTCCAAAATCAAAAGTAAAGGCCTAAAGAAGCGAGACTAGTGATGAATAATGCAATTGAATGCTGATGGTGGGTAACGTAGTGCAAGTGTTTAGCTATAAATAGCGTAGGATAGGGGAAGGCGGTAGTGGATATTAAAGGGTCCACGTCGCTTTGTATCTAATACTCGAAAGTAAGTGAGTCACGTGGGATTGTTTGTCCACACATGATAATTTGGTGACGTGGACCCTTTTATTACCGGAAAGTGGGAGCTGGTTCCTAGACAGCCCAGGACCTTTTGATCAGACATGGCCACTACTCGATTCTAGGAAGAACTTCCCAGACTCTTAGCTTGGGACGTGGTCTCTTTCTATGCGTTAGTTTTCTTTGGGTCTTTGAAGTTATTAAATTGTTAACAAATTTATGATTTGATTATTTAATTTCAAAATTTAAAAAATAATCATTATTATTCGAGAGCTTTCATTAAAGTTATTGGGCATTAAAATCAGTATTGTATGATTTACTTTGTTTGTACCACTTATAGCAATTGAGAGCACTGTTTACATAATTGGATCGGATCGATTGATTAGATCAAGAATCAGTTGAGGTAGTGATATGAAATAAAGAGTCAGATTGGTTGACCTGTGAATTGACTGGATCGATTGAATCAATCGAATCAGTCAACTTGGTTGAACCAACCAATCGAATTGCTTGAATTAGTTTTCTTTGTTTTAAAATATTTTTTAAAATAATTCATTCGTTCGAACCAGACAAATCGATCAAATTAAGAACCAATGATTTGATCGGTTCAACAATCAGTCTAGTTTTAAAAATTTTGATCGAAAATTCTCCTTCCTCTTATTTAGTTTTCTTTCATGAAATAACTTTGAAGGTTACGAATTTGCAGACAAAAATCCAAACAACTTTCTTCTCCAATCTTCAAGGTTAATCATCAAATGGATCTAAGGTATATTTTTTTACTCATCAATGGGTATTGATCTATCATACCAATAGTTGAATCATTGCTTAGAACTCACTAGTTAGACTTTTAAAAAAAACTTAGTTGCCTAGTGATTTAAATAAAAACTTTCGAATAATTCAGTGATCATTTATAACTTTTTGAAATTGAGTGACCAAAATATAAATTTATTAATACTTTAGTGACCTTGAGTTTAGTTTACATTTTGTTATAGTGATTTAATTTTACTTTGTAGTTAATAGAATAGTATGATCATAAAAAAAAAAAAATCAAACAAAGCCATATTTTAACAAAATCAACATTTATTATTTAACAAAACCAATATTTTTTTTCAAAAGAGCTATTATATTTTTACAAATGAAATTTTTTATTTGAAGTTGAATTATAAATGAAATATAAACACCATTAAATAGTATAAGGATTAATTTGAATCATTGAAATGCTATTAAATAGTCTAAGAACTAATTTAACTTTTTAAAATAGTTTAGAGACTAAATCAATCCATTTAAAATTTTAAAGACTAATTTCATCAGATCACTATAACAGAGGGACCTATCAGATGCTTTTTACCTTTAGAAAAGGGCACCACCCTTGAGATATTCATGGAATGCCATAAAAACAAGGCCAAACATTGCAAATCTCCCATTCCATAGCTCAGCATCAGACGTGTAAATCCCAACTGAACTGCACTCAACTCTCATCCCTTTCAACAGTGGGATCCACGATGCCATTGCTATCACCATACTGCTTCTCACCATCCATCGAATCCCACCGTCCGATGTGATCTGAGTAAGTAGATCCTGGCCCTTGCTTAACTCCACCGCCGTGGCTGCCACGAACCCAATCATCGCCAACCGCCCATTGATCCTCTCCGCCACTGCTCCACTAAATAACGCATCAGACAATTTCAAGCTCTCGAAATGCCCCTCATCTTCATCATCCTGAAAAGTACAAAACCTGGGTTTAAGAAATGTCCAGCGTTATAACTAGGGAACTAAGCAAAAAAAGTACCATAAACTTACCTCCGCCAAGCAGCAGATGCAAACATTGGGTCTCTTCGGCACATATTTTACACCAAAAAACTGGAAAGCCCTACTTCTGTTAGTGAGTCCAGTTCTCACAGGACTTTCCACAAACAGTTGGACGGCGACTAGTGATGCAGCCATTTTTCTTGCTTTCAAAAACCTCTATTATTATTGTTTTCCTGAAACTGAAACTGATGAAAATGAATGATCATCAACATGGCATATAAAGCCAAGAACTTCGATGCTATTACGAAACCTAATAAAATTCGCAATTTACTACAATTAGCTCATTGCATTGACGTAAGACGGTAACGTTAGGTATGTAATTTTGAAATGTAGAGAGAAAAAATGGTGGTGGTAAATTTGGGTTCACGCCATTTTCATTTCTAACTTTCAAAATGTATTGGGCTCAAGTTTATAAAATATTATTGTTCTGAATTATATAAAAATTAAATATATTATATTGTGATGTAATCCCTATTTGTCATTTGTTGAAGTTGTAGATTTATTCCTTGTAGATTAATTTGATTAATTTTAATTTTTGTATTTTTTAAATTGGTTAATTTTAATTTTTATACTTTTTAAATTTTGAAATTTTAATCTTAATCTAAACAACAAAAGTTAAATTCGTTTATTTAAATTCAATTACTAGTTCTGAATTATGCATACAATTATATATCTGGTCCACATTCTACGGTTAGATCATTCTGAGATCTTATACTTTTCAAATTTTGAATTTTCAATCTTTACTCAAAGGTTAGTTGTTAATCCATTAATTGAGTTTTTAGTGATTAATGTGTGGAAATAGCACACACAATAATATATTTGGCACATTAAGTTTTAGCAATTTTAGAACTTATTGAATTTAACAGTTATTCTTTGATAATGACTGAAATTTTAAAATTTAAAAAATACAAGTATTAAAAAAAATCAAATCAAAGTCAATGATTTAATCGAAAACATTTGCACAGGACAATGACTAATAGCAGAATTTAACCTAAAAGAAATGAAGAAGTGCGGTGGGGGTAATATAAAGCATTTATAATATGGAAAAGTACAACAAATTTCGGGTACAACTGTAAAATATATCGCAAACTCACTTTTGAATTATGAAGATCATGTTATTAGATGGAACAATCGTGAATTCCGAAAAGATTAGTCTGCATAGACAGTAACAGGCTTTTCGATTCTAGCAATTTAGCTTACATTTACTATCACTTTTTGGGGGTATTTGCAAACTTATAGGAATATTCAGCAAAAACATCATATTCTCTTTCACCATTCACTTCTTCAATCGGCACCGCATCACACATTTCTTTCAAATCATCTTTTGTCAGCTTCAATGTCAAGGACCCAATGTTGCTTTCAAGGTTTTTAATCTTTGTTGTAGCTGTAAATTTCAATTCCAAAAAAAAAAAAATCACATACCCCGACTGATGCATATTTGGATAAAGATATGGGGATATAACTCTCGAAGAACACTTCAACTGCATAGAGAAATTCTAAATTATTGAACCCAACGAGACCGATGAAAAAACTTACCAGGGATTGGAATTATGTCTTCCCCTTGATGGAGCACCCATGCTAGAGCTAGCTGAGCAGGGGTGCATTTATGCTTCTTTGCCAAGTTCTCTAAACGAGCATAAACGAGCTTGTTCTTCTCTAAATTATCCCCTGAGAATCTCGGATGCAATTTATGTGACAAGCAAACATCGAATACGAATCAAAAAGGGAGATTTTCATACCAGAGATGTATATAAGATGCATAGGTTTTGATCATAAATAAGGGAATTAAATCATTTAAAAGAAAAACTAATGGATTTGATGTACCAAAATACTCTCACTAGGCAAGCTCTCCACGCTTGCTTTCCCACCAAAGAAACCTCGTCCCAGCGGACTATACGCTACTATCCCGATACCAAGCTCCCTGAGGAAGATACAAAAACAGTTGGAAAGACTCGGAAGTGAGTGTCTGACATAGGTATTACCCTACACGAATATGCTTGATTTTAAGGAAAATGAAAAGTATGGGTACCGACTAACAAACCTGCAGACCGGAATTATATCGTCTTCGATCTCACGAGACCAGAGGGAATACTCCATTTCCAAGGCTGATATAGGATGAACGGCATGAGCTCGTCTAAGGGTATCAACACTAGGTTCAGATAGACCAATATATTTGATCTTTCCCTCTTCTACAAGCTTCTTCAATTCCCCCATCTGTTTTTGCCAATGTTTGATGCATTAAACAATGTTATCGATTATAGTAATAACTATTGAGATGATATATATGCTTACAGTTTCCTCTATGGGGACCGAAGTATCGACACGATGCTGGTAGTAAAGATCGATATAGTCCACACCGAGTCGGTTAAGGCTATCTTCACAGCATTTTTGAACATATTCACGGGTCCCTTTCACCTCAAAGTTAAATCCTTCTAATCTACGGATCCCGAACTTTGTTGCTAATTGCACTTTCTCCCGCGGAAGCTGCTTCAAAGCCTGCGAGACAGGACATATATATATGTATCGACATGTGTTCATGAATCGAGACGAGCTCCGAAAGGAAAGGAAACATCTTATCTAACTAAATATTGACACATACAATGGCCGAAACCACAGAATAGCAATCATATTGCAACTCGTAATTGAATTTAAGAACCGTACATACCTTCCCGACCATGATCTCGTTATCGTAAAGTTCGCCGTAAAGATCAGATGTGTCAAAGAATGTGATGCCCTTAGAAAAAGCTTCATTTAAAACAAAACACCCTTCTTCATGGGAGAGAGGAGCATTGTACATACCAGAGAGTGCTCCACAACCAAACCCCAATTTAGAGACCTGAAAATACACACACATATAGAGAGAGATGAATCTATATTACTCGAACTCTTGATTTTTCTAAAGTATTCGTATTCGATCACCACATGTTCAAATAAACATCCCTTTTGACACCCGCTCCAATCTAAATAACATCGAAGTGAATATATAAAAAATAGTAAAATAATCCATAACTGGAATCAATTAAAAATCAAGACTTGAAAAATTTCTTGTTGCCAGAAAGTCAAACCCATTTCTTACCCTTGTTTCCAGATGCTAAAATGCATTCAAGTAAGTTCAAATCATACATTAGTTTCATATTTTAAATTTTAAGCAATATTATCTAACAAATTTGGGGTTTGAATCCCAATATTGCAGCATCCATTGCAAGAACAAAAAAACAATCAAAATGTCAAAAAATATCTTATCATATCATAAATTCCTATTTTTAAAATAATATGAAGAAGACCCATCTTGGCTTACGTCCAATCCTTGAGTACCCAGCTTCACCCTTGGAATTTGAACTTGGGTTTCCTTCTCCATTTCTTTTTTCTGAAGCTGAGTTTTGTTGAAAATGGAGTTTCACAATCCTGAATCCCAGCTACTTTAAAAATGAAAATACCATATATAATATATAATAAAATATTGATATATTCCCTTACCAACCTTTTTCTTTTACTTTTGCATCCACCAACCATTGTAGGACCAGTTCAAAACGTTGACTCACCAATGCATTTGTGAGTTGAACAAGGATGCATCAACTCATCATTTTGGTGAACATTTTTACCTCGTGAAAATGCTTCCCGCAATTGGAGAAGAAGGGCAACAAATTTCTTGTGCTTACATTCATATTGGAGCACAAAATCTTTTAAAGAACCCAAAAGCAAAAGAAATAAACAAAAGTTATCATCAAGCAGCTAATCAATCAAAATGGAGAAACAAGTAGTAGAGTTTTGGTCATCATAATTCATATCATAAAAAAGGATAATAACAGGAAGAGTTTAATTTATCTTTATCTCCAATGCAATTCATGTTGTTTTAAAATTGTTTAATGGAGTACTAAAAGTTCCATTCCATTTTATTCTTCTTTTATCGATCACTAACGTCTTGTTTGAAGCATTGTGCTGTTACTTTAAGATTCACGGTTTAAGTTTCGTATTTATAATGCTTGAATTTATTAGTTTAAAATTTTGAAATAAAATAGAAAAAAAAAAAAAGAGGGTTCTAAGTTGTGATAATTATAATTTTAATACTTGAATGGAACTTTAGGAATAAAAAATAGGAAAAAAGTTGTCGTAATTATAATTATAATCTTTAATTATTAGTTTAAAAAGTATTGCCACAAATCAAAAGTTGTTATAAAATAAAATTCTTATTTGAATAAAATTTTGAGCATCTTGTTAAATAATATTGTGATAAAGTAATATTTTCACTTATTGATCAGAAGAGATGTATCTTCTGATGCCGTAATTAACTTAATTACATATATTTTAGATTGAATATGTTAAAAATGCTTTAATTATATTTAATAACTTTTTATTATAATATTTTAATTAATAAATTAATATATTTTAATTATATTAAAATTTTAAATTTTAAAATATTATTCTATGTTAATTACTGTAATTAAAAATACAATATTTATAAAAATCAATTAAATATTAAATACCTAAAATCACATATTAAAAGCTATTAACTAAAAGTTAAAAATAAAATAAAAAATCACCAATTATAACCCTACGACCCTAATTTGTAAAATACTAGTAAATATTAAATTACATAAATAATCGAAAGATTAGAAATTTATAATCAAATTCAACCACATTAACATTTTTTGGGCTTTTTAGAAAATACCGTCATATAACATAATTTATTTTAATTATAAAAAATTAAAATACTTTCTAATTATAAAAAAATATTTTTATAATTTTTTAACCAAATTAGTATCCAATTGAGTAGTCATTTAAACTTAGTAAGGATTTAAATAATAAAAAATAGATAACTAAAGTATCAAACCCATAATTATATGAACCGGCGTCGTATAAAGTAAGAGAAACGGTGTCGTTAACACTATAAATGCAGTGATAAACTGAGGCAGTCGTGGGATGCTCAAATTCTGTATCATACATCAGAGTTTTTGACTTCTTTGCACAACTGTTAGAGATCAAATCAAAAGAGAGAGAAAAAAAATCCCCAAATCTGAACCCTAAAAGATGGCGAAGATATGGGGAAAGATGTGGGCTTTGATGGGTTTGCTTCTTTTTAATTCGGTGTGTAATGTTTCCTCCCTTTCGGTGAATGTAAACAACGTCGAATGTGTGTACGAATATGTGCTTTACGAAGGAGACGCGGTTTCCGGCAACTTTGTCGTCGTTGACCATGATATTTTCTGGGGTACCGACCACCCTGGCATTGATTTCACTGTAAGTTTATTATCCGATCTCTAAACTTGCTGGGTTGTCTTTTTTGGGTGTAATTTAGGTTAATTTGATATCTGGGTATTGAATTTTGTTTGTGAAGGTCGGGTTTTTATGGCTATGTTTCAATTGCTTTGATTCCTGGGTATTGTTTTCCTTTGACTGAAGGTTGATTTTTAATGATATTTTCTCTTTTTCTTTTCACTTTTCTTTTAATGTTTGATTCAATTGGCTTAAGATTTATTTTTTAATGATATTTGATATCTTGCTTTTGGTGGAATTATGGGGACTTTTGGGTGATCCTGAATTGGGAAATTTTGATCCATGGCCTAAGGTTTGGTTTTAGTGGTGAAAAGGGTGTTTATTCTTTAGATCCATGCATTTGAATTGAATTCATATGATCTATGGGATATGTTGTTTCTGTTTAATTTTAGGCTTATGTTGATAGGTAGATCGAACACAATACCAAAAAAAAGAGTAAAACATGACACAAATGGTGCAACATGACTGCAAACATATCATAACGATTTATTATACCTGTTGAGGGGGTCGACTTCTTTCGGAGAAGTCTTTGAAGTGTCCAAATAATGGTGGGTATTGTCTGCAGCAGGTGTAAATTCTCCTGTTTCCTTGGGGTGGGGAGCGTGAGGCACTTCCACTTTGGAAACCCATCCCAGCACAAGGACAATACCCTACCATTGTTGGGGGCCGGCAGACCACACTTTGGAGACTTCTCCAGAAGGAGTTGACCCCTCAACAATACCTGAAATACCATAATATGATAATGTTCCTGAAAATTACATGAATACACAAATTGCCATGTCTAGTTGCAGTATTATTTTAAGGAGTCTTCTGTCTGTCTAATCTCTTGCTTAATGCAGGTGACTTCTCCTGCGGGTAATACAGTTCACGAATTGAAGGGGACATCTGGGGACAAGTTTGAATTCAAAGCCCCAAGAAGCGGAATGTACAAATTTTGTTTTCACAATCCCCACTCTGCACCAGAGACTGTCTCTTTCCATATCCACATTGGCCATATTCCTACTGAGCATGATCTTGCCAAAGACGGTTTGTTATATTTTCCTCCATATACTTTTAAGTCTATATCCGATTTCTTTGTAGGGAAAACTGTATATTGCTGTTATTATCGGCATTCAACTTTGACTCTAGCATTTAAGTTGCTTTTTTCTACCTTGTTTGTAGGTGTACATCATATATTGTTGTTAATATTATTTTTTCCTTAATATTCAGTAATTTTCCTTGTTTCTCTTTGTTCCAGAACATTTGGACCCAATTAATGTTAAAATTGCCGAACTTAGAGAAGCTTTGGAATCTGTTACAGCAGAACAAAAGTACTTGAAAGCACGTGATACTCGGCATCGTCATAGTAAGTAGCTTCAGTTTCCTGCTTTTGGAGTATACCTTATATTGAAATATGTGTAGGTCAAATTATGATTTTGAACCCTTTGTGAGATTTAGTCCCTATACTTTAATTTCGTTTATTTACTTTTATACTGGAAGGATCAAATTATGCCAAATTAAAATATAGAGAGAATCTCAAATTTGAGCTTAAAGAGGGATCAAAGTGACAAAACTATAATTTGACCCATAGCTAATAAATAACATGTGTTATGTATTATTATGGAAACACTTTCTGATAGCTCTATACTATTTGGGTGGCAGCAAATGAGAGCACAAGGAAGCGAGTTATAGGATACACAGTTGGAGAGTACATTTTGCTAACTCTAGTTAGTGCACTTCAAGTTATCTACATCCGCCAACTCTTCAGCAAATCAGTTGCGTACAACCGAGTTTGAACCACTTGATGGCTGATTGTTACTTTTATTATGTATTTTATAGACGAGTTCAGAGAAAAATTATGCAATCAAATAGTTCGGTGCTTTATGTTTTTATTTTAAATACAGTGTAGCTTTTTGACATTAATGTTTTAGACTGACTTCTATCAATTTGACATTCTTTTTTACTTTCCATTGGAAACCTGGGTCTCAGATGCATCAATTCAATGCTTACCCCAATTTATATTAATATTCACAAAGTAGATAACAACGTCAGTTACACATTTTCATAATTTCTGTAGGCTAAAATAAACTGAGCATATAGGTAATGTTGCGGTTCACATTTTCATGATTTTTATAGGCTAAAATCAGCAAGCAGCTCTCATAATATTCATTGTGTGTTTTTTTTTTTCTCTTTTGTAAAAGGGAAAGGATTTAGCATATAGGTAGGGAAATATAAAAGGGAAGGCAAATCCTTACTTTGCAGCTTAAATTCTAACGGTGAGGAATATAAACAGTCAACTAAAAAGTATATTACTTTGGCCTACCATTTGCTGCAAATCTTGGTCTCACCTCGGAGTCAGTCCGCCGCATCTGCAATGCCCCCTGGTGTTATCTGAAAGACATGCTTCCGTCAAGGATAATCAAACAACAAAGTTGCAGTACTTGGATAAGATTTGCTACAAGCTGATGCCGGGATTTAATTTGATTCATACAGTCATGTTTGGAAAGTAATATCCAATAGATTAAATGATTTGGTCTTAGTTCTAATCGAATTAATTCATGCAGTCTTTGATTAAGAACAATGCTGGTAACTTGAAGACTGGTCATCATGATCAAACGACATGGAGTTAAGTGATTTGACGGTACGCAGAAAAAATTTACACTGAAATTGAGGTAAAAGGATATTGCTTCAGCTTCGGGCAAATTTGGGGCATCAAACACCTTGCAAACTCGCTGTTCACCTTTGCCTTTCCTGAACATCAACCTTATTGTGGCCGCATGAGCAAGCACATGACCCCCGGCTGGTTTCTTCGGATCTGATATAAACACTCCACCGCCAGGATCGGCAATAACTGCAATAAGCAAACAAACCAACCATCCATTTATATAGTTTAACGATTGACCTTCAATTTGGCTCCGGTTTGTAAAATTTAAACACCAATTGTCTCTCCGATTGTAGTTTTTCCTCAGGAAAAATAAAAAAGCTAAAGAGCTTGGAGTTGCAACCTTGGTTGGTCATGTAGACTGCAACGTTGAATTCTTCAGCTATTTTTGTCAATCGGGAAAGCATCTGAGCCAATTTTTGCTGAAAATGGCAAAACGTTCATGTGAGCAAATTTGTATTTTTTGAAATATTCATGTGAGCAAAATTTTACATTTGAACAAAGTGGTAAAAAGTTCGATATCTTTTAAGGTTCCAATTTTGAATCTACAAACCAAAAAGGTAAGCTTATTTGAGATTTAACTTGACACTAAAATAGTTAAAAACCCAGTGTGGCTACCAAGTACATAGGATGTAAGAGAAAAAAAAAGAAGCAAAGTTTTACGTCTTAAGTTTTAATTATAGGCTTTTTCAAGATAAACCTGGCGCTCGGCAAGTTCTCCTCTTCCAGTGAAATCTACTCGAAATAGAGCAATGACAGAATCCACAATCTGAAATATTATGACCGTAAAAAAACATCATCAAACAGATCCAATAATATCAGCATTACAGAATGGCTAAAACAATAGTACAATACTCACCAGAAGTCTGAATGGTTCTCCGGACATTTTTGCTGCCAAACCCAGAAGCAGGTTGTACTGATGCTCATATGTGTATGCACGAGCATAAACAATCTTTGACATTCACAGAAAATGAGAACTATATTTAGAACCTGGTTCAAAACTTTATTGATAATAATGTGGTTGTTGATCCTTACATTGTCAAGAACAGCTGCTGGGTCCATCCCAAATCTTTCTGCTATTGGTATAATTCGATCAGGCCGGCTTCAAGTGTATTTAGTTAAAGTAAACAAATCGACCCTAATTGGAGCTACTTTGAAGATAATACTCCTTCTTAGTTAGCGTCTCAAACCAGAGAAACTTGAATCAGCAACTTGAAAAATTAAAGTAAAAGATAAAGAAAAGATACAAAGTTCCCTCAGTATCGATGTAAGCAACTTTGCCATTCCCTCCTCTCATGTTTGTAGGAAGCTGCAAATCAATAAAAAAATCTAATTTAAAGAAGTCCAATGTATATGATATATTTACTTAGATTGCGAGATGTGTCTCAGTAAATATGTTTGAATTTAAATGTTGAATACAAATATTTTAAGAAAAGTATGGTGTAGACGTAGATGACTAATATTGTCAGCTCCTTTAACTAAATCAATACCATTTCTTGGTGCATAATGTTCTTGCAACTTAAACTATACTGTAAACCAGCACTAATTAGCAGTATTCAATTACGGCATCCTGAAGAAATATACTATAAATAATAGGAGTTCCAATTGCAACAGTCAATTTGAACAAATCAAATCTCCTCCAAAATCAATCCAAATAACATTAGGAGTTTTGAGTCAATTAAACAAAGTCCGCGCTATTCTCTATTTTTCTCTTCAATCTCTAATTTCTAAAAAAAGATCTTGCATTAATCATGGACTACAAAGGTGAGAACGCAACCTGCGTAGAAACGCAGAGTGTATGTGCCAGCTGTGTTTTTCCAGACCTGAATCAACTTTGTAAATTAGTAGACAATTTAATCAAAACCTCAGGGTACTAGAAATGAATAAGCTGCAAATATTTGAACTGGCAAATCATAGTACCATTTAATATCCATATAGAGGAAACTGGAGAACTATAAGCTGTTGTTCTTAGTTCTTACCTAAATTCTCCAAAAGCTTCCGTGATAGCCGATGTTTCTATGCCACCTTTTAAATTTTAGGCATAATTAAAATGATTTCTATGTGTGCAGTATATTTAACAGCAATGGAGCATCCCCCCAGAGCAAAAGCATTTACCCCCTAAGAGTTCATCAAGGGCTTGGCTTCCAGTTGTAATGCGAATAACAGATTTTCTCTACAAAGCCACAGACGTGTAATACCCGATAGCATTCAGTTTTATCTTAAAGGGAAATTAAAGCGTGAGAGGAGGAAAAGAAATAAAGCGTTAAATTTGAACTTACTCTTAGCAAAGCATCGCTTCCAGTGATATATCCAAAGTTCTGAAGAAACAAGACGTGAAAAACAAAAATTGAAACAGAAAATTGATAAAAAGAAAAGGATTAAATCAATGAGATGAATTCAACTAACCACTATCTTCTCAGCTGCTTCACAGATCTTGTCAACCTTAGCTTCAGATAAACCTTTGATTCCGGTCAAGTTCTGCCTCATACACGAAGATGATAATAATTTTTTTAAAGAAATTTCCCGCCATATACAATTAGTTTGAATCGAATTCGACTTTACCTTCTTAGTGTTCATCATCAACCCGTTACAGGTGTAGATCCCTGCATCTTGAAGCTTCTTCACGTCTCCGGCATTGATACCTGCAGATATCACTGCAGGAAAAAAAATGTTGCAGTTCAAATTAAATATGCTGAAAATTAATAAATGTTTAAATGATCCTTGTTTAAATAATAAAATCTATGACACAACAAAGAGAAATGTTCAAATTAATTTATATCATATATTTAACTTCAACAACGATTTTGCCAGCGACATCAAAGAAAGCTTATATACTAAGAGACCAAGTTGAGACAGAGAATAAGGGAAAGCAGATCTGAATCTGAACCGCAAGGCAAGAAAATAAAACTTCGAGAATACTCTAGTAAATAAAGTAATTCACTTAAAATATGTTAACACTAAAACATCTCACAAATAACAACTACGTGCTCATTCAAATCCCAAACATACGATCAAAATGAAGATTAAGAAAGCCAGCAAGCTGATACGAGAACATGAAATCGTAAAGAGCAGAAATGATTCAAAAATCTTCAAAACGAATTCAGATTGAATGTATGAATAATCAGAAGAAAAAGACTAGCGCGCAAAAGCTTGAAATCACAAATCTTAAAACAGAAACAAAGGGAGAAACTAAAAAATCAAAATAGTTTACATTTGTCGATGGATTCAAACAAATCCTCTTCATTATCAATTTCTTCTCGCTCCACCAGCTGTAACTGGCTCGCTTCTTCAGCTCTGAATTTCATGCAAATTCTTGTTTACGATTCAATTTTCAAACAAGAAAAGAGAAACGAAGAACAAGAATATGTAAAGAAAATCATGAACTCACTTTAGAGTAGCGATCATCTCCGTTTCAGTAAAAATTATCTGTTTGTTTTCAGGGAAAGAGGGGGAGATTTGAATTTGAAATTGGCAGCTGAGATATTTATAAGCGCGGGAATCGGGAGCAAGAAGTTTGTGGAATTTCGCTTGAAACGACGCTTGAAATCCTCGTTTTGGACGTTGTTAGTTACCCGACGCTTCCCGCTTTGTTTCAAAGTTCGTATCCGGTTATGATTTATACGGTGAATACATTAACCCACAATTACGTTCCCATGTCAGCACACTAATAGGGTCCACATATTTGGCGGCAAATGCTAAATGGGTATTTTTTTTTCCATTGTAATTGAATTTTAGGAAGGGTTATATACTATTTGGTACCTATATTTTGTTTCAATGTTCAATTTGGTATCTAAGTTTGGCTTCAATATTCAATTTAGAATCCAAACTAAACATCACGTGATCCAATAAATATTTTACATGTGTACTCTAGTAAAGAAACATGGGTACTTAATTGAGACAAAAGAAAAATTCAAGTACCAAATTGAACATTCAAGCCAAACATAGGTACCAAATAGTATGTTAATATTTTTAGAAAATATATATTTTAATTGGGTTAATTCAGCAAATGTCTTCAAACTAGGACTCATACTTTAAATTGATCCTCAATTTTCAAATCTTTATTTTTGAGTTTATGAGGTATTAATATTGTATCAATTAAGTCCTTTCATTAGTCTTGCCATCAGCTTAGGCATTTAATGCCAAATCAAATATGACATTGAACATATGATAAAATATTAAATACATGTACACTGTTACATAGATAACTTGAATTTGTCTAGTTTAAAAAATAAATAATCCTCCTAAAATTTAATGATATTACCTATTTTGTAACATGTAAGTAACAAGTTATTCATGCCAAAGATATCAATGTATTTAATTTTTTTTGTGAAATAAAAAAAATAACTAGCTAATTACATAAAAAAACACAAAACCCCCTTGACATATTAGAATCTAGAAAGCTGCAAACCATTTCCAAAGGGAAGTCAAAAAATTATCAATCACATCTTAAGGATAAACTTTGTTTGACCAAACAGTCAGCAATTTGATTTTGTTCTCCAAGAATGTAATGTAAGAACCATTGCTCCTCTTGTGAAAGAAAATTTTGAATGCGACGAATCAAGGTAGAATTCGAAGTAGAGGAAACACTCCCTTGAATAGCTTGAACCACCTCTAGACTATCCGATTGAATAATTATTGAATCATGACCTCTTCGTTGAGCATACTTGAGGCCCTCCAAAATTTCCCAAAGCTCAGCATCAAAGATTGAACACTTTCCGAGGAATCGATTATAACCAAAGATCAACCCTCCATTCGCATCCCGAGCGACTCCTCCAACAGCTACATATCCTAAGTCTACATGTATTTCTCCAACTGTATTAAGGAAAATCCTAATCCCAGAAGTATGAGCTTCCAAAGGATAATAAGAAATTCTACTTAGTTCAACTCTAGGATTTGGAAAACAATGATTAGCCCAACAAACCGATGCTTTAACAATCTCTCTCGAGCTCCAAGTGCTTCCTTGAAAGATAATTATGCTAACTAAAGAATTTGATAGATAAGATATTAATACTTTGAATACTCATTTAAAACGTCTTAAAGCTAATGAACCAATTTAAAATCTAACTCATATAAAAATGGGTTAAAATACTCCCAAGTCCCCATATTTTTTTGTACTTTTAGAATTTAGTCTTTTTATTTTTATTTTAAGGAATTTAATCTCTTTAGTTTTCGGATTTAAAAATGCAATTCAAATTGTTATCACCGTTAAAATTCTTATGTTAAATTTAAGTTAATTATAACGTTATTTTTATTGTTATAAAACTATCAAGTGAATATTTTTTTTATTTCAAAATATCATACCAACATATTTAATAAAAAAAATTTAATGACGTTAACAATTTAAACATGAATTTTGAAATTTGAAGAGTAGAAAAAATAAATTTTTTAAAATAAAAATAAAAAAAACTAAATTCTAAATATATCAAAAAAAGCATAGGTACTTAAAAGCATATTATAACTTAAAAAATATAGAAATTTGGAACATATTTTGTACCTTCCGTCTCAGCCCCCGTGGAAGGTGTTGCATTATTTTAACCCTTCCACCTTTGTCTACCGAAAGAAAAAAAGGTTGTACATCTTTTTTGCTTTCCAACTAACCTAAGAGCAACGCAGATGTAAAGAGAAAGGCAGAGGGAAGAAGTGGAAAAACATGCCTTCCTCTCTCTTGCAATTAAATCAATGGTTACAATTAGAAATAATAATTACAAGTATTAAAGTAAATAATTAATTCATAAATTAAAATTAAAATTTTAAAATTTTTAAAGTTTTCAAAGTTTTAACCTTATCATTAAATTAAAACTTTATTGGCATTATCTTTCTCTCTTAAATTTTGTTTACTATTAAAGTTGAAAAGCATATTTTTAACCTAAATCACGATTTTAAACCAAAAAAACAAAAGTAAATAATTAATTTTTCAAACCAAACACTAATTTTAGACTGAGATTTTAACATAAAAAAAAAAAATTTCAATTTTAACTTTTGAAAAAAATACTTTTTAATGAAATTACATTTTCATCTCTTATTAAATTTTTTACTTTATAACAATCTTTCAAAAATACTTTTTGACAATAACAATAAACAATCAAAATTTTCAAAAACATTTTTCGTGATAAAATATCACTTAGACTTACCAAAAGAAAATAGAAAAGAGGGTAAAAAATATAATGAAAGTCTTGTATTAGAAGTTAGATTGTATTTTGACTTCTCTATTCAAAAATTGAGAAATTAGTTCATGTACGTTAAATCAAAGAACAAACTAATCTTTTCTGATAAAAATTTAATCCATATGTATTGTTAAAAATTGACATGATTGACGGAATAACTAAACAGTAACACATAACATGTTAGGTGTACTTCATACTAATGTACAATGACGATTTTTAACAATAAAAATAAATAAAAATTTTAAGAGAATGATAAATTTACTCTTTAATTTAATATATAAAAATAATTTAATCATCTATAGAATAAAAAAGACAAATTGAAATTCATAAAAACCCAAACCTATCTCTTGGTATACTTTCTGTTTATGTTGTCCCTAGATGAGTATATATCTAAATAAATAGTGGCTTGTCATTATTATTTTACGGTTTTGGTTCATAATGTTTTTTCATGATATTTATGATAATTGTCGCAATCCATCTTAATAATATCTGTGGCAGCAATTTAAATCACTGCCTACTAGACCCCGCAATCTGGAAATGCATTGAGTCATCAGATAAAAGAAAGATACCACGACCATCACCCCCACCCCTTTCCCCTTCTTTCCAAAGATGTAGACCGAGTAATGAGGCTTGCAGTTGCTTTTTGAGACCCTTCTCTCACTTCCATCGAGCTCTTGTGTTTTTGTCTTTTTATCTTTTATAAACGTATGACGGTGACTATGTTTGATCTGTAAGTGAGATTTTGCTAAAAGTATCATGGAGATATTTTTATTAGGAATTGAATTATATTTTATATTTTTATTTAAAATTGAGTAAATTAATTTATATATGTTGAATCAAGAAGCAAACATGTATTATTATGAAAAATTTCATTTTTTTTTAAAGGGAAATATTTGGTATACTGTCAATAAAAATTTTAAGACTACACAAGTAAGATCGAGTTTGACGAGTGCCTTATAGGGATATAATAAACTATTAAAAAAAAACAAGACAATTTTTAAGGTTGCTTGTGGAATAAAAAAATACACGACAATTTATTTACTTTGGTTAGGAAGTTTGAGGATCAAATTGATAGAATTTATAAACGTGAAGAGTTAAATTTATTGAAATATTTAGAATTAGGATTAATTGATAGAATATGTAAGCATTGAGGACTAAATATTTTATTATACCAGAGAAAAGGCTTTC
The DNA here is from genome assembly GCA_039519145.1 of Kokia cookei. Taxonomy (NCBI): domain Eukaryota; kingdom Viridiplantae; phylum Streptophyta; class Magnoliopsida; order Malvales; family Malvaceae; genus Kokia; species Kokia cookei. The sequence continues at coordinate 39,491,950 of CM076906.1, forward strand.
TGTTATCAAATTAACAGATGTGTGACCAAAACATGAACGAATTTAAATGTTAATACCAAAATTAAAAGATTTTAAAGTTGGGTGACCATTTGCATAGTTTAACCTAAATTTTTTTAACAAAAAAATCAATTTACTATTTGATCCATGAGATTTCATTCTTAATTTTTGATAAAGCTTCAAACCCTCAACTAATTATAATCCGTCAAAAAAAGTATTATAAAGTTGCAATTTTAAAAAATCTAAAACATTTTCGATACCATTTGAAAGTAATACTCAATTAAAAAAATTAAATATTTTATTATTTTCCGTAAGTAATAACTGTCCTCAGGGACCACTTTACTCTCTCCAACCCCACTTAATATACTTAATTAAAGTAGATCCAAGGCTATATACCAGTGAAGCCAGCAAAGGGCAAACCCCCAAAATTTTCTCTCGTTGTGAAATGAAATCTCTCAATTGCACGCGCATTTTAACACATCTTCTGGCATCATTCGGCGTTATAATTTGCCCTATTTGTTAATATACTCTTCGCCTCTCCTCGTGACTTTGCTGAGCAGGGAATAGATGCTTAACAATTCTGAATAATCAAGCTTTTTTAATAGAATTTTTTTTTCATTAGGAATAAATATCCCTTGTTACTAACCAATTCTCCTAGGAATCTTATTGATTTTAAAACCATGAACAAAAGAAAAGGCTATCAATGTGTGACAGCTACAGTTGGCCTAAAAGTTTTACCTATTAAAGGAAAAGGTTGTTGATAGGCCTGTGTTTTAAATATGACTAAAAAAAGATAAATCATAGAGCTGTAGTTTTTTAGATTATCGTCAAATAGGGTTTTTTTTTTTTTTTTTTTTAATTTAAAGAAATAAGTAGATTTAAAAAAAGTATGTGTGAGAATGCGTTAAATTAAAAGTATTTTTTGAAAATTCCAAAAAATATATGTTCAGCTGAATGTGTTTTATTGCCAATTGTGCAGAAAGCTCGTTCAGTTAGATGAGCTTTCTTGACAATTGTTCGAAAAGCTTGTCCAATTTGGACGAACTTTCCTCCCAATTATTGGACGCGCTTTTCATACTCTCTCTCCAAAATCAATCTATTTCCTTGAACCTTCAAAAAACGACATATTTAATCAATTAAAGAAATATAACGATACATATGACTAATTTAGCCAACTTAAAGACATGTGGCAAAAATTCAATCTTGCCTGTAAAGTTGAAATTTTTTACTGTCAATATATCAAATAACTTTAAAAAAAAGAATCAGAATCGAAGTGACCAAAAAAAGTAAACGTTAAGAGCTAAATCTAGCATTATGCTATATATATTCTGGTATGAAATCTTTCAATAGTAATTATATTGGACTTCGATTAAATTCAAAACCAAATTGAGTTAAACTCTTAAATCAAGAAAAAAATTCTCTTTTAACACTATTTTCTCAATTTAATCTAAAAAAATGTGGATTCTATTATAATATTTGGGACTACATGTTAGAGAATGAAAAGTCGAGAATGAAGGGTGGACTATAAGGTGAAAGAAAACCTAACCAAAAATAAAATTAAAAGCACGCCTAGTTGCAGCAGTAGGACCACCACATATAATAAGGCATTTTCAATTTCATTCTAGTAACAATTGGTAGCAGGTACTAAGAGTTAGCTGCTGCTGATTAAAGATTTTGTGGCCCGGTGGTCCCCAAAATCATCCACTTTAAGCAATTGACATCCAAATTCAATAAATATTGCATGCGATGTGTGTTCCATAATTTCTAGTCCCAAGTGAAGAGGAAATAAAGTTGTGGAACAATGTTTCCTCCCCTCAACACAAGTATATTAAGTAAAGGTTATACTAAGCCATTATTTCATTAAAAAGTGAAAATTTATCAGTCCTTAACCCCCCAACTATGCATATCTTTTAGGAGTGGATGGCTTGGAACTTGATGGCCGTTGGACTAGGAATGGGAATATTACATTAACTTTTTTTTCCTTCAGTTAAATTAATTAATTCAAAGATAACGGGAAAGAGTCAATGATCTGAATCAATTTAACTCCAAACCAAATTCATTTGAACCTTAAATAGCTTAAATAAGTAATTCGAAATGAAATGACTCAAGCAAAAAAAAAAAAAAATCACAAACTCAAATGATTTAAATCTAAAATGATTCAAGTTTTTCTTAAGAGATGTGTCAAAATGTTAATATTCTTATCAAATCGGTAGATTTCAAAAAAATAAAAATATATATATATATATATTAAAAAAATTACAAACTTTTATAAAATATATTGTTGTAAGGAAAAATTAAAATATTAAAGTATTTATAATTTCGGAGTAAAACCGTTATTTTTATAGATTTTTTCCAAGTTTTTTTTTTAATTTTTTAATTTTTTATTAGATTTATAATATTATTTTTCCTTTTTCAGCTTCTCTAAATCTTGGAAAAAAAATTGTAAATTCTTAAATATATATTTTTTTCTAATTTTTATTCTAATGATTTTTAGATTATACTACAGTTTTATAATACGAGCGAGTCCAATAACTAATCCTTCACATTTTGGAGGCCCATTAAGGGGTAGGTGTTAACCACGAGTTTTAAAACTACTTAATGCCTAGGGTGAAAATCAATCGCTCGACCACTTAACGGGCAAATCCCTAACAATAATGTGACTAAAACTCGAACCCAAACTACATCTGAAATAATAAACACTCTTGATCATCAGGCTAAAACACGAAATTCAAATAAACTTCATTATTGATCATATAGTATGGTTCACAAACTTAATAACACAATTTCATATTATAATAAAATCTTGAACTTAATGCAAATATTTATATAGAGCCATCTTAAAAAAAATCGAAATACAATTTAATTTATAAAAAAATGAAAAAATTATTTATCCTAGTTTTAGGCTAAATTTTCTTTTATACACGAAACTTTTTACTAATTATAATGATATTTTTTATGAATTTATATTTAATGTATAATAATGTATAAACTCATACAATTCAATGTAATTTTGCGATGCCACTAATTAATAAATTTAATTATTTATTTTTGTAGTTGTTGTTAAGAAATTCTAACAAAATATTAACGTATTATTTGTTATTAATAAATGGGTAAACTACACCCATGTCATTAAACTATTAGTAAATTTACGTTTTGGTCACTTAACTTCAAAAAATTACAAAATGGTCATGTAACTATTCAAAAGTCTTTATTTAAGTCATTGGAGCATTTTTTAAAGTCCATCTAGTGAACTCCAAGCGCGATTTAACGATCGGTACGATGAATCAACACCTATCAGTGAATAGAAAAACATACCTTAGATCCAAGTCGATCCAACGATCAGTGTCAAAGATTGGAAAAGAAAGTTGTTTGGATTTTGATTTGCAGATTCTTAACGTTCAAAGTTATTTCATAAGAAAAACTAAACTACAAAAAAGAAAGGGAATGAGAGCTTTCTATTGGTGCAGATGGTGCTAATAGAGAAAGTCAAACAACAACAATTTTAACATCCTAATAACTTAAATGAAAACTTTTCAATAGTTGAGTGACCATTTTGTAATTTTTTGAAATTAAGTGATTAAAACATAAACTTACTAATAATTTTAATGATCTTTAAGTGCAGTTTACCCAATATAAATTTATACACTACTTATAATAACTTTTTATTTCATAGTTTACTAATGATAGTTGAAACTTTAGTTGTTGAAAAGGATTTGTGTTAATAATAGTCACATAGGTGTGTTAAGAGTGGTTGGGGGAGAATATTAGCCATCAACCTACAAACCCTAGCCCTACATTATCATAATTATAAGGCTTCTTAACTGTAAAGTCTTAATTGGCCCGCTTTAATTTTACATAATTTAAGTCTTAAGAGATCTTAGTTATAATTTATCCGGCGCAAATTTAGAAATTATTTTAGGGGTGGTAATTGAATAATAAAATTTTAAGACATCAAAACATAATTTTATAATATATTAATTTACGATTTCATCATTTTTAAAAAAGTTAAATATATTTTTCTTATTTTTTGAGTTAAATTGTAATTTTATCATAAATTATTTTTTAATTTGATAATTTTATAGATGATTTAAATAACAAATTTTTTATTTGAGGAGTCCAAAGGGCGATGCCTCCCTTCAAAATTACTCTTGAATTTAGTTTTACCGGAGAGTAATAATAAAGAATAAAATATCATTTAATCATTGAATTTGATAATTTTTTTCAGTTTTTAATTTATATGATAATGTAGCATTTTGATATTGTATCATATCATCACTTAAAAAATTATAAGTTTTCATAAAAAAATTTAGATGATAACAAGTGCTATGTCATAACAATAGCTAAAATTGAGAAATTTTATCAAATTCAAAAATTAATGTTATATTATTTTTAATAATATTTTTTATTTATAAGGAAAAGGATATTCCAAAATAGGAATCTAACACACACAAAATCTCTAAAAGGTTAGGCAAATCTCGTTGGGGTTTATAGAACACCAAACATTTTCTTAATTAATCATAAACATTATAACCCATAGTGCTTATATTAAAATATTTCAATTCTTTTACTTAACAATACCTTATTGAATATGCCGAGAAAATATATTCAGATATTGGTTCCATCATCACTCACCCTATAGAGCTAGTGCACATAAATAAAAGCCTATGAATGTTCTAAACCATTAACTAATTTCCTCTTCTTAGCTTCATTTTCATAGGTAGGAAACTGTCTTTTTCATCGTATAGTTTCTTAAATCAAAAAATTAATTCTTCGATTTAAGTAGAATTTCACTCGATTCAATTTGATTATGATAAGTTATTAAAATAAAGTGTTTAACTTTTTAAAATTTAAAATGATTCAAGCCTAAATGATATATACAATTATCTTAATATGACACAAAATCAAGGGTGAATTTATAATAAATAAAAAAAAAAGGGTCGAAGTCTAATTATAATTTTTTTTTAGAAGTCAAAATATAAATTTATTATTTATTAATTTATAATTTCATCATTTTTAAATGATTAAAAAGATTTTATTTTTCTTTTTTTAGAGATAAAAGTATAATTTTATCATATATTAATTTGTAATTTTATTATTTATGAGAGAATTAAACTCACAATTTTTCTTTTGTGAGAGGCCAACTCCCCTTAAATTCGCCCCAGCTCAAACTTTTTTTTTTTTTGAATATACTGATGTAATTACATGGTAATATCTGTTCATACTTTCTTAACCCTTTGACAACGCGCACACACATTGCACACACAGGCGCTTTATAGCATAAATTATTAATTAGGTGTAATTTCGTAACTTATAAATATTATATGGGATAATTGGATTCAATGTTTTAAAAATAAAATTGATGATCGAATTGGTTAAATTATTAATTTTTTAATCTATAATTGATCTAATAATACTTAAATCATCATTTAAAATGATAAAGTAATATCAAATTTATAAAATTGGTTCAACCATTCATTTTTATCTCAATTTTTGTTTTTTTGTCAGTTTTAAATAATTCGCTCAGAAAACGATTTAACCTTTTATTCAAATTGGTATACCCAACCGGTCAAGTTCCAAATGAAATTGTGATAAAATATGCAATTACCATTATATATATTTATCCTATACAATACCATATTCGTTATCTCATATCTGTAAAACTATCAAATGGTTATACATGTATATAATTATATTATTATGATAATTTTTTATCTGTAATTATTTCATAATATAAGGTTAAAATTTTAAATTGGGGTCAAACATTTTTAAATGATTAAATAAGAGGCAAATCTTTTTAAAAATACTCAAATAAGGGTTTTTCACGTATTTCACTCAAATTTACAATAAAAATTAAGTGATTGTTTTTGAAATCCGATATATACAACGTTTGAGAAGTCATTATTTGAACGCAGTTGAAAATGTTGGGCCCTTATTTAACAATTTTGAAAGTTTTGACCCTTATTTGAGCAATTTCAAAAAGGTTTAACCTTTATTTGATATTTTAAAAAGTTTAACCCTTATGTAAGTATTTAACCTATTAATAATCCAATATATTATGAAAATTAATTTACAAATTTAGAGGTACAATGACACTTATGTGAGCATTTAACCTATTAATGGATTAGGGGTATAATAACGCTTCTTCGAGTAAAAGAATATATAAAATAGATACTTAGCCTCAGGATCCAAAATTTACAAAATTATATTAGAAGAAAAGAGAAATTATTGAATAAAACAATTAGGTATCGCTTTCATTCAAATTATGCCTCTTAATTACATTTTTAATAAAAACATCAATTATTTGTCAATAATTTTTTAGTTTAGTGATAAGAGCATTATATTATAGGTACAAGAGTTTGGATTCGATCCCAAATAATCTCATTCTCCTCCCTCATTATTTATTATCTATTCATTTAAAAAAATTGAGAATGGGCAATCGTTATAAATCAAACACCATCAATAAAAAATAATCTAAATGATAAATATATTTAATCTAAATCTAAAATGATTTAAATGCGAATGATCTAAATTTAACTTGAATGTTAAACCGAAAAAACTCATAATAATTCGGAAAAAAAAAAAGCCAAAAACTCTAAAATATAATGAAATCTAAGTCTAAATTAAATCTTCACAAGCATGATCATCTAAATAAAAATCGTTAAAAAAACGAAAATGAAATTTGCAGCTGGCACCAATAAGATAAAGAGTTTTGGCTACTATCTAACAAATAGAAAGTTTTGCTATAAAATAAAGCTATCATCTGCCAATAAAAGGAAGATGCTTATACAGAAAATTTATTAAATGCACTTTCATGTAAGTACAAAGTAAAATTAATGAAACACAACTACACGAATTTTCACACGTATATAATTAGAGGAATTTTGTTATTGACTCTTAGTTTGATTGGTATAAATTTATTGTAAATGCAAGAGTAAATGAGTTCAAGTACGCTGAAATACGTTATCCTCTTATTTATGAACTGAGAATGAATTATGGATAATTCTATATATTATGTCAAAAAGAATAGATATGGTAAAACTTATAATTAAATTATTCAAATAATAATAATTAGAGGAAATTGTAAAGTTTTGCTCTACGCTAATTTTTTTTTTCTTGTCATCTATAAATAAACATACTATTGAAGAAGCAAAGGGTCGAAAATACGAAAATTATATTAGATGTCAATTGAATTCCGAATTAAGTCGGATCGAACGTTACTTTAACAAAGAGCAAACCTTGCGAGAGAAATGAAATAGGAGCCGGAAGGGGTCAAGAAATTTGAAAAATTGTGACTAAGCTTTTCAATTTTTTTGAAAAGTCTACTTAAACCCGAAAAAATTGAAACTTTCAATAAAACCCTCTAAAATTTTCAAAAAATATTAATTTTCTCAAAATTTAAAATTTTTTGAAAATTCTAGTTAAATTCCAAATTTTTAAAAAAAATTTAATTAGATCCCAAAACTTAATGCGACATTTCATCACACTGACGAAAGTTACAAATAAATTTCTTGGGTGATAGTAAAAAGAGATGCTCTTTCCTCTTTCCTCTTTCCATGGCTTACATTGTTTAATTTTCGAATAGAACCATGCAAAATTTATTATTATCTTATCTGGTCCCCATTTATACTATTAGTAACGGTTATTATCTCTTTTCTGGCTGATCCTTCCTTCTCACAGCTACAAAGAGGAAAAAAAAAAAAAAGCAAAGAGGAAGAGGTTAAAATTAGGTCCCCCCACTGTGACTGCCACTGCCTCAACCCAAAAATTTTATTTAGTGCTCTTTCTTATTACAAATGTACATATAAAACACAAACACTCACTCACTCACTATTAAACCCTCTCTCTGCCATCACTGCATGGCGTGATAATATTCAATTTGCTTCACTTCTGTGGGGGGACCAGTACTCTTCCTTTCTTACGTCTTTTGTTTTTGTTTTTATTATTGTTATTTCTTTTATAATTATTTTTTGGGTTTATGTTATTATTTTTGGAGTTGGATTGGATCAGATCTCGTTTGTAAAAGTCCAGTTTTTTTTAATTTTATTTTATTCGTAAGATTCGAATACGAGAAACCTAATAAACATATCTATTGTATATATTAACCCTTAATTTTGTAACCTTATCTTGAGATTTTTTTTATTAATACGATTTTATTATCTTATAAAAAATAATTGAAATTTATTTTTGAGCCTCAAATACAAAAATATCTAACATCAACATCAAGGGTTAAATTCAAAAATAATTTTAAATTCATCTTTAATCACTTATCTAAATTTATTTTAAGATGATACTATAAGCTATTTAATTTTTTTTTTTTAAATTATAAAACCTAAAGGAGATAAATATCCTTATACTAATTTTGATTTTTTTTTAATCAATATTAGATTAACACGTGAAATCAATCTATTGTGTTTTATTTTTTTTCCTGTATTTAATTCAAAATTGTTGGATTATCAAAATAAAATTGAAGTATTTTTTTATCCCTCACAACCCTCACCTCATCCTTCTATATAAACCCCCTCTTTATCCTTTTTTCTCAACATGGAGTCTAGCAGTTCTATTGCTATCACTAAGAATATATATATATATATATATATTATAGGCTCTTAGTTTGAGTATAGTCATGGTTTCATGGTGTTTTTTTTTCGGTTGAAGCTTGAAGGAAAGTTTACATTATTCTCTTATGGTGCTCCATCACCAGATGAAGCTGCCAGCATGATCTTAATTTCCCTCTGTTTTATCGAGGAAAAATCAGATCATGTGGCAGTTTCACCTGTTGCTGCTTGCACCCCCCCCCCCAAAAAAAAAACAAACCCTAATTTCTCTAAGATGAAACCCTAATTCCCACTCCTTTCCCTCTTTTTTTTTTTTTTTTGGTTCACCGCCATTACCGTTTTCTCTCAATCTCTAGAAAAGGTTCGTCGTATCTGAATCTAAACCTCTCAAGCTTATTTGGATTTATCTAATTTTGCGTTAGCCTTTTTTTTTGTTTTTTTTTTGCAGCGGTTTCTTGAAACTTTTGCACCTGAAATGATGCAGTTTTCGATGATTTCAAGATCCTGCTTTGGTGATTGAGCCTTCTTAGGTATTATCTGTAAACATTCCATACGGTTTCCACTGTTTGATTGCTTTTAAAATGTGACTGTATCTCAATTTTTGTTAGTACCCCAATTTTGTTATAAGATCTGTTTGATTTTATATTTGTTCTTGGGATTCTCAGCTTTTTTTCCTCTCTTATACTAATAATTTTGGAATTTAACTCTACTGTATTCATGTAGCTTTAGCTAAGGCCTGTTACTGAAAGTGGGGGTTTCTTTCAAATCCCTGGGAGATTTGCAAAATCAGAGAGAAATTAAGAGACCATAATTCACAATCGCGATAAACACGACATATTTTGTGGTTTTGGTTGTTCTTGTCTTTGTTATTCATAATTGCGATAAACATGATGCAGCCGAAAACGTGTGGATGTGAACCTGCATTTCTTCTTATGAATCAGAGATATAGTAATCTTTCTATATGCATAGGTTATATGAAGAATTTCAAGTTAAAACTTGTTAATAGACCTAATATTTTATTGCTTATCTTTCTCTTTAAGCATGAGCTTATACCTTTTTGCTTCCTGATCTTAGTGCAACTTCAAAGTCCCAATAACAGATAAGCAATTTAATTGAAAATACATAGTGAAACATCATCTTGGGAGCCAAAATATTAAACATGTCTGTCAAATGGAAGAATAATTTTGAAGTTCTTAGTTACTTTATGGGAAGAGAATGATTAAGAGCTCTTTCACTCTTTTTTCTCTCTCTATCTATCTGAGATGTTGTGTTCTTTTCCATCTGTTTTCCATGTTGGAATTTGGTCTTATTCTTCTTAGTGTTGACAAGATTCCATGCAGCTCTCGTATTTACTGAAGTATAAAAAATACCCAGAAATGGTATTAGTTTTTGAACTCTTTTCCCCCAGAGCTTTTTTTTTCTTTACTTATGTCAGCTATCATTGATGCATGAAGAAAAACTAAGTGACTAACTCACCAAAAAAAAAAAAAAAACACTAGGTGACTAAGTGAGTGGTTCATTGATACTTGTTTTCGTTCTATTTAAAGATTGTTCTGGGGAAATTAGCCCCCCCCCCCCCCCCTACATAAAAGCTATGTTCTTTAAAGAAATGGATCAAACTTCATTTTCTGATAGAGAAATATCGATAAAAGAAGTAGGCGAGCTAGCTGCCTGTTTTTGTCTAGGGTGGCCCCAAAGCTGTTTTTAGTCCCTAGCTAGGTAAGCTTTCCTACACCTGAATGCTTTATTTCCCACCTAACGGTAACCCGGGGGTCTGTGTTTCATGTGGTGTTATTGGTTTTTATTTTTTATGTTATAATCGTGTTTTGATGTTTACTGTTAATTATCAGTATCCTGAGGGTTTTTTATATGATTTTGCTTACGGTTTGTTTGGGTCCCAGGAGGAAAAGCGAAGGATGATTTCCAGTTGGGTGCTTAACTCCGTGCATTGAACAAAACTGAAAAGCCTTTTTGATTTGTTCCATTGTTTTTTGTTCAAAAGTTTGTTTTATTTTTGTGTATTATTACTTGTGTGTCATCCCTGATATGTCAGATAAATATTAAGGGCATCCGAGATCTCTCTCTCTCTCTCTCCTCTGCTGTGTTTTTTTCCCGTTTAGGGTACAGAGGTGACCTCAGACCTGAGATATATAATGAGATTACAGTAGCTTATGGGGTGATGATCAATAAGTGGAGAGTGGGGCGATAATTTACACTTATATTCGAATTTTTAAAAAATTATTATTGGGAAAGATAACATCAACCCAGCTCAAATAATAATTTTTAATTCATAAAACGTACATTAAAGTCATCTTTGTCATACCAAAAATAATACTATCAGCATTACCTCCTTGTTAGGAAATGAAGATCAAGCAAATCAAAACCTAAGTTGGGTTTATTCATCATTTATGTATGTAAGAGGAAGAAAAGCTTTTCTTTAAAACAAAAACCTATTTTGAATCAAATGAACCCTAATTTACTCGATTGTATGTAAGAGAACCAAATTCAGGAAACCTATTTTGAATCATATGAACCCAAATGAATACTGTGAGCTTGGTTGTAGCTTTGTTAGTTTAGAGTTTCGTGATTCTCGAACTTAATTGAGTAATATTTACTTTTGGCTTCTGAGCAGAGTGATTTGAACATGAGGAACGTAAATCTATACGATATATATGTACATGAAAAGAAGAAATGTGTTCTGGTATCGAGAAGTGAACTCAACGATCGAGCTACTCGGCCACTTCCATCGGAAACATTCTTTTGCCCAACAACATGAGGGCTCCATATTCATTAATCTTCATCTTTGAATCTAATTATTATGTCCTATCCGAGTTGATTAAAAACTCGTCCAATTGTCATCCTACTTCAACATTTACCTTTAACTCACTTGTAAGAGCTCGACATGTGACATCTCAAGATTGCAGTGAGAAGAAGAGTAAAACTTTGTTTATGGAGTACAAAATGTTTCTTATTATGATAACTCTTTTTTGCTAATCTCTAATAATCTAATTGTTATATTTTATATTTTATTCATATAAATCATGCATATTAAACTTAGAATAAATTAAAATTTTGTATTAAAGATATGTTTGGTATAACAATATAAAGCCCTGGAAGATTCAAAGATGTGATTCTATCAAACATATATTCGTTTTTCACACCCAAATCCAAATTTACTATATCCTAATACATGCTTTCTCATTATAGATTTTTGTTAGATGATTGAAATTTAGAAATAAAAAACGCAATTGTAAATCTCAAATTCAAAATTAAATTTATTGAATGCAAATTTTTTTAATAAAAAAAATCAAAAGTTTCAATTGAAAACCATAAAGAATGGTTGTTTGAATCGGATTGATTGATTAGGGTGTCGATCTGAAGAAAAGAATTAAACCAGTTGATTTGAGAATCGATATGAATTAGTTGAGTCGGATTTTTTTAAATTTTTATGAATCTTTAATGATTTATTTAATCAAGCCGAATGGACTGATCCAACCAGTTGAATTGACAAATCGATAGCTTGACCGATTTGATCACCGATCCGGTTCTAAAAACCTTGTAAATAAATCCTGCTATTCGATCGTTCACATTTAGTCATACTTTCATTGAATATAATATAGTTCTCGATGGAAAAATGGCTAAACTCAAAACCCAATAAATCTAGGTCGATTATTGATTTTAGGGTTAATATCATTTGGTATTTGAGTTTAACTTTATTGTATAATTTGATACTTGAGTTTAACTTCAATAATCAATTTAGCACCCAGATCAAAAGAAATCATATGGCCCAATGAACTTTTGACACGTGTGTTCTAGTAAAAGAAGTTAGGTACTCAAGTGGCTCTAATGGAAAAGAGGATGTTGTTCATCCTAAAGGTCTCGGGTTCGAGCGCCTATGTGTGCAAGGTGTGTGCACGTTATCAAAGGGTTAAGAAAATATGAACAGATACTACCATGTAATCACACCAGTATACTAAAAAAAAAAAGAAGTTAGGTACTTAATTGGTACAAAAACAAGTTTAGGTACTAAATTAAATATCAAAGCCAAATTGAGCTAAAAGAAAACTCAATTATCAATTAAAAAAAACTTAAGTACCAGAGTGCACATCGAAGCCAAATTAAAGTATCAAATTGGGAAAAAAAAAAGGATTCGGATACCAAATTAAACATTACAACCAAACTCAGATACCCAATTGTATATTAACCATTGATTTTTTTGGGCTTTCTAACCCAAGGCCTAGCATGAACTGGGCTTTTTAAAGAGAACAAGCCCAACCTTATTCCTTATCAATTTTGATTTGAATTCCAAAAATCAATCTAACTTATTCAAATTTACATCCGAGTTGAATTCAGTTTGGTCGAGTTTTTTTTATTTTGAATTGTCTGTAATAATTTGGTTTGGTTGTCAGTTTTTTCATTTTAATTTTAGGTTTTGAATTTTATTTTATTGTTTTTTGAAAGCATTTGGTAAAATTTTGAAGTTTTTCTAATAAATATATCTAAAAAGTTAATTTTCGTTTATATAAAAAATCAACAACCCTTGCATAGTATTTTTTGACAAATATCTTTTATATATAGTTTTTCAATATTTTAAAAATAATATATTTAATTTTACATCATAAAATTTAAATTAAGTAAAAATAAAATTAGCCTACAATCTCTTGACTTAATATCATGAACTAGAATAAAAGATTTAAAAAAATTTCAGCACCTTCTAGCATTCTATCTAATTCAAAGATCTTGGTCATATATTGAGACAGAGGGTAGGAGATTATAGCAAGTTTCTCAGCCAAAATTTCCTACGTTAAGATTTGGTTCTAAATAAGCATTGCTTTACATATACCCAGATTTAACATTTTTATCCATCAAAGATAATTTTGGTCACCGTCCCACCGACCCTTTTTACATTAAAGGCTGCGCTGACGACCTTAATTCCAAGTCCTTGCATGCAACCACGCAAGTATCATTAGCAACTGTACAAACAACATTGTGAACCCAAAGGTCGTTCACGATTGCTGCATCTCTGCCTCGCTTTCGCTATGGTTCTAGCAGTAGAACATCACTCTCTTCACATTCTCTTTCAAGGCCGGCAACGGCCGCACCCCGGATTCTCCTGCTGCCTTTGTACCACCACCTTTTGCTTGACGACCTGAACTGGCACCCGTTGAGCTATTATTGTCTTGCATCTCTGGTTCTAGGTAGAACCGTGCTCGGAATGCAGCTAAATGTGCATAATAGGCAGGAGGAACTGCAAAGGAAACCACAAATGAAATTATATCGAAGCCTGAAAACTCGATGAATTCCAGGGAATCAAATGAACATTTGAGAGAAGTCCTAATAGCCTTCATATGAAAAACTCACCAACAGAGACCGAACGCGTGCACCTTGCATACGTGTAACAGAGGTTGTTTGTTAGAGACTGTATTCCATCAGCAGTAAAATTGTTTTCGTCCCAAAGAACATGGTAGTGTGCGGGCCGACTTGTTCCCTGCCCGAAAGTTCAAGAAAAATATTAAAATTATTTTAAAGTTCAATGACGAACGTTTATGCTATGAAGGACGCTAAAGAACAAAGGAAATTAATGTTGTACCTGAATACCGGCATGGCTGCAAAGATAGAAGTCAAATTCCGATGGATGACAGATTTTCGAATCAACAACAGTGCCTGAAAAGAACAATATGCACCATCATTAGAATATGCACCAAGTGTCAGCATATCCTGAAAATCGAATTATCCAAGAGGCTCAATGTTTTACCAGGCAAAATGTTTCCACTCTTGTCGGTGCTGCTTCGGTCCCTGTGATTATTAGCAAACAAACGAGTGTGGTGTCTTTTTTGCACTACAATGAAAGTCACCAGTGGTTGATAGTTCGCTTCAAGAGAAGCACAAGCCTGCAATAAATTCCTTATCAGAATTGTAAATGTTCCAAATCCGTCTATGCTGAACTGATCCGGGAAGAAAATATATGGATGCTCACCTTCCGGATTGCATCTAACTCGTATAGTAAAACTTGATAAAATTGTCCTTCGCTCACACCGTCCCTACTCAAATAATTCACAAGTTAGTATAAGAAAAAGGCCTACAAAATATAGCATATGCATGAGTAGTTGACCGAGTGTTGAATTTGGGTATATATCCAACACAGAAATGCTTAATCTTTCTAGAAGTTTCCCCGTATATTTGGAGGATCATACTTTCATACTCATGTCTCGATACCCATCGGTCATGGATATATAAAAGAAAATGAAGTTTTGAGCAACAAAGAGTGCATGCATATAGCTGCATCATTCTTATGCTAACAGGTGGAGTTTGCCTTGATAAGACACAGGAAAATGTTGAAATATTTACCGACAAATCCTTGATCACAAACCTGTAAAATATTATCCTCAGCGGCTTTTGCCCTGTTGCCTTCCTAAAAGATATCAGAAGATCTCTGCACAAGAAATTGATATTAGAACGAAAATCATGTAACCCCAAGGGTGAAAGTGCCTGTGTTACGGAACTGAAATCAGTATACCTGATCATGCCACCACTGACAGTGCCACGTATGGGGTCATGCCAAGTTTTGTACAAGTCCTGTATGAGTTCTTGTCTATGAGCTTGAGCACAAACTAGTCCAGCATATTTCGTCACTTCCGGCCAATCTTGTGAAGCTACTACCTATTGAACAGGTACATTTATGTGTAATTATTAGCCCAAGGAAGAAAACAAGTTCGTAGATTCATAGAAAAGAAGCTAGGAAAAAGAATCATACTGCTGCTATTGAGGGGCTCGAGTCTTCTCCATTTTCCGGGTGAGTCACATCTGCTCCGAATATTATGGTCGGTATATCGCTAACTAATGGTATTCGGCAGCTGATAGCATCCAAAAGAACAGTGTTTCTGCCACCCATCTGCAACAATGAGGGAACAATGTTTCAAATGTATTTTGTGAAAAAAGTTCAGAAGCCCATATAGTGACCGTAATTGGTATAAAGTTCAAATCAAATGATTACGTGGAACTTAGATTTGTGTTTATAAACCGGGAGAAATTATTTAACCTTAACATTGATCTTAAGGGCCACATTAGCCAAGTATTGTTTACTGATCTTAAAGACATGCTTTGTCAGACAGCATTGTGATATTAATCCTAGATCAGTTTCACAAATTCGCTTGAGATCACCTGAAAAAGTAGAACGATGTCACAGTTTAGTACAGCAGTACCATTTTGAGATCATTCTTTAAGTATCCGCCCTAAGCACATATAAGAACGGTGGAATGACGTGCGTGCGTGCACACACACATATATTAGAATTAGAACTACAAACAATAAGACGTACCATAAAGTGAGCCGTTGTTGTCAGGCAATATAGCTAATAGAAGCTCTAGTTCTTTTCCCTTAGTTCTATTCATGGATGCATGATAAACATGCTTCAAAGCTTTTTCCACTTGCTCGGGCCTGGCACTGTAGATCGGTATAACAGGCTCCGGATTGAACTCCTATAGAAACAGCAGTGACTTACAAACTTGCACTCCATTATGAAAACATAAAAGATATAAGGATAAAAGAAACTACCATGCCAGAAACTTGGCACATTTGAGCAAGTTCATTGCAAAAACCTCGAGCAACACTCTCTTGCACGCTTCGTGAGAAGTTAATACATGCCCATCGGTTCACAGTCATTCCGTTAATCATTTTCTAGATCATGTAAAAGCAAGAAGCCGAAACATTATCAACCCAAGCTAGAAAAAGTAAAGATCTTATATAGTAGAGCAATTAAAATCCTTGTAGACAAGAATATTACCTTGTTCATCATGTTCCATTGCCCCACTTGAGGCAAACAATCCTTTTCTTTTCCGGTTTCATGATATTTCAGCTGCAAAGAGCCAATGAAACGATCAATAATGAATAACACTTTTCTTTTTCTTTCGGATTATGCATAAGGTATATTACCCAAGGGGCAGGAAGGATACGAGCCTCGACCGAAGCGAGTTTTTCACTAATTTTGATTCCAAACTCCTTTGCATAAGGATCTTGATCATAAGCATTATGTTGAACCGTCTGCTTGTGTTCAATATGCAGCAAATACAACATGTCAAGCAAATGAAGATGGGGGATAGTTGATATGCATACAAGATTACTATATAAAATGTACCTGCAAAATGTCATTTTCTCTATCCCTCGGTCTTTGGCATGTGACTTTCAAGAGAGAAGTAATTTGCCTCTCATTCAATCTTTTCGTATATCTCTGTCCCTCCACGATTTTGCACGCCTAGTGAATCAACAAGTGCAGATTTCTCATCGGAGTTAGTAAAGAAAAAGGTTAATTACCGAGGGAACTTATAATAAAACTTTCGGTGATATCTTCAACCTCCATAGGTAAATAATTTGCCTTCTTCTGGTTTCCTACTTGAAGGCAAGGTAGATGTGTATGCTGAATTGTGAAGCTATACATCTCTTGGAAGTATTCAACAACAGACTTCATTGTAGAGTTATCATCAACCGGAAACCTGAAAAAAGCACCGCAGGTATAACGACGGTATAAGCACTCTCATTCGAGCTCTAGAAAAATGCCTCAATATCCGTAATCAGGAAAGTTCTCTAGTTCAAGCTTACACTAGTTCTCTAGTAGGCTGAGAAGTCAATCCTGAAACACGGTATTTTCTTCGTACATTCCCTCTATGTGTCACCTCTACTTTGACTCCTCTGAGTGCCTTCTTAATCTGTTGGTTATTTCAAAGTTAGTAATTATGATCAAATCAAATGCCGAGAACAAAACCGTACTGCAGCAGAAGTAAAATGAAAACCATACCTTCACACGATCGGAATCTGACAATGGCCTAGACAATACATCCTTCCCTAGAAGCTGAGCAACAAACTCTATTACGGGGAGAGGCTCGATGAATGCAGCTGAAGCCATATCTGTTAGGAAAGGGTAAAATAGAGGTAAACAAAAAGATAAGAACCATCAAGGCTGAAAAATATTGTAAATTTGATCGTAATTCATATACCGATGTTCAAAGACAACCCCATCTGAGTAGGCCTAATACTTTGGTAAAAACCACACCATGACTCCAAACCGTCGCCAAGCCTTTGTGGTGCTCTAATATCTGGCGAAAAGAATGATCTCCCAATAGGACAGTACCTTCACAACATTAGGCTAAGTGAGATGTATGGAATAATATTGATAAGCAGAATAATTTTTCTATGAACATGTACCTCTTTGACGATAGCTCTCGTAATACAATGTCTAGTATTTGGAGCGCTTCTTGTGGAGCATCAGCTCGCTTACCGGCTAAAAACTGGCCTAAATGATGCATGTTTGCTCGTGCAACAAACTTTATTACCACTTTATATTCTCTTTCTCTTCTGTAAAATCATATATATAGGTCTTTCGAGATCAATTCAAAAGAAAGTAATGTATATCTAATATACTATTTATGTATGAGATTACTCACTTGGGGCCATTGATGCCATCTTCCTCGTCTACAAGCTTAACGACGAACTCCTTCCACGCAAACGGAAGCTCACCCGCCGTGTACAAACTCTTTCTGCCGTCATAAGCTGGCAATCTCATACCCAAATCGGATTCTTTGTACAGTCTCACAAGTTCTGCAATAATAGCTCGGTTAACCGTTCTGGATGCTACTTCAGGACTTATTGTAACCTGCAAAAAACAAATGGCAACATACAGGTTTTGCCAAAAGGCAAACAACAATAAGAACAAAATTCAATATAACACCATAAATGCCGTTAAAGGTAATAGCATTGCATCTTCAATGTTAACAGCAAATATGAAAAAGACATAGCAAGTATACACATGATGAATGTCAGATTAAGGGCCCACTTTCAAATATTGCCATGAAAATCCAAATCAAATACAAGAAATAAAAAAGCTTACATCATACTGGTTCAAGTCCTTGTCTGGTAACTGAGCAAAGAAATGGTTAGCCTTCACAATACATTTTGTCCCAACTTGACCATAACCAGGTCTAGGTGCAAAATTCAAAGACTTGCTTGAAGTGGGGAACCCCATTTCCATTCCACAAGAAGTTTGGTTCACTGGTTTATGTGCTACAGTGCAAGGCCTTGAACTTGGTCTCATACAAACATCTAGTTGATCAGATTTTTTACCACCCCTTCCTCTTCTTCTTCCTCTATTCTTTGATGGAGGCGATGTCGCTTGGTTATAGGGTTGTTTTGTGTTGTTGTGAGGTTCATGAGCTTGTGGTGGACCTTTGCCATTTTGTGCTGTTTTGGGTGGTCTTTGAACTGTGTTCATAGTGTTTTGAAAGTGGTTTTTTATCACCAGGTGTTGCTCTGAGCTCTCTTTCATTTGCCTTATAGGCATACTTGGTTAACCTTTGCTGATATACAAGGATATAGTGAAAAAAAAAATCAATTTCATATATATGAACACATAAAGACACAAAACCCCAAATCCAGCTTGTCTGTCACTACTTAAAACTGAAACTTTATAAGAAAAAAAAAAATCAGTCTTGAAATGAATATAAGCTCAAGCAGATGAATATAACAACAGCATTAAAGAAAGCTGATTTTTTTTATGTAAAGAGGAGATTTTGAAACCATGGAATTTTCGGGTATATAGAAAGAATAAAAACAGTCTAGAAGAAAACAAAAACAACACGAGAGCATGAATACAAAGAGAAGGAATAAACATTGAAAAGGGCAATGTAATCACACACATGGATATCCGAAAAATAAAAAAATAAAACCAAAATATATATATGAACCCATTAAATGCCATAATCCAAATAACTCACCAGTCACCAACTTGAAAACAAAAAATACAAAAGCAGTGAACTTTGAAGCAAAGATAACAAGAGGAAGATGATAAAAAAAAGGGTTTAAAAATAGAGAGAAATAAAAGAGCAGGGCCCAAAAAAGGAGATTCAAAAAGATGGGATTTTTGAAGAGGATTCAAAGAAGAAAAATAAAAGAGAGAGAGTGTGTGTGAGATGATGATGGTGGTGATGAATCTTTTATACACGCATGCAAAAGAGCTTTTTGGTGTTTTCTTTATCACGTGTTAAAACCTTTTATTGCTGTAACCCTTCTTCTTCTCTCACTCACTCATTCTTTCCGGCCATTTTTAATGAAAATGGCTTCGGGGTTTATTAGATTAGCACTTAGCTTAAGCTTTTAAGCTTTTTTTTTCTTTTCTCTGTGTGTTATTGCTTTGAACTGATGGGAGCAGCAGCCTCGGGGACGTACACCATGGCTCATTGATGTTTAAAGAAACAATAAAAGTAAAAGTAAAAAAGAACAAGACTGTCTTTAAAAAGCACATACATTGAATATATATATATATATAAACATAGTGAAAGAGGAAAGTGGGAGAGTGTGATGGTGGAGATGGAGAATAAATAAAAAAATAACAAAAAAATTAAATTAATTTAAAAACTTAAACATAATAACTAAATAATCCAAAATAGATATTTGACCAAAATAATAATAATAATCCAAAAGAGATAATGATCTGAGAGGATAGATACACAGAAGAAGAATAATTCGAACTTTGCAGTCCCTCTCTCCTCTCTCTCTCTAGTACTTATGTAATGCTTTGCTTGCTGTATTGTCTCTCTCCTAAATTATTATTGTTAGGGTAAAATTATACTAAAGATTATTAATTTATTAATAATTTATATTTTGATCATTTAATTTTAAAAAATTATAAAATAATTATTGAATTATTTGACAGTTTTTATTTAAATTACTAAATTATTCGATTTTTTTTTTTAAATCGTTGGATTGTTAAGTCTTTTTTTAAGTCTGACGGTAAGTGTTTATGTGATGGTCAATGTCAAAAATTGAATAAAAATTTTGCTTGGATTTTAATTCGTTGATTCATGATGTTTAATGTTGTTTCATAAAAAAATGAATTATAGAAGAGAAAAGGGAATAAGAGTTTTTGATTGATGTAAGCATAGCGAATGAAGAAGGTCATACAACAGCAATTTTAATAGCCTAGTGACTTAAATAAAAATTTTCAAATAATTCAATGACTATTTTGTAATTTTTTTGAATTGAATGATCAAGATGTAAACTTACAAATAGCTTAGTGGCCTTGAGTGCAGTTTACCTTTATTGTTATTATCATCCTAAGCAAACATTTTAAGCTAAAATATACCATAGGTCTCTGTAATCTTCACAAATTTAGATTTAGTCCTTTTACTTTTATTTTTAAGAATCTAATCCCTTTGCTTTTTATATTTTAAAATTTAGATTCAATGGTTAATACTACTATTTCTTTTACTAATATATTTAATTGATAACAATACAACTAAATAACGTTATAATGAACTTACATATCAACAAAATAATTTTAATAATATACTTAAATTTTGAAAATCAAAATTAAAAAACTAATTTTTTAAAAATAAAAGTAGAAAAGCTAAATACCAATTTTACAAACACTTACATCACATTTTAATCAATATCTTATGCGTTTATCAATACACTATTTTAAGTCTGTACATACATTCCATCTTATCAAAATTGAGAACTACTTTTTTATATTAATTTGTTAAATTTTATATTTATTATTAAAATTAAGGAGTTAGTTAAATTGGGTAATATTTCGCATTGACTCTTTATTATTTACTTTGAGTTTTAAAATTAATTTGATAAAAAAATGTTAATATTATTGTGTTTAAATTTTAATATTTTATTAATGAAATAAATTTAATATTAATTGTGAATTTATTTAATTTTATGTTTAATTTGTTAAAAAGAATTGTGATTTTTTTCAGATTTTAGAATTTGTTTTTTTGAATTCAATGAGTGACTACAGTGGTAAAGAAAATGTTGTTCATTCTAAAATACTCGGGTTCAAGTATCTGTGTGTGCAAGATGTGTGCGTGTTGTCAAATGATTAAAAAAGTACGAATAGATACTACCATATAATTACAATAATATATTAAAAAAATTTTGATTTTATAAAAATTAATTACTAATATTATTATATAATTATGAATTTTTATGAATCATAATGATAAAACTTAGATTGAACACTAAAAATCTAGTGCTATTATTTTTATTTATCAAAAAATATATTTTCCCTATATAAATCAAATAATTTACCACGAATACATAATATATATGATTTTTCCAAATAAGTATATATTGAGATTTTGTTAAAAATGGACAAAATTTTATTATTAAATGTAAGTGATAAATATCAAATTTGCATGTGAACATTAGTTCAATATTCAATGCGGTACATAAATTAATTTTTGTTCTATTCTACATACCAAAATTTTATTTTTTATATATATTTGATTTTGGATGTAGTTGTAAAAAATAAAAATATAATTATTTGTACATGTGATATGTAAAATAGTACTATCAATAACAATGTTAATGAATTATAAAAATATATATATATTATATTAAATTAAAGCTTATATATAAAATTGAAATTTACTCTTTGATTTTGTGTGTATGACACAATTAAAAAAGTGAACCCAATAAGTGTTATTAGTATATACATTTATATTGTTAGAGATTGTAACATAATCCAAAATTCAAATATTGTATATTGGTCGGATGGTTAGAGTGTTATCACCTTAGATGTGACATTGGTCTAATCAAGCTAGTTGTATTGTTATTAAGACTATACCTTTCTCTTGTAATCCACAAAAAAAAAAATCCAAAATTCAATTTTAACTTCACATGATTTTTTCCAATACCATGTTTGTTGTACAATAAGGTGGGATAGGTTTTCAATTAAAAATTTTAAATTTAGGGTAAATTAATCTATGATAACTTTAAAATAAAGTTTGTCATATTTTGGTTATTCTATTTTTTTTCTTAATTTGATCACTTTAAACAAGTTGATTGTGCAAACTAGTCACTATAGTTAAAATTTTTATTTTTAACGAATTATTGATGTGGCACATTGAGTGTCTAACATGTGGGTTTTTTTTTGTTGACCGACTAAAGTTCAAGGACGTCCTTATAATTAATCAAAAAAATTTTCCCAAAAATTTTATAAAGAGATACTTAAACTTTAGTCAAGAGCAAACGAAAACAATGACACATGTTAGACACAGTTTGGATTTTGAGTGTTTCTTAAAAAAATCAAAAGTAGGTGTTAAAACTTTAAATAAATTAATTTCAAAACGAAATAAAACAAATTATATAAAAATAAAATCGAGACAGTAGCATACATCCCTAATAAGGTTTGTGCGCTATCGAATAGGAGTTTGGCATAGGTATAAAAACGATATATTAATGCTTGTAAATTATTTAAGTTTGATTTTAAAAAATTTTAAATTTAATTAAATAATTATTAAGTTAAATTTTAAAGTAAATTAAATTTAAGTATTATAATACTCGATTTGAACAACTCCGGATCAGTAAAGCTTTTCGTTGTAGTATAATCTAAGAATTTTCACCTTTATTAATATAAAAAGAATTGAAGTAACTTGAACTAAATTCGAGCTCGCGAGTAATCGATTTGGTCTTATCTCCATTCCATCCATTCTTAGTTTGGCGTGATATGATTTGGGGGGCTCAAGATCAACGGTGATGATGGGGTCATTTCATGAGATCAGGTGGGGTATGGATGTACAATATACCATACGATAGATCTTTAAGACTCAGAGTCTGAAACAGAGAGAGAGAGAGAGAGAGAGAGAGAGAGGACAAAATACCTTTCAAGTTCAGAGTGTGGTGGAGTGATGCAGTGATATCATGACATTATGGACTTCAGATGAGAGATATTTGGGTCCGTCATTTAAAAGTCAATTTTTATATCTTCTTTTATTTTCAGTTTATTTTTTTAATATATTAATGTGATTATACAGATAATATTTATTCATATTTTTTTAATTTTTTTGATAACGCACACACATCTTGTATACACAGACGTTCGAACTCAAAACTCTTAGGATAAATAATATCTTCTTTTTCACTGGAACCACTTGTTGGATTCTTTTTTATTTTCAGTTTTAATACGAAGGCAAAGGCAGATCCCACACTCATTACATTTTGGATGCTTTCAAATATTTCATTGTTTTTTTACCCATTTTTTTGAACCTTTTTTCTTTTAGTATTTTGAAATGATTTTGTGTTTTTAAGACTCGTGCTTTGGCGTTACATTGTTTTTTTTTTTCTTCTTTAAAAGTTATATCCAAAATTATAGTTATGAAATATCGACTTCTTTATCATTCAATCTAAAAAAAATACAATAGTTTCTATACCCTTTATATTTTATTTTAATGACAAAGTGAAGGAGCCAAGCATACACTCAAAACCCAAATTATAAATATAAAAAGTTTGATACACAAGAAAAAGCAAAAAACAATCCAATGCAAAGGGTGAAGGGACTTTAAGAAAAAAAGGTGGACCACTTTCATCTTGGATTCTATTCATGATGACCATGAATCAAAAACAGCAAAAAGAAAATCAAGTAATTGTTACTTTAATTGTCATTTATACTATTGAAAGTTGCGAATTTGAGTAGAGTAGAATTATATATATTTCTTGAGACTACAAAATAAAGAAGATTAAAGCATTCATTTGGGTTTAGTTTAATTAGTTGATACAGATGTTATCAAGTTGAAATATCTAAAATTAAAAATATATATTTTGAGGTATGGGCTTGTTTTGTTGTGACATAGAATTATTTTTTTCAAGGAAATAAAATTTTTAAAGGGAGAATGGGTAGATGGGCAATTTTTGTTTTATTTTGGGATTGGAATTTTTTTGTTCTAATTAATAAAAAAAATAAAATACTGTAGTAAGTGAAAGGGTATATGGAGCGTGGAGGAGAGGATCCTAAGCTTGTAGACCAAAAATAGGTATAAATAGGGGAAGTGGGTGAGTTTCTCAAAGTTCTATATTTCTTTGGTGTGTTCTTTTATGTCCTAAAACATAAGCAGAGAGACGGGAGAGTGCTTATGGTGGGGCCCAACCTCCATTTTAAAAAAAAAAGAAAAGAAAAGAGGTTTTTGAGTGTCCATGGATCGAATTTAATCAGGTTTGAATTCGAGATTAAATGTTAGCGCGTATAAGTAAATTTCTTTATGTCTGGGTCATATTTAAAGAGAGTATCAAATAGAGATGAAGTCAAAAAAAAATTGTTTTAAGGGATTGGAAATTAATAAATTTTTTTGAGAGGTCGAAGTGTGGTAAAAATATATTGAAATTTTTGTACTAAGAGTTAAATTGCATTTTGTTCATTCTATTAAAAAAAAAAAAAAACAAATTAATCTTTATATGTTAGATCAAAAGATCAAAAAGTAAATTGATCATTTTGTTAAAAATTTCATCAATCTCTACAATTAAAAACTAGTCGCTGTACATTAGCATGTGGTGCTTGTGGCACGTCACGTGTCATTGTTTAGTTATTTTTATTAGTCATATCAATTTTTAATAGTAGAAATAGATAAAAAAATTTAACAAAAAAACTAAATTGTTTTTTAATCTAACATATAACGATTATTTTATCTATTTTTTAAATTGAAGGAGTAAAATGTAATTTTACTAGTGAACCATTATAATACTAATTTATAATTTTCTACAAATTAAAACCACTACTAAACAATAGTTATTATATTTTGATAAATTCGATCAGCGCCAGCCATAAAAAAAAAACATTCATACATAAATTACCATATATTGATTTTACAAAAGTGAATAAATATCATAGTCAACCTACAATTGTTTTGGTGTATATTTAAAGTTTATAAAAAAATGGACATAATGAAATTTATTTACCTTATTTTATATGAAGATGCACGCAAGCATTTGATTATCCTAAAACATTTATTTATTTAGGTTTGATCATTGAAAGATTATTTAAATAAATTGAAAAAAAATGTTTTTGGGGTTTGGGTAACGCATGCGTGCAACTCCTTCCATGATGCGGTTATTGAAAATTAAAAAAAAAAAATCTGAGTCATTCATTCTTTTTGGTTGTATACGTGTCACCCACTGATTATATTAGTATTGGCAATTATGATATTAATTTATTACGATTGAAATGGGTTTGAAATCTTAGGATCCACTATAATATAACATATAAATTTTTATTTGATGCATACAAAATTAAATTATTTTTCTATATAATAATGTTATAATATGTTGTATTAAAGTTATTTAATTTTTAAAATATTTAATATTAAAATAATACAAATTTCGTATAATAATTTAAATAAGGTCATTAATAATTTTTTTACAGATTATTTATTATATATATATATTATCAAATTTGTTAATATTTAATTTTTTAAGTTTATATTTATATTTATATTTGCTATACTTTAATCAATGAATGTAATTAACTCTTATTATATTTGAATAATATAAATTTAATTTGATAAATATTATTAATATGTGTCTTTTTTAATTATATTTTAAACTCAAAAATTTTAATTCATTTAATTAAAATATTAAAATAAATAGATAATTTATTTAAAATCAACTTTATATTTAATATATAAAAATTTATAAAGAAAAAAATTCAAAGAAAAGACCTAGAATAACCTGAAAAATTAAAAGGTAATGAATAAAAAAGTAATTTATCCAAAATTGTACATAAATGTTTTAAATGGAGAGTGTCACGTAAAAAAAATGTAATGTGAACTTAATTGTTTATTTCCCTTTTTGTAATATCATATTGCTATAGTATATATATTTCGTATTTATAAAAATAAATTAGTCCAACTAATTTCATATTTGATAAATACGTGTAATAATTATTTAATATATAAGTGGTTTAATTTTTTAACTCGGTAAGTGAAATTAACAAATTATTATATGTCACAATTATTTTTTAAAAATATTAATTAATGACACTTATGAAACCAGCAAATAATAACCCATTAATAAATTCAAAAAGTTGATTCGCTAATTGCTTTATTATCCATTTAAATCAATTTATTTTATAATTTTAATATCGTTAAACAATACTGATCTCTCAATAAATTTTCTAATAAAGATATAAAATAAAATTGTAAAAAATAAAAAGTAGGACCCACAAAGATCATAAAGCGATGGGCTAATTAGTAGGGGCCCATCAATATTATGCAGTCCTTTCAAAACCCACCCACAGCTTTTATCCGTACACTGAAATGGGCTCTTTGGCAGTTGCGTATTTAATATATATTAATTTGGATTTTATTACTTTTTTACTATTTTTTTCATTTATGATGTTTTTTTAAGTTAAACGCATCGTATATAAAATTTTCACGATTAATAATTATAATTAATTTTATTTTTTTACTATTTAAATACTTAAATTCAATAGAGAAATCAAATCTCGAATCATAAGGAAGAGTGCAAAATTGTTAATCATATTCTTCCTAAATTTAATTTAAACTGAATTTAAAAAAAAAAAAAGGGTGAAAGGGTTTCACTTTGATTTATTGGAGATGACAAAAGGTGATTGTTGTTGGGACCAATAAAAAACAAAAAAATTGAAAAAAGAGAGTTTTTGATGTGTTAAAGGCCAAACATCACCCTTTTGCTTTTCTTTTCCTTTACTTTGACTGACATTGCATTATCGCTTCCTTTTAATATATTTACATCCTTTTCTTTTATTTATTTTTTCTAGGGTTTAAATTTAAGGTAAATTATATTTAAAGTCATTAAATTATTAATAAGTTTACATTTTGATTACTCAACTTCAAAAAGTTACAAAATGATCATTGAACTATTTAAAAGTTTTCGTTCAAGTCACTGAACATTTTGAATATTTTTATTTTAATCACTGGGTTGTTAAGTTTTTTTCTTTATTCTTTTTTAAAAAGCCCAGTTAGTGAGCTCCAAATGACAACTCGATGGTTAGTTCGGTGGCTTAGTACTTCACTGATAAATAGAAGAACATACCTTAGATCCAAGTCGATCTAACAATCAATGTCGGAGATCAAATAAAAAAGTTGTTTATATTCTAGTTCGTAGATTTACGACCTCCAAAGTTGTTTAATGAAAAAACTAAACAATATAAGAGAAGAGAAAAGAGAGCTTTCGATTAGTGTAGGTGGTGTGAGCAAAGAAGGTTGTGCAACAACGATTTTAACATTTTAGTGACTTAAATGAAAACTTTTGAATAGTTCAATAATCATATTGTAATTTTTAAATTAAATAACTAAAATGTAAACTTACTAATAATTAAGTGTAGTTTACCTTTAGATTTATTGTAGGCTTTATTAATACTTTCACTCTTTGATCGTGCTTAATTTAGGGATCAAATTACTAATAGATCCTTTATTATATTTCCCTATCATAGTTAAAGTACTACTTTGTTTAATTTAACTTATTGTCTCTAAGCTCTTAGTGTCCTTTTAGGTCTAAACCTTATATACTAAAGTTATTATATAGTATTTTTATTAATTTCATAAATATCAAATAATTTTAAATCAAATACGATGCCTTCCACTGGCCATCCTTTTTCTATCATTATAGTTTTGAGTATATTATATAGATAATCACTTAGTTATTAAAAATGTTTATTTTAGGACTTCAAAATAAAACATTTATGATATATAGTTCGGTATTTTGATCATTCCCATTAAAATCACAAATGATAAATTGATGTGATAATTAAAAAATTAATATAATAATAAATTTAACCCTCAACTTTTACATATTATATCATTTAATCATAACTTTAAAAAAGTAACCCTCCAAATTTATTAATTTAATCCTAATTCAAAGATTCAAAGAAATACATAAATATTTTCAAAAAAATATAATAATAAAATTAAATTATTAATATTAAATAAAAAAAACTCCCCAGACAAAAAAAAAATACAACCAAAAGAAGATTTTATACACACTGAAGCATAAAAATGTTGGATTATTTTCTCTTTTCTTGTTGGCTAATCTTTTGGACTTGGATCCCTTTTCTTTTATACGGGAAATGAAAGATCATTATTGATTTCTATTGACAATAATGAAGCTTTTAGGAGGAAGGATTGTTGGCTGCTCATTTATGGTTGGTTCGTGCAGTGTTTATGTTTGTACATCTTTACAATTGTTAAGTTATACTGTCAACAATCAAGACTCTATTGCCTGTAAGGGGTGGGAGGAGGGGGGACAGGGACGTTGATGGTGGGAGGTTCGGTGAGGGAGGGGGAGAGTGGTGAGGGTGGGGGTGGGGGTGGGGGAGAGGAGGTTTTTTTTTTTTTTTTTTTTTCATTTTATTTAAGACTAATTTTTAATTATGTTAGTATTTTTTTTATTTCTTAAGATATTTATCGGAGTGAGCTTAATAACTAATTCTTCGCATTTTGTAGACCCATTAAGAGGTGGATGCTGATCATGAGTTTTAAAATTACTCTATACTCAAGACAAATATCAAACTAATTACGTCAGTATTAACCCCTCTTATAATCATCATCAATTTACTTTTAATTCCGTTAGTATTGCTGTTATTACAACAATTAAGAAAACATAAATTTAAGTGTATTTAAACAATTTTTTTTCTAATTTAAGAGTGAAGAAAAATAATTATGGATAGATATTTTGTATAAAAAAAAATCTATAATCATCATTAAACATTGATTTTTTCACATGTTATGATTTGATCGAATTGATTGGATCAGAAATTAGTTGAGATGTTGATATAAAATAAGGAGTCAGACCATTTAACGTATGGATCAAGTGAACCGATTAATTAAATTAGTTTGAATTGAATTTAAAAATCAATTTAATCAACCATTAAACTATTTTTTTCTTTTATTTTTAATTTTTTAAATAATTTATTTAATTGCTAAAAACGGATAATCTAATCCATTCTATTTCTAAAAAACTTAGCTTGTAAAATTCAAAGTGTTTGAATATATAAAACTTCTCTAAATAAATTTTGTCCCGAACATAACAAAGAAGGGAGGCGAGTTCATCATTGAATCAAAAGCACTTGTGATTATAACATGAAAAAAGTGTCACATGAACTTAATTCTAGTTTTGCTTTTTAGTAGTATATATTTTTTTTTTATTTAAAACCCAGAAATAAAAATGCCCCAAAAAAAGGTGGAAATGAGGGACTGTATTAGCTTCCATAATGGATTCCATGTTTGGCAGTCAAACAAGGTGGAACCAGCAGAAATGAGGAAGAAAAATGGGGAATAAAGTGAGCCTAAATTTATCATGAAATCATCATTACAGATGAATATTTGTTGGTGGATTTTTCTTCTTCCCTACCTTTCTTTTTTTCAAATCAAACTTCAAATTATTTGGTTGATACAATCATATTATGCATGACTATATATCATCTCATTATTATTCTTACTTTTGATTTTTGTTTAATTGGTGCCAACAAGAAAGTGAATTTAATAGGTCCTTATTCTATCTACTGTCCTATAATGTGGGGTCGATAATTTTTTTAATTAAAAAAATGAGATACCTATGATCGATTCTTATTATAGGTGAAGTGGTAAAAGGATTTGTTCTCGACATTTTAGATTTTAATAAATTCAGATTGAATTTTTATTTTATGATTTTTATATGAAAGAGAGTTAGTTTGAATAATTTTGGAGAAGAATTTACATATTTAATTCAGATATAAATCTCAATTTTTAGGGATTAATATCAAAATTATACATAAATTATAATTTTGTGCGATTTTACACATCATATTTTTATCTGATTTAATTTTTATAAATTACTAACAACATCATCAAATTAACATCATTTACGATAATATATTGCACATACAAACAATTATATTAATCAAACATGAAAATAAACGTATGTATTAATTTCTTTGAATTTGTTCAATTGAATCAAGATCAAAGGTTCATGCATACATATGAACCGCAATTTAAATTTCATGTATATAATTACGCTAAATCAAAATTTATATATCAAATTACATAATAAACTAAAATTTATATATAAATTTAATATTTATCTCAATCTCTTTTAAGATTCCGACATTGCCATTGAGTGTAGATATTATTAGTGATCACGAGCCGAATGCCAACTTCAAACCCACCATCAATCTTGAAAGCCCGAGCTGACTGCCAACATCAGACCTTCAAGGATAGCCCATGGCTCTGTTTCCAAAATGGAATATGAGCCCATGACAGTGAATTTGGCTTACATGCTTGAAACCCAAGCTCAGGACCAAAATCCCCATATTATACATGCATTGAGTGGTCAAATCACTCTGCATTGGAACCATCCATCTACAAGAAAAAGCTCAATAGCCAATGAATTCATTAAATCCAATCTTCAATCACATAACCTTGAATTACTTGTCAAAATACCAGACCCTAAGCTCTCTGAAGCAAGTCCATGCCCAAATGGTAACCACAGGGCTCACTCACCACACTTACCCTCTCAGCAAGCTCCTCTATTTATCCTCCACTTTAGCCTTACCCCATGCCCTCACAATCTTTAACCAAATCCCAAACCCAACAATTTTCCTTTACAACACTCTCATTTCCTCAGTAATATCATCATCAACCAACCAAAAATGTGAAACCCACCTTGCTTTTTCCTTGTATGAAAGAGTTCTTTGGGATAAAACAATTAGACCCAATTCCCACACTTACCCTTCTCTTTTCAAGGCTTGTGGTTCTCATCTCCATGGTCTAGCTCTACATGCCCATGTGTTAAAATTCCTTGGACTTGCATATGATGATTTTGTCCAAACCTCATTGCTTAATTTCTATGCCAAGTATGGCAATTTGGGTGTGGCTAGATATTTGTTTGATCAAATTAGGAACCCAGATTTAGCTACTTGGAATTCAATGTTATCTGCTTATGGTAGTGGTGTTCCTAGTGAGGAGGAGGACACTAGTTTATCAATGGAGGCTTTATGTTTATTCACCGAGATGCAGAAAAATTCTTTAGTTAAGCCAAATGAAGTTACGTTGGTAGCTTTAGTTAGTGCTTGTGCAAATTTAGGTGCTCTTTGTCAAGGTATATGGGCACATGTTTATGTGTTGAAGTACAACATAAAGTTAAATTATTTTGTGGGTACTGCTTTGATAGATATGTTCTCAAAATGTGGGTGTTTGGACTTGGCATATCAGGTGTT
Organism: Kokia cookei; assembly: GCA_039519145.1. Lineage (NCBI taxonomy): Eukaryota > Viridiplantae > Streptophyta > Magnoliopsida > Malvales > Malvaceae > Kokia > Kokia cookei. The sequence goes on from CM076906.1 coordinate 39,523,498, forward strand.
TGATGAATTGCCTGAAAGAGACATATTATGTTATAATGCAATGATTGGTGGATTTGGTATTCATGGTTATGGTCACAAGGCCCTTCAACTTTTTGAGAAAATGAAGTTTCAAGGCTTACTGCCTGATGATGTGACATTTGTTGTTACAATGTGTGCTTGCTCACATGTTGGGTTGGTAGAAGAGGGTTGCAAGGTTTTTGAGTCAATAAATGAAGATTATGGTAAGGAGCCAAAACTTGAACATTATGGGTGCTTGTTAGACCTTTTAGGTAGAGCTGGGAGGGTTCAAGAAGCTGAAAAAAAGCTCAAGGGAATGCCAATGAAACCCAATGCCATTTTATGGAGGTCTTTACTTGGGGCAGCAAGGGTTCATGGTAATTTGCAAGTTGGGGAAGTTGCATTGAAGCATTTACTAGAACTCGAGCCAGAAACTAGTGGGAACTATGTACTTTTATCGAACATGTATGCAAGCATTAATAGATGGGAAGATGTTAAAAGAGTGAGGAAATTAATGAAGGATCATGGGATTAATAAAACGCCAGGTAGTAGCTTAGTTGAAGTTAATGGTGCCATGCATCAATTCCTGATCGGAGACAAAACACACCCGTGGTCGAAACGAATTTATTCGAAGCTCGAAGAAGTTGGCAAAAGGTTACAGCGATATGGTCATAAGCCTAGAACTAAAGAAGTGTTGTTTGACATAGACGAGGAGGAAAAAGAAGATGCACTTACTTACCATAGTGAAAGGTTAGCAATTGCATTTGCTTTGGTTGCTTCTGATTCGACTGCTCCTATTCGTATCATTAAAAATCTTCGTGTTTGTAGCGATTGCCATGAAAGTACTAAGCTTATTTCGATGATATATGGAAGAGATATTATCGTAAGAGACCGAATTCGGTTTCATCATTTCAAAAATGGAACTTGTTCTTGCAGGGATTATTGGTGAGATAGTGTTCGAATGCAAAAAAAAGTTTGGTTATAAAGAGGCTAGTCATCTTTGATTTTACATTTCCATTTTATATGATATTTTAGATAGATTATTGATTATACTATATCTACAACTTGGCCTGTTCTGAGTAAAATTATGTGCATTTGACTCAACATATCAGGTTTTAAAGGTTATCCTATTTAGGCCCTTTTGAGTGTTGTTTCTTATTAAAATAGAAAAATTTTATTTTGACCCATCTAAAAAAATTAGTGGCTAATGACAATATTGTTTCTTATCAAGATTAGGGTGTAAATGAGACACCACAAACTACTTGAATTCGAATCCAAAAATACTCAAATTTGATTCGGTAACTATTAAGTTGAGTTTAAGCTAAAGTAACTCGAGCTATCGTTTAAGCCGAATCGCGCTTAATAATAACTAGCTTCAATGGCACGTGAGCTTTATCGAGCCTTTCATTTCAATATATATTTTAAATATTTTTATACTATTAAATTATGTCATTACTTTTAATATATATTATTAACCTTAAGTTTAATTATCAAATTGAACTCAAACACAAGCTTGAATACGTAAAAACTTAATTAAGCTTGAGTTTACACTTGAGTATGATAATTAATAAATGAGCTTAATTGAACCCATACTCGAGTTTTAAAGGAATATTTAATCGAATTCAAACTTAAACTTGCTAATTTTCGAACTCAATTTGGCTTAATTATACTCCAAATAAACTCAATTAGTACTCTATATCCAATTATCCTTAATAGATGACATTCGGCAACTCTTTGTTTATCTAAAATTGCGATGTTATAAAAAAATGTGTTAAAATAGTGTAAATATCAAATGACATAAAGAACCAAGAAGAATGATGTACGGATTTATAAAAATATATAATGTTTAATTGAGATTAGTGGGACGAGCCTAAGCCATAAAGCATTAGTGCTTCCTAGTCAGTCAATGAGTTGATGACACGTGTCCATGCCAAAATCCTGGACACATCATCATATCATAATTCTATCTTCTAATAATATCTTTATAAAATTAATGAAATGCTTTTTTTTTTTTTCGAAAAATTAATTAAATATTCACCAAAATATAAAAAAAAAAAATTTAATGAAATGCTTGATGGAGTAATATCTTAAACAAATTTATTACTTTTTCTCTCAATCTATTTTTCAAATTTAATATTTTTATTCAGATAAATTTTTAGATTTATTGCGGACTCTTAAACATGTCTAAGGTCAATTAATATTTTTATTTTTATTCCCATGCTAAATATAAAGACTAAAACAAGATAAGATTCTAATGGTGGAATTTAATTTAAAATAGATAAAAATTAAAGAATTTAATTAAAGCAATAAAAAAGATTCTATTGACACTAAAAACGACTCAAATGGATACCAAAATTTGACCTGAAAACATCAAAAACAATTTCTTATTTAATTAAAAAAAACAACAAAAAGTAATTAAGCAAAATGTCCAGGTTCATCCTCCCTAAACCCTAAACTTAACTAGCCTTTTAACAAATCCAACATTGATCGCCACTTTTCTTCTTTGTCTTGTCTTTCTTTACTTTTTCTCGTCCAAATCAACAACACTGTGTCACTGTCTTTTTTATTCCCAAACTACCCTTGTACGGTTCATTCCGAAATCAATATATTCAACTCACCCCACCAGTCTCTCAAAAAAACCGAACCACCACCAAGAAGAAGAAGAAGAAGAAGCAGAACCAAACCGGGTTTTGTTTTGGTTCTCTCTTCCAATGGCTTCCACCATTTTCATCCAACCTTCGTTTCCATCGAAGTCTTTGAATAAATCCCTGAATGCCCATTTCGTCCCTTCCTTCAAGCTCCTCGATTCGGTCTCTTTCAAGCCCCGAACGGTTTCCCAGTTGTCGGTTCGATCCGGGTTGATCGAGCCGGACAGTGGGAAGCTCGTGGACCTCCACGTGGCGGAGCCAGAGCGGGGGCTGAAGAAGCGAGAAGCGGCTTTGTTGCCCAGGGTGAAGCTGAGCAGGATCGACTTGCAATGGGTCCATGTTTTGAGTGAGGGCTGGGCAAGCCCCCTCACCGGGTTCATGAGAGAATCCGAGTTCCTCCAAACTCTTCATTTTAACTCGCTCCGACTCGGCGATGGTTCTTTCGTCAACATGTCGGTGCCGATCGTGTTGGCGATTGATGATTCTCAAAAGGAGAGGATCGCTGAGTCCAACAGAGTCACGCTCGTTGACTCGGATGATAACCCCGTCGCGATCCTCAACAAGTAAGTCAACGAACTCCAATATAGAAATAATGTAATGGTAACTGTGCTTTGTATTTTTTTCTTCAACTTTTTCCTTTCTTTACATTTTGCTTTGCTGTTTAATTGGATATATATATATATATATACACCTTTTGTTCATAGTTTCATGTGGATATTTTTGGGTTTTAAAAAAAAAAAGATTATGTGGTTGGACTTTTCAATACAATTTGACTTCCTACAGTAAAAAGATTTCTGAAAGTGATTCTTTTAATGTTGTAGCTTAAAGTTCTTAAATTTTATACCTTTTTTGTAGCTTAAATTGTTATGATTTTTTTAAATTTGATATATTGTTCATTTGCTATGATTTCATGTTTTATATAGAAATAATAGATCACTTTGATGTGATTTTATATGAACCAGTATTCTAGATATAGAAAGCTTCCCGGCTTTTTATGATGTTTAGCAAAATTGGGGATGGGGGAATAGTAGAGTGAAGAAGAGGCAGCTGAGTGCCAGCCTCCGGCCGTTTGTAACCCTCATATGATATGATCCTTGACGAATGCCGTATTTTCCTTGGTCTATGATCCTACTGAAAGTTGTTCGATTAAAGCTTGTCTGAATGTAGGTCACCAGCTTAATGTTTTTCGGTGGTTTCATTCTAGGACTCAAACGAGTCGATCATGTATCATAGGTGTCTGGTTCGATTCGATGCTATGTGGTCTTATTGTTTGCTTCGTTAACGGATTGATTCAGCATTGAGATTTATAAGCACCCGAAGGAAGAAAGGATAGCGAGGACATGGGGAACTACTGCCCCTGGATTGCCATATGTTGAAGAAACTATAACAAAAGCTGGAAATTGGCTCATTGGAGGTGATTTGGAGGTTATAGAGCAGATCAAGTACCATGATGGTCTCGATTGTTTTCGGCTTTCACCTGTTGAATTACGTCAAGAGTTTGAAAAACGCAATGCTGATGCCGTGTTTGCATTCCAGCTCAGAAATCCTGTTCACAATGGTCATGCTTTGCTAATGACTGATACTCGTCATAGGCTTCTCGAGATGGGGTACAAGAACCCCATACTTTTGCTTCATCCATTGGGAGGTTACACGAAGGCGGATGACGTTCCACTTAGTTGGCGAATGAAACAACACGAGAAGGTATTTATTAATCCCTTGAAAATGGTTATATATTTGCTTTGCCAATTGACATGAAAATGCCATAACGTGTTCGATCAGGTGCTTGAGGACGGTGTTCTAGATCCTGAAACTACAGTGATCTCTATATTCCCATCTCCTATGCACTATGCTGGCCCAACTGAAGTGCAGTGGCATGCTAAAGCTCGGATCAATGCAGGGGCTAATTTTTATATCGTTGGTAGAGACCCAGCTGGCATGGGCCATCCCATTGAGAAGAGAGACCTGTATGATGCCGATCACGGGAAAAAGGTCTTGAGCATGGCTCCCGGACTTGAGCGGCTAAACATCCTTCCGTTCAGGGTATATTGAGCATTCAATCCCATTACTATGATACCACTTGTGGCATATTCTTATCGGGTTGTTTCATATACAGGTCGCCGCATACGATAAGACCCAAGGCAAAATGGCTTTCTTCGATCCCTCGAGAGCTCAAGACTTCCTTTTCATATCAGGCACCAAGGTATCTTCTTTTCCAAACCCATCACTAGAAATACGATTCAGGTTCCAATAGTAACCACTTGCTGCAATTCTACAGATGCGGGCACTTGCGAAGAACAAAGATAACCCTCCGGACGGATTCATGTGCCCTGGCGGCTGGAAAGTGTTGGTCGAATACTATGACAGCTTGACACCATCCGGCAACGGAAGGATCCATGAAGCCGTTCCGGCTTAGATGAATGTATGATAAAGATACTCCATATGATTGGGAGGAACATATTCAACACTGTTTGATTTCCAATGCCTGTGTGATGCAGAATCTCTTTAATAAAACAATGAGAGGCACTGGTACAGAGACAATGAAAAAAGCTTGCCTCTCCCTGTAATTAGGTTGCCCTCGTTATGATGTCTGCCATTGGTGGTCCCTTTGCTTGTGGGCAACATTGTACCATATATGTCTGTGTGGTTTGTTTTGTTCTTGTGAAAAGCAATGGTTGTGGGACATGTTTTCGTGTTTTCTCATTTATACTTTCGGTGGAAACGATAGGCTAAAATACATGAAAATCTATGAGTGAAAAGTGAATATGCATTGTCTTTTTAATCATTGGGAACAGAAACAAAATTTGAAACTTCCCTCGGTAGAAAATGATTGTACTATTTTATTAACGAAAAAAGAATCATCTCTGAATCTGTAAAGATTATGTAACTACAAAATATTTCAATCTCAAATACAAGAAAAGAATATGAATGAGTAATAAATGAATATCAATGAATTGTAATTGTGACCTATGAAGATTCTATTTCCTCCATTTGAGATAGCTGAAAATGGGTTTCTGTGGAACGGGTAAGTACTTGACAACCCAACCAAGTGGCCAAGAAACAGCTGCAATGGCTATGCATGATCCCCATTGTCCCCAACTCAACCTCTCTGTATCTGCAAACCGTTTCAAAAACTCCACCATCACCACTTGAAGAAGAATGGTTACCCCGATGATTCCTATGAACAGCTTGTTCTTGTGTATACCCTCGAATACGTTCTTCTTCTCCAGCTTCCTTGCGTTGAATTCGTTGAAGACTTGGCAAAGTACGAAAATATTGAAGATCAATGTGTCGTTTACCTTCTCTATCACCCCAAAGATTGATTCACCGCTGAATTGTAAGGTAAGGAGTACAACTATTTGGTATAGAGCTTGAGCTAGTAGGTTCCTCCACATGATGTTTGTGATAAGTGGCTCAGTTCTACCGACGGGTGGTTTCTCCATTAACTCCTTTGTAGGCCGCTCGGTGGCTAAAGCCAAAGCACCCAATGTGTCCATGATTAAGTTCACCCATAATAACTGGACTGCTGTTAGAGGGACTTCACCTGCTGATACTGCTGCTACGAAGTTGATACAAAGTGCTGCTACATTAACTGTGAGCTGGAATTGAATGAATTTCTGGATGTTGGTATAAACGCATCTTCCCCACCTCAAGACTGTGGCAACCGAAGCGAAATTATCGTCCAAGATGACGATATCCGAACTCTCTTTTGCAACTTCAGTGCCTTGAATTCCCATTGATAGACCAATATCTGCTTCCTTGAGTGCTGGTGCATCATTTGTGCCATCCCCAGTGACTGCAACTACATGCCCTTTCTGTTTCAAGCATTGCACCATGAGAAGTTTATCAAAGGGAGAGGATCTTGCCATGACTTGGATTTTCTCAACTTTCTCCATCCTTTCTTGTGGTGTATAGTTTCTGAATTCCTCACCTTCTACCACTGCACCACTAGACAAGTCCTGACCTGGCTTCAGAATCCCACATTCGGTAGCTATGGCTCTTGCAGTGAAAACATTGTCACCAGTGATCATTTTGATGTTTACTCCGGCATATTGGCAATCTTCCACTGCTTTCTTCACTCCAGGTCTGCATGGATCCTTTATACCCACCAATCCTAACAGGGTCAAGTTGTCTTCTTTAAGCTTTTTCTGCTCCTTTAAATTTTGGTACTCTTCTTCTGGAACTTGTTTATGGGCAAAAGCAATGCACCTGAGGCTACTGGCTGCCATGCCTTGAATAATTTGCTCGAATTTCGTCCTTTCGCCATCACCGAGATCTTTCACAACTCCTGAAGCATCGTAGTAGCTTGAACACATTGCTAGAATCATCTCAGCAGCTCCTTTCCAGTGAACATGGACAGTGTCATCATCATTTCTTCCAATCAGAACACCACTTCTTTTTTTCTGAGAATTGAAGGCTTCAACTTGAAGTACTGCACAACTCTTCTTCGTTTTCTCCATATCCATCTTCAGTTCCACCACAGCCCATGAAAGGATTGCTTTTTCTGTAGGACTACCTGAGAATTCATATTCTGTTCCTGGAGAAGCTCTATAAACACTGCCAGTAGTGTTTAAAGCAACACCTTGATGGATCAAATCAACAACAAATGGAGAAATTGAGGAAGCTTCCTCTTCCATAGATTCCTGACCGAGCCAAAACTTCGTAACTTTCATTCGGTTGAGTGTGAGAGTACCTGTTTTGTCAGTACAAATTGTGGTGGCAGAGCCCATTGTTTCACAGGCAGAGAGCTTTCTCACCATTGCTTGATCTGCCATCATTCTCTTCATCGAATAAGCCAAAGTCAGTGTCACAGCCAATGGTAATCCTTCTGGAATTGCAACTACAACAATGGTAACAGCGGCAGCTACAATTCCCACAACAGCATTTATGATATCATCACTCTTTGTCTTGCTTCCATTGAACTCCCGGTTTCCGTTCTCATCAGTTGTATGCCCTGTGAAGTAACGGACCAACAACACGACAAGAACCAAGAAAGCAACAGCTAAGCCAACTTTACCAATTGATGAGGTCAGCTTGTTTAAACGTGCTTGTAAAGGTGTTTCATCGTTGGTGTCACGGCTGATTTGGCACATCATTTGGCCCCATGTTGTGTTCATGCCAACCGAAGTAACAAGCATCCGAGCGTATCCATCAGCCACCTTCGTCCCTGACAGTAGGAACGGATTTTGGTTGCCATTTACCTCAACATGATCACTTTCCCCAGTCATGCTCGATTCATCAATTTGGAGTGAATGGCCATCTATGAACAACCCATCGGCCGGAACCTGATCTCCGATCTTTAGGCACACAATGTCTCCAACAACGATATCAAATATCGAAATCTGTTGTCGCCGACCTCCTCTCACAACATCAACCTGAATATTGTTGCTGACTTTTGATAACTTGTCGAATTGTCTGTTCTGTCTATAGTTACTTACAGCCGAAACAGCAATGACAAGAAACACAGCTACAAAAATGCTTCCACCATCATACCAACCGTCTTTGAGGCCATGTTCTTTGATTCCAAACCCAAGTGAAAGAGCTGCACACCCTAAAAGAATCATTATGGTAAGGTCCTTAAATGCTTCAACCACGAAATGAAAAAACCCCTTGGTTGGCGGTTTCTTATACGTATTGGAACCGAACGCCTCACGTCGACGCTCAATGTCCTCGGCACTCCCTGAGACACCGGCCTGAGTGTCGGTCCCAAGACCAGAAGCCACACCATCAACCCCACCGTGTTTCCGCAACTTCTCTATCTTTTTCTCCTTCACGAGCTCAATAAGAGTCGGTTGATCAATTCGGAAGGGACTGTTTTCTTGCATGACGGCGAGCGAAACATGAGACGGCGATCGATGAACGACACTGGCTTCATCATTGGCGGTTGGGGTTTTGGTGATAAGAGAAGAAAACTGTCTAGAACAATAGATGGTAGCAAAAAGGGAGTGCCATTTCTTTCTGGATTTAGTAAAGGTGGCTGAAGGGACTTGGATTGTATATTGAAAACAAAGAAAATTCGATTGAAGAATGGTAGTCATTGAAAAGGGAAACAACAGCAATACAAGAACAAGATGATATAGAATGAAACAAAGGAATTGCTCAGTGGTATATAATTTGATTTACAGCTGATATGTTGTATGTAATGAAACAGGTTTAGAAGATTATATATAAGAAAAGGTAATGAACGCGTAACGACAGTGGCAATGGGGATGGAAAACATTCTGATAAATATCGGCTGTATAATATAATGCAATTCTATTAAAAAACAGAACTGTCCTGGAAGTACCATAGAACTCCTTTGCGTAATCCCTAATACCGCGACGAAAGTTGGACTGAGATTCACCAATTTTAATGCCTTTTCACCTCTAAATAATTTGCGTAATAACAATATTTTAAGTAAATCTCAATCAATTAATACTTTGGGTTTTAATTATTGAAGCTGGAGAAACAATTAATTTGTAAAAACACGTCGTGTAATTTTTTTGTCGGTATTTTTTTTTTTTTTAAATAAAGGTTGAAGTGAGAATATGAATTTTTTTTTATCATCGTTATCCATGTATTTTGTTTATCGAGTCTTAATTCGATTGATTTTGGTATTGTTGTCCGCATAGGTAGTTTTAAGAATTATATAAAAAAAAAAATAAATATGTTAAAAACCTATAATGAGATCAATGACGGAGTCATAATTTTTTTTGGATCGGAATTCAATTATATATTTTTACGATAATAAAAATACAATTTTACAATTTTAATAGCCTATATTTTTATAGTTTTTAAAAGGTTAAATTAAATTTTTTTATTTAAGTATTATTATAGATTTATTGTTTAAATTTATACGATATTTTTGTTAATTTTTTATATTTTTTATGTTGTGCTGATGTTATTTTTAATGTTGTATTTTAATTATTTTCATGAATTGTATTTGTGTCATGATTCAATTTAATTACTTATGATCATATTTATTTTCCTTAAAATTATTTAAATAATTTATTACAATTTTTTACATTAAATAAAATATTTTATTAATTATTACTCAATTATTTTTAAATTTTAAATTTTAAAAAGTTCTTCCCACGTTGAAATGGTTGTGGAATTTTTGGGATTATAATGAAATCAACAAAGAAAAATATTTAGATTTACTTTGATATATTAAAAGAGTTGTCAAATGTAGACTCAAAAGTGGAAGAAAAACTTTGTCTTCCCTAACTTTTTTTAAAGCCAAATCGTTCATATTATTTAAATTATTTACTTTAAGCATAGTATTTTATAAAAGTTTTATTGTAAATTGCATATTTGCATAAAGGAAAAAGAGATTGAGAATGAGTTTTGGATGGACGGTGCGTTTAGTTTACTTTTTATTTCACGCTACAATATCATTATAATATATAATCTTATCACCATCGTTATTTTTATACTAATCACAAATAAATGTATCATTCATCTAAACTCGTCTTTAATGATAATTGAGTCATTGACGAGTCAAAAGCGAAGCCATGGAGCCATGAAAAAAAGTAATGTTCATCATCTCAAACTTTGCCTTTTCATTTTGGTTGACACTTGGTATTAACTAAAAATGCAACTTTAATAAATAAATAATTATTTACTTAATAAAAAAAACAATTATATTAGATAAGTTTACTTGCAAGTTTATTATTATTATATATACATAATATTAAAATAATATTTAACGGCACAATTGTAATAAAATGTTATTTTGTAATAATTTTCAGTGAAAAAACTAAAATATAATTTAAAATATAATATAACGAACAACCACCATATTAACTGACACACTATATTAACATATTATAATACTCGATGTTACGCGTTGAAGGAGGACTTTGAGTTGTGAACGGAAGCAGCGGAAAGGAGGCCACTTATTTTTTATTCTTCAATAAAATAAACGCGGAAATGCAAGTCGGTTTTGTATTTTTTGTTAAATTAAATTTAAGATAAATTAAATTATTTGTAGATTTATGTTTTAGTTATTTAATTTTAAAAAGATATAAAATAGTCATTAAATTATTCGAACATTTTTATTTAAGTTAATAAATTATTTAAAATTTTTTTATTTAAATCCTTGGACTGTTAATATATTTTTTTAAAAGTTCAGCTAGTGAAATTCAAGCAAAGATTCAACGATTTGTATGGTGGATCGACGAGGAGATCCAAGTTGATCTGATGATTAGTCTTGAAGATTGAAGAATAAAGCTATTTGGATTTTAATTTGCAGAATAATGATGTTTAAAAATTTTTCATGGAAAATTTTGATTTGTAGAAGAGAAATTGAAGGAGAGCTTTTAATTGATGTAGTCAATGCGAACAAAAAATGCCAATGATTTAAATAAAAACTTTCAAATAGTTCAATAATCATTTTGTATTTTTTTTAAGTTGAATGACCAAAACGTAAATGTATTAATAATTTAGTGATCTTAAATACAATTTAACCTTAAAAATAAAGTAGGAAATGCAATGTTGGCTTCGTTTTTTTATTTTTCCCACTTTTTCAGCTCAGATCTGTTTGCAATCTTATCTGTTGGACAAACTTATTTGAATTTAAAATTGCAAGAGTTTGGAAGCTAAATTCTGTCTATAAATTAAGCATCGTTGTTGTCTAAACATCTATTTCATGTGTATCATTATTTAAATATCTCATATTTGGATGGTAAAAGTTTTTTTTACTTTAATTACAATGGTTAGGGGTTCTATTCTCGTCTAAGTATTAAACAATTTAAAACTTATGATCAACGATGATTTTCTATTGAATTCGTTCTATCAGATATCTTGAAAATCTCAAAATTGTTAACATTCTCATTAAAACAAAACTTCGTTAATTACAAGCTCTAAAAAGTTATTTACTAAAGTTTTTTTTAATGGATTGTAAACATTTTATTATCAATAAGATCTATCTAACTTTATTAAAATACTCGTGTTAATTGGACTTTGGATTTAATAAAAAGTTTAACTCATATTAAAATTTTGTAATGTACAACTTTACTTGTTAAATGTTAACACAGTTTTATTTATTAAATATCATCTCCAAAACATAATTGTGGGCTACGCGATATATGATTATATAATTAAATATAATATGTGACGCACACAGAATTTTTATGTAGTAATAGAAAAAATGAACACGCTACGCGGTTTCTTAACTTGTTTTGACTTTTTTTTCTTTTCTTTATCCAATATGTGATGTGAGAATTCAAACCACCTAATTACGTGTACAAGTAAAGTTTTTTTTTTTTTTTTTTTTATACAAATACCTAAAATTATTCAATATCATTTTTCAACTCTTTAATAGGAGGAAGATAAATGAATTTTTATACGCTCCAACTAATATATAAATAATAACATTAATGTCGATCAAATTAGAATTCAATTGAGACATGTACAAATAAAGTTAAGTACACAAATTAGATTTCATATACATTTATATTATTATCCAAAGATTTTTGACATAGTCCAAAAAAATTGTGAAACGTCGTTTTATTTAAGCCCGTAAATTTTTCAACACATTCAATATTGTTTTTACTAGACGTTTGATTCTTAATTCTGTTACGTCGAAAGATAAAATAGATTTGTAGAGTGAAAGCACCTCTAATTCGAGTGTTAGATTTTTATTTTTAGTTCTTAATATTAATCTCATACTTACATTTAAGTATGATATTACCCTTAATTAAATTATAAATTTAATTATGGAATTATAATTTTTTAAAATTATAATTAATATTTTTATGATTAAATTTTTATTTTTCATATTTTTATATAATTTTTTTAAAAAAATTATAAATTATAAATTCAAGAATCAAACATGTTTTTAATAACATTTAAATATAAATTTATTACCACTCCACCATTATTTATTATCGAATAAAATTTAAAAACATTTTCTTTCAGTTGGCGTAATAAAATCTAAATATTAAGTTTTTTCCTTATAATATAAATATATATTAAATTAAATTTGTAGAGATTTATAATATATATATATATATAGTAAAAGCAAATTTATAAAAAAAAAATATTAAAAGGGGCCGGTAATTGTGGAAGTCATTCAGCTAATTAACTTTTGGACGTCGTTTGACATCAAAGGATGCACCGAGGAAAAAAGAAAGTACAACGAATAAACTAAAAATGACTTATTGGAGAATACAAACTTGAAAGAAAATAAAATTTGAATACAAAATTAACAATAATATTATACATATGTGTTGATGATGAAGAAAAGTATGTTCATCCAACGGTCGTCATCATTTTGACAAATTCATCATAGTTGACTTGACCATCACCGTCCAAATCGGCTTCTTTGATCATCTGCTCAACCTCTTCATCACTTAATTTCTCACCCAGGTTCATCATCACATTTCTCAGCTACATTGAAATAAAACGGCAAATTTGTGATTTCCGTCATTATTAAATATTCAACTTAGTGATATAATCCCAACTCTTCAATTTAGAATAATTTGGTGTTTAAATATTATTAATGTTACTTCTTTTAAATAACAAAGTAGTGGAAGTAACAATAACTTCACTTTTTAAATAATATATATTAAATTTCGGAATTTTATTTTTTAAAATTCATATTAATTGGATTAAGAGAGAACTTTAATAATAGCAGTGAAAATATCCCAATTCAAAATGGAATGATTAAATCCCTAAATTGAATAAAAATTGTAAAAAATGGAAAATTAATATAAATATTACCTTTCATTTAACATATGATTTTACTTTTATTAATGTTTGGTCAGTACTTTTCTCTTTTTATCCTCCACACGCTAGCTAGCAATCAATGTGTGAAAATATTTGAAAAAATTGTCATATATTCATGGATTGTTATTAGTTATAATAATAGCTAAGTTGTATTTTTTATACTTTTCTATATGAACAAAACCAAAGCTAAAAGTCAAAAGTTTTTCAAGTTGAACGAGTGCTTCAAAAAACTTTTGTTTGAATTTCCATTTTCTGGGTTTTAAAAACAATGCATTGATAATGGGAAATTAATGTTCATTATTAATTAATAATTAAAAAAAATTACCTCAGAAGCTGAAATATAGCCATTTAGATCTTTGTCAAAAACCCTGAAAGCCTCTTTAAGCTCCTCTTCTGCATCAGTTTCCTGTAAAAAAAATTTCACACCAATAATTTAAAACCATATTTTTATTAAAAAAAACCCCGAATTAAACTCGAGTTTTTAATTTTTAATTTTTTTGGGATTTATTTTATACCTGCATTTTCTTGGCCATCAAGTTCAGGAACTCAGAGAACTCAATAGTTCCGTTACCATCAGCATCAACTTCATTAATCATATCTCGAAGCTCTTCCTCAGAGGGATTTTGATCAAGGGATTTTATCACTGTTGCCAATTCTTCCACTGTAATGCAACCTATATAAACACATCATTAAAGCTAAAAGGATTAAAGAACTTGATTCATATATATATATATATATATATTGCATTGAATTTTCAACATGAAAAAAGAAGAGAAAAAGAAGAACTGACCATCTCCATCTTTGTCAAAGAAATTGAAGGCTTCTTTGAACTCAACAATCTGTTCTTGAGTTAGTATATCACCCATGGTTTTGTTGGTTTGGTTGCCTGGAAAATGGAAAAGAAAAGAAAAACCTTGAAAAATGAAACTTTGGGAAGTTAAAGAGAGAGAATAAGAAAAATGAGGGTGAAGTGTATGTTTGAGTATAGCTCAAAGTTTAGCCTTAGCTGGGTTTTTGTAGGAGTTTCAATGCAAGGAAATTGAGCGAAATTTTCTTTTAGGTGTAATAACAAGTTGGTCATTGGAAAATAGGTAAAATGTCAATTTGGTATCTTGGATTTTTTTTACTTGGCTTCATGCTTGTACTTTTATTCCATCCATCGTGTTGGGATCTAACAATAAATAAATAAAAGTTCTGAAAATCTGAAAATTTAGAATTTATTTATAATTAATGTGAAAATTTTCATATATTTATAATTTCAAAAGAAATATTTGTTTATGATGTTCTTTTTTAAAAAAATTTATATATTTATGATTTATTTTATTTTATTTTTTCTTCTAATAATTTGGCCTTCATGATGTGGTTTTAAGATGACATTCTAGACACTAACAGCTTTTGTTGTCTGCTTATTGCCACAACAACTAATTTTCTCTTTTAAAACATAAAATTGGGAGGTGCCAAAGTCAGATAAAATGAAACTATATGTACCAAAATTGAAAAAAATAAAATCAAAATACCAAGCTGACATTTATTTTATAAAGGCGAAATTAGGTATTAAGCATTTCTTTTACTATAGTCATTTAAATTATTAAAAATTAAGTTATATAGAGTTTTTTTAAAAAAAATCAAAATTGCAATGATAGGTCATTCTAAAATATAAAGACATTACAAATTAATTAAAATTAAAAAATAATAATAATAATTTTGAAGGTCAAATCAAACATATGCATAATTGTTACAAAATAGTATTATTTTTTGAAGTAGTGGAAATAAAAATAGTATGACAGCTGTAAGAGCCATGTTTAGGAGACAAAACTAGTAAAGCATTCAAAGTAAAAACATTGGAGACTCAGACGAGCATTAGACCTGGTCTATGGGGAGCAGTGTACATAACATCTAGTTTAAGGATTTTATATATATTAATTTTTTTTTTTTTTTTATATTATGCAGGTTTATGTTCGAGATTTATGGTTGCGCCTCCCAATAATATTGTCTTAAAAGTTCGAACTTATATTCTCCCTTGAGAGTGTAGGAGGATGTGGATTCAAGTGCGTTGAAACACATTATTCTACTATTTAAAAGTTAGGAAAAAACTATGAATAGTTCTATAAAAAATAGATATGATAAAAATTTATAATAAAATTAATGTTTAAAAAAATTATAATTTTTAGAAAAATAAAAATAAATGAAAAAAACACTCATAAAAATAGTAAATAAATCATCTTTAATCCACCTATAGGCACCAATGTATTTCAAGTATTTAAGATTTTTTTTCTCTTTTTTAAAAGATAGATATATTAATTACACTTTTTTTTTTTTAATATATTGGTGTGATTGCATTATAATAATTGTTTATATTTTCTTAATCTTTTGACAACGCACACACACCTTGCACACATAGGCACTCGAACTCGGGACCTTTAAGATAAACAACGTCCTCTTTTTCACTGAAACCACTTGTTGGGTTCATTATATTTCTTCTTCTATTTAATAATAATGTTTCAAACCCAGTATGTTTTTAATTTTAATATAATGTAATTGTTTTGTAGTTAAATATGATATGGTTTAATAAAATATAATGAAGGGATATTGAAATGGCATAATTTAATTGTAAGGAATTATTCAAAAAAAAATAACAAAGAAAAAGGGCCTAGGTGAATAAATAAGGAAAGAATGGGGAACTCTATAAATAAATGTGCATTACTGTCCACACGGTTTTAATTTTTAATTAATTTTTGTATTGGACGGCGCTGTAAACTTAAGTCATTTTGAGTACGGTAGTCACTTGGCCCCCGAGGTTTGATTGTTGGTTAGTTTTAAATTTTCAATTAATTGAATAAGATCGGAATCGGGTTTATAAAAATTTTATTCAATTATTTTATAAGATAATTACTAAAATATTTTTATAATGAAAATTTTTTTATGAGAAAGAAATTTTAAAAAGTTACGTCAAAATGATCTGAAAAAAATTAGTAATGTTTGTCTTATCTAATTCTAAAAGGTCAAGAGCTAACTAGGCGGGTCATCAAAAAATTGCAAGTTTTCTTTTCTAGCCAAAGCAAATTTAGCGAGGCAATCCGTGACTTGATTTTGATATCTATGAATGTAAAGCAAAGCCCATTGCTTTTCTTGTGCTAAAATATTCCGAATTCTTCTTATCAGGGCTAAGCTTGATGTAGAATGATCGCTTCCATGAATGGCTTTAACAACTTTTCGGCTGTCGAATTGGATGGTGACGTTGTCATGGCCTCCTCGTTGGATAAGCTAAAGACCATCTAGAATAGCCCACAATTCAACGTTGAAAATGGAGCACTTCCCAATGAACCTATTATAACCTGCAATCCACTCTCCCTTGACGTTGCGGATAACTCCATCGGATGCTACATTTCCTGAATCAATTTGCATTGCTCCATCTGTGTTGAGGAAGAATTGTTGTCTACCAGGTTGGTTCTTGTGTGGTGTAGTGTTCGCCTCTATCGATGCTTCATTGCCAGTTGAGAGGAATTGTTTGGCCCACCTATTATAATGGAGTTTTTATCTTGCTTTGTATGTATTTTATGTGTGAATTTTTTTTGGTTCTTTTCGATTTAGTTTGGTTGTTTGCTGTTCTTCGTTTGTTGTATTTTGTATTAAGTTGATTCTATATTATAGTTGATCAGAAATATCTTTGAACTTGTATTGTACTTGTAATCTTCTCAATAAAATTATATTATTTTTTAAGTAAAATTTATTTTATAATAAATGAAAATGCGAGAGGACAAGAAAAACGCAGAAGGAAGACAACTAAAAATCTAACCAACAGACCTACCTCATGCACTCAAACCTACGAGTCTCATCCTCATGAGGACTTGAAACAATATTTCCACTTAAGGAAGGTAAAAGAGCATTAAGAGGGATTTCAAAATCATGAAAAAGAAGTATAAGATAAAGTCATCGTAGCTGACTTATGAGCTGTTTTATTAGCATCTCTTCTCATCCAATGAAAAGACAAATCGGAGAAAAACGAATTAAGATAAATACAATCCTAAACAAGAATACTGATTTCTAACACATCAATTCTCGATTGAATCAATGTATTGATAACACTTCGACAATCAAACTTCACTACAATATTATTAAACCTATTAGCGCGGAACTATGATAACGCTTCTCAAATATCATTATCATATCCCATTTTTTTTCTTATTTATTAGTATGTTAGATCTCTGGATCAAAATGAAGAAAAAAAATTATAATAATTAATTATAATTATATTTAAGAAAAGATATGATCTAACATACTAAAAAATAAGAACAGAAAAAAGTGGACAATGAATAGCAAAGACACGTAGAAATAACTGAAAAAGAGACAAGGAGACTAGTTCGTGGTCGGCAGTTTACACTTTGATTCTTCACCTTCAAAACTCATGCTTTCTAAGAAATATATCCATAATTGAATCGACTTTGTGAACTTTTTTTAGGGTGATTATGTGTTACGTAAAATATTTTTATTTTGTTAATTTTATTATTATTTTTCAAGTAATTTTAGACATCCGAACACTTAATAGAATTGTAAAACAAAATTTTCACATTAAACAATACTGAATATATGAAGAGATCTGTTAATTTTAAGAGAATAACACTTCAGAATTTTCTTTCTAAAAAGACGAAAACTACTTAACAGGAACATGTTTCGAATGGTACAATATGAGAATTTATTGTTGCTGTAAATAATTTTAGCACCATTGATGTGAAGTTGATTGTAGATCCAAATGAAGTTGAAGACATTGGAGGCAAGTAAAATGAAGGGACATTAATTGTGTGGTTGAATACTGGCCTTGGTCGCTCAGTATTTCTTTACGCGTTAACTATCCATTATCCTTTATTTATTTATTTATCATATTTTTATTGTTGTTTTTAATTTTACATTTTTATATTATAATAAGAAGAGAATTTATTTTTTAAAAATAATTTGGGGACTTTTTTCTATACAATTATGTTATTATTTTATGAAAAAGTTAGAATTGTAAAAAATCAATATAATGAATCCTTTCCTCTTGTTTCTATTATTTAATCAAACAAAAATTTTCCTATCATTTCAATTAGAATCAATTTTTTATATGATAAAACTTTAATATAAACGCATAAGTTTCAAAGCTCAACCTTCTCAATAATGCCAAGTCTTTGTTAATTATTATTTTTTGTTAACCCAAACATAATTCTATAAAATTAAACCCTACACAGCAAAAAAAAAATTCATCAATTTTACTTACTTTCCTTTCATTACATAATTATTACTGTTTTTTTCATTACATTTTTATTTTCCTTTCACTACACATTTGAGAAAAGGAATGAAATTATTAAAATTTAATCTCTAAATGTCAACATTTAATAATTTAATTTTGTTATGATTAAATTAATATTTTTTTAAGTATAATAACTTATTTGATCCCTCAAATTTATAAAAAAAATAAATTTTTATTTAATTTTTTATCTTTTTATCCCTTAAACTTATGTTTTTTGTTAGATCACTTCAAATTTTTAACTTAATTGATATTACATACACGTGGATTACCACATGGATGATATATCACGATTTAATTAATTTTTTTAATTTAAAAATTCAAAAAACTATAAAAACTACTTTTAAAAACTAATAAGCATTAAAATTATTAAAAATATAAAAAAAGTATATATTTTAAAAAATTTTAAAATTTTAAAAAATTAATTAAACATTAATATGTCATCTACATGACAAACATGCCGTGTTAACAAAGTTAACAAACATTATTTTTTTTTTTTCATTTTGAAGTAATTTGACCTAAAAAAATTACAAGTTTAAAGGTTAAAAAAGACAAGCAAATTAAATTGAGGATTAAAATAATATTTTTTTGAAAGTTAGAAGACCGAAAAAGTCATTATATCTTTCTTTTATTAGGATTAATCCAAATATGATAAGTAAACCGTAATTAACCAGAAATGAATCTTCATCAACTTTGTGGATACACGATATATTGCATCATCTTTACCAAAATTAACAAATCACTCGCAATTCAAGGAAAAAAAACATATAGCTTATAGACATTAACCTATCAGTATAACACAAAAGGAAACCAAAAACCAAATATCATCCAAATAAAATCACTGGGAAGAAAGAAAAAGGAAATAAAATCACTTACATATGTAAGTAATAGAGGCTTCCAATAGTCAAATCTCGAACTAGGATAGTGTAAGAGTTGCGGATATTGAAATTCGAATCTCGAACTAGTTAGATGACACCCTTTTCATAGTGACTACATGAACTACATGAAGCAATTGGATTAAACTCGGTGTTCAACTGAAGACGCTAATCTATATACTAACTTCAGCAAGCTTATTTTTCTTTTAAATAGTAGTTTCTGCATAAGGAACTCTGACTACTTATTAACTAAATTTTACCTCGGTATGGAAAACTGTTTATTATTCGGACATCTCTGATGGCTTCTTAACCTCTCGTAGCTGCACAGAATTGTCGAAGCAGTGATAAAAACCGTAGTGTGGGAATCTCTCGTACCAGGTCTCTTGTTCCACGTGTGTGTCCCAATGCTCCCCACTGCTACTCTTTCCGTATTTGTGAACCCATCCCGAGCCATTGTGTTTCTCACCCCATGTGCGATTCCATTGCTCTCCATGCTTTCCTTGCCACCATGTTTCTCCTTGTTTTACACCATGCCTGTTGGTGTCAAAATGTTCGTCCCACTTGTCACCCCATTTTGACCAACCATCACCTTCGCAGCGCTCCGCCCATTTGTCGGTGTATTTCACACTGCCACCATATCCATCGTATTGTTCACCCCACCTGCCATAGTTGCAAAAACTTGTGATCAAATGTATTAAATCAAACTGGATGAATATCGAATATCTATCCTCCAGAAATTGATCTTAAACGAAGTGGCCATTTTCTTCATCAGTTCAGTACTTCAGCTGAATCGAGTCATAAATGATTGAATCAAAACCATCAAGCTAGAATTGAGTTCGGTCAACTGACAAATAGGGCCCAAATTCAATGTCATACAAAACCATTCTGACAAAATCCAAAACAAACTTTGGATGACATAAGACATGAATTTAAGCGTTTCAAGAAGTTGTTAAGAGCTTACTAGAGTAAAATTTCTACAGGGATCAAAAAAAGGCAATGCTCTTGTAAGAAATTTATGACCGGTTCAAGATTGCGACCACAAACAAATTCTGGATAAAGAAATAGAAACAGTGAAAATTATATCCAAACTAGATATGAAGTTTAATACCTTTCATGCCAGACATGAGCATGCCCAGCCTCGAGGGGCATGTTTGGGTCAATGCTGCACCACTTGTCAGCCCATTTCTCAGATTTTCCGGATGCATCATAATGTTCCCACCATTTTTCTTGCCACTCCTCACCATTAGCATTCTTTCCCCACTTATCAGCAGTTTTTTCAAGATGTACAAGCCCATTATCCTGCACCAAAGAATACTTTCAGTAGATATTTTTTCTTTTAACATGATTTAGAGCAATATTCTGATAAAAACACAATATCTTAGCATATACTTCAATATTTTTGGACTGCTTTAGAACACAGTTAAAATTTATTAACGGTGCAATAATTTAGAGAAAACAAAAAAGGGCACACAAAAAAACTGCGATCAAATACACTTTGAGCTAGGTATGAGATTCTCACAAACAGTAGCAAAGAAGTAAAAGAAGCTAAAATAAAGTCAGAGATTTAAATCTCTTCACAAAGCAAGCAAAAGTGTGAAATGTAAATTAGAATTCATCTCCCTTTAGCTTTATTCCTTTCTCCTTTCCTTTTTCTCCTTGAGAGAAGAAGGATGTTTTGTCAGTGCCACCTGGCTTGACTGCTGACGGAAGCTTTTAATAACGTTGCTCTCAGAAAAGGAGAGAAACCAGGAAAAGCATAACTAGCATACAGACAATTTAGTATCTCTTAACCTCATAACGACAGTTCTTTTTCCAATTTTTTGTCAAGTTATGCTTGATATGTATCTAAATGTGCATCTATCATGCACTACAGCCAGATTATGGAAAATAATGAAATTTAGCTACAGTGATCTAGTTGTGACTAGACAGGTGAGCTAACCCTACAAGGGATTCATTCCACACAATTATTTTACCACAATCCAACAAATCTCTGCTCCCAACCATTCATTATACAGGGTTCCCTACATATGCTTACGTGGAGCCAAGATGGACCATATACTCTAAGGATGATTGAACTTCATAATTATATCACAATTTGATTTAGATGATATGAACCCTAGAAGTAAAATGCAATAAAAAGAAAGGGTCTTGAGAAACGTATCATCTTGCTTCACTTATGTTGTTTTTACTGACCTGCAACATCGATTCTCTCCACTTTTCACTCCAAACATTCCCGAAAACATCACGTCCTGATTTCTCAGAACCTAGTTCCTTGTAGTCGAACTCATCAGAAGCCTCCCAGTACTTCTCTTGCCATTCAACAGCTTGGTCAGCACTAACACCCCTGATCATTGTCCACCTGCAAATCACACCATCAGGTCTTTGCTCGATTCCCGTTTCAATCCACCATTTTGTTCCATCTTGGTTGACTCCTTGAGATGATAATTCTTTGGCCTTATGAAGGGCATCAGCTGCTTCTGCAGCGTGCGCAGAAAATTCAACTTCAAGGTCATGTTCCTCTTTTAAAGAAATCTCTTCTACAGCAACCTCAGATACTTTTGTTTTATCAACCTCTAGAAGTGACTGAAACGGTGGAAGATTGCGGGTGGTCTCATAAGCTTTACTCTCAAAAGGAATAGAGAGAAAGCCAACGGACCGCTCTTTCTCTAGAACTGGATTGCTAGAAATTGGATACTCCGAAGTTTGTCTAGCAGCCTGCAACCCATCCACTTCATCTGAAATTTGATCATTACTTGGAGGAGGTGCCCAGGACCAAAAATCTGGACCAGGTGTCCCATTTCCTGAATTTTCAGGTCGAGTAACAAAAATGCTCCCACCCTGCTTTCCTGTTAAATTAAGACTCTGTTTACTGAAAGAAATAGTAATAAGTTTATAATAAACTTAACTCTGATGATCATTCCGACATTGGGTTCTCTGAAAATTATCAGCTGCTAAGAGGCAAAAGTAAAATTAGCGGAGACATTCTTTCCAATCTAGCATTGTTAATGGAGTAAACGTGCTTTTACTACTAAAGATTGAAAATATGTGAGCTGCTGGTTACAAAAATGTCAATGTAGCTTACTCAAGTAACTAAGCTGTGCTTCCCTTTTCCTTTTCTTGTTAGTGGAATAATAAATTCCCTTCATTTGAGTTCTCCAAAAGATTTGAAAAAAAAAAAAAAAACTTCTCGGATTCTTTAATTCGCTTCAAAGAAATGTTATCCATTTTCTTAAAAAATGATATCCTAGGATAAATTTTTTTAAAAAAAAATCAAACTAAATAATTTTAGAAAAAACAGATGTCAACAAAAATAAATACAATTTAAAAATTTCAGATAAAACAGGATTTTAGTTCTTACCATCTTCTTTAACTCTAACTGAGTTGCGATTTTCATTGTTGGAATCATCCTTTCCCGAAGAATCCTTGTTCCCGATAAGAGAGCGAGCCGCCGCAATCGCCGCGGCGGCACGATCAATTACTTGCATTCTCTGAACCCGATCCCTCTCTTCCTTCGGAGTTTCCAGAATCTTCTGGAACTCCTTGCTCTTCTTCTCCATAACCTCTTTCTTGTCGCCATTACCGCCGCCGCTATCATCGTCTGTCTTAGCCAAATTCTGAGTGACTTTTTGAAACTCAGCTTCCTTTTTTTCCCTCTCCACCGCTTTCCTCCACATACCGAGGTACAAATTGTCGCCATCAACGGCTCTAACAACTGTCAAGCTCGTCCTGCTCCTCCTAATAATCCTTTGGTAAACTGATTTTGGCGCGGCAATGAGCGCGCGTTTATGGTGGTCGGGAGGGAGAGGAGTGGAGGCGCGTAGAGTGGCGCGTGAGAGAGAAGCCATTTTTGTGGTGTGTATTCTTGGGAGAGTGAAATGAAAGAGGATCGGAAATGAATTCGGAACTGAGTGAGCGAAGATATAGAACGTTGGGACTTGGGACTCTCTTTTTGAAGTTAGCGCGTGATTTTGTGAGATTTTTACAGTTTTTTTGGGTTTAAATTGGTCATCGATCCCTGTATTTTAACAAATATAATATTTAATCCTTATTACACTCACCACTATCATTAATATTTTCTATTAATATTTGTTAATTTTACATATTAATTAATTTGTATTGATACGACGACACATGATTGAGGAAAAAAATAAATATGTTAACAAAATTTGACGAAAATACTAAAATGTTAATTAAGGGCGAATCTAGGGTAAAAGTAAGGGCTTTGACCCCTTTATTAAGTGAACTAATTCCACTTTTAGCTCCTTTTAAACTTAAGTAATTCAATTTAATTCTTTTTAGTACCTTTGTTAAATAAAAATTATATTTATGGCCTTTCTAAAAGAATTTATAGTTCATTTTAGGTTATTTTGAATATTTTTTTTTAGATTTGGCATTCCCCCAACTTTTTTATTTTATCCCAACTCTCCCTACAAAAATTTTTAGTTTTTTCTAAAGAGAGTTTAAATTTGAACTTTTAAAATACATGGACTAAATATAAATTTCGTAAAAGTACAGGAACTATTGGCAGATTTTAACCTATATTATTTTTATTCAAATAATTTCGTGGCATCGAAGGAAAGTTCAGATGCGGTTTTGGTTGGCTAGGTCGGTTCAGTTTTAACTGATTCACCTTTTTTTGAAACCGTCAAATGGATATCACATAGTTCTGCCACGTTGCACAGATTTTATTGCAGCTTTTTTTTAAACAATCTTATTAAAAATCAGAGGAAATAGGGTTACTATCCAAATCTACCATGAAAATTGAAAAATTACCACTATACTTCATTCTGATTGATATTTGCCACTATTTTTATGAATTAAAAATTAATTTACCATCATACATATTAAATTTTGTGGCTTTACTTTAATTGATTATTAAATAGATTGAAGTTCACGGTTACAAATCAAATTATTACAATAACACAATATTTTCATACATTTAATTTTCAAACTTCAATTGCTGTTCTAAAAGTGGACCATGTCAATAGTAATGGTTCAACTATTTGTAATTATCTTGCCGAGCAATGAATTCACTTCCGTAATTGGTGACTTCATATTGGCTTCTTCAAATGCATCCTCACAATGATATATTTTGTCCACATTAGAGCTTAGCTCCACCCTCAGTTGTTTGTCATCACCAAGCGAGATAGCATCAAAGATTCTATATTTACTTTCTAGAATAGACTTGTAGTTATTGATACAAATGTTAAAACAAAAAGTGGCGGGTTTTGTGTAACATCCGTGTTTTTGAACCGGAGTTGGAACAGTAATAGTGTCGAGTTAAGAGTTAGAATATGTGATTAAAATAAGAAGATTAGGAAAAATTAAGGATTAATTAGAATTTGTGAGAAAGCATGAGGGACTAAATAGCAATTTAGCCAAAATGAAATATAAGTCATTATGAGAATTATAGTGATTAAGGAGGGGCAAAAGAGGAATTTGGTAGAATATATTTTTGGAGGCAATGTTTTGGGCCAAAGTGTAAAGTTGGAAGGCTCAAGGACTAAAAGTGTAATTTTACCATTATTAAATAAAGATATTTTTATAAAGAGAAATTGATAGAAAAATCTAGAGAAATGAAGAAAAGAAATGATGAAAAGGCTATAAAAGCCATCAGCCATGGTGCTTCACGTTAGCCACCATTTTTCCATCATTTCAACTTTTACTTTTCTTACAAATTAGTCCTTTTTCTCCAAATACAAATCAATTAAGCTAGTTTCTTCCAAATTTCTTTAAGATTATTGAATAAAATTAATAGAGAAGTGTAGTAGCTATCCAATTGTTAAAACAAATGCATCCATACTTGTCTTAGAGGAGAAATAAAATGAGAATTAGTGTTGAATACAAGTGATTAAGGTAAGAAAGCTAAACTCCTCTTTAAATACATGTTAGTTTTGGTTTAGAAACATAGATTATGATATGTTAGAATGATTTTAATGTGAATATATGTGTTTTGGATGGAATTGAAGAGAAAGAAAAGAAGGAGAAGGACCAAATTGAAGAAAAAGGAAAGGAGAAAGCTAATGTGTGAGAAGAAATTATCTACAAGTGAGGTAAGTTCTACAAGTGTTAAAAGACTTAGTAACAATTAAGTTAAAGTGTTTATAATTTTAATATATATGATTAATCATGATGAAAATGAGATGCTTAATTATAAGTATGATAATTATGTGTGATTGAATAAAATTTAGTATAAAGAAGCATGAGAAAAGAATTAATCTCATTGAAACAGTTTGGACAGAACAGAGGACTAACTTCGAAAATTCACCAAATATTGTATAAAAAGAGTTAAGAGTTGAATTAAATATGTAATTAAAGATTATTGAGTGTAGTTTCATATGGAAGAAACAGTGAAATAAAAGTAAATTGTATATTTCGAGATATACTAGTTTTTGTGTAACAAGGTCAGAATAGATTCGAGTTCCCTTGTTCTGACTTTGAAAAATCATAGAAAAATGTAGAAAAATTATTATAGACTGAAATTTATATGGTTTAATCCTTAATGAGTCTATTTTCAAAAAAAAAAAAGAACAGATGGAAACATCATTTGATCTCTGTACAAAAAGATAAATAATTTTTAGTGAATAAAGTTCAAAACTGTCAGGCAGCAGAGAAGGGGTAAATTGAAAGAATTTACTGTACAAATTGGATAAAATAAAAATTCTGAAATTTTTATGGTAAAAATATATTTGAGTCTAATATCAGAAACATCAAGCGGATTTTAATTTCGAATTTTTTAGCTCAAAATGTAAATAATTTAGTTACTGTTACGCAAGTGGACAGTTTTGAAAATTAATGTGAAAATAAAAGTAAGAGGTATATGATGATGAATATGTGAGAAAAATTTATGTGTTTAATTATAAAGATTGATTGTGTGATTAATTGGTGAAATTGTGGATTATTTGAGAAAATAAAGGTGAGAAATACATATGTGAAGAAAAATGTATATATGATGTTTAAGTTGTGAATGATTTGTGATCAAAATTGAAAGTGAAAGTGAAAGTGAAAGTGAAATTGTAATTGAAAGTGATATGAATTATAAATTGAAAATCCCTATTAACTAGTCGGGCTGAATCGAATATAGTTGGCATGCCATAGGATTGGAAGAATTCAAGGATACTTCGACCTCGAGTCGATGAGACACTAGGTGTCATTATTTTACTTCGGATAGATTCGATGAGGTACTGGGTACCACTTTGCTTCAGCTAGGCCGATGAGACACTGGGTGTCACTTTATTGCTTCGAACTATCCGATGAGGCACTGGGTGCCATTCTGGTGTGTTTGGTTGGATCCGTGTATCAGCCAAGATCTGAGTCTTGTTAATAGGGTGAATAATGTGAAAAAGAAAGAACGTGCAAATTGTGACATTGAGGTAAGTGAAACATTGAACACACGAAAGGTAAGTACTATATGTTTATAAGCAATCAAATAATGATAAAACTAAGTAAGCTAAAGAAGCTAAAATAGCTAAGTTGTAAAAAGTGGATGAATGTGTATAATGTGATAACAAGAGAAGTTAAATGATAAATATGTGAAAGGTATGTATTTTATATGAATGAATATTCACATGTATGTTGAAATGAGTTAATAAAAAAGTTTAGAATTGATTAATTATTCTTGTAGTACTTACTAAGCCTTCACCAGCTTAACGCGTTTATTTCAACGCGTAGGTATAAGACCTCCGAGAAGTTAAGGTTGGACTAGGTGCCTCTCATCAAATTACATCAACATCGGAAGATTGCAAGATAAGGTATATTTATTTTGTGTGAAATGACATATACAAATGGTATACCTATGTGTCTCTAATGAATGAGTTATCAATGTTGCTTTGAAAATTTACATGAATTGAATGAGATGGTTAAAATTGTGTTTTGGACTAATTTGAAATATTGGGGAAGTTTTTAAGTTATTTCAGGGAATTATTACTAAGTTTTCGGCTATATTTATTGATTTTAAAACAAAGGTATCAATATTTTTATGGTGGTATCAATATTTGCCCTGTTTTGAGTAAAAATTACATTTTCATTATTTTCAAACTGGTTTTAAGTTTCGATTTTGATTATATTGATTATTTTGTGATATTTTGAGCAAAGCGGTTCAATTACACATTATTTGAAAGAAAATTTTGGTATACTCGTGTTTAATTCTCTGACACTGTATGTAATACTATTATATCGGGTTTATACATGTGAACCAGGTGCAGGGGTGTTACATTTTGAGTTTGAAGAATGTAATAAGAGCTTTGAGGCATTGTCCAAGGCTTTCTTAGTCTTCATATCAATTGCTTCAACCTCAATTACAAGAATAGACACAGGATCTATAGCAGCCTTTTCACGTAAGAATGGAACAGTTGTTATTAGGCATTCAACTGGATTGTTAGTCTTATCACAAATTCGTTGAAGCTTGGGATCGATAATGACAGATAATGTTTGATCCCCTTGTCGAACATCATATGAAGATGGAGCTAAAGCTATTGATGAAGTAGTAAACGTAAAGAATAAGAAGAAAACGGGAACGGGGATTAAATGCTTCATCTTAATTATCTCTTCTTTTAGAGACCAAAGATTGGGAAATGGAAAGATGAGCTAAGTAGTAACTATTATTGATCAATTTAAACTAGTTCAAGGCGTTAATTTTAGACAGAATTAACATATTAATTCGAGTTGTGCCATATAATCTAATTTTAACATAACAATTTTTGGATATTATTATAATGTCTTATATTTAAATAAATTGTTAAAGAAATGTTTGAAAAAAAATTATCAACTACAAATTACTAGTTTTTTTCTCACAATTTGTTAATTTAAGATGATGTTACATAACATAAAAAACTATTTAGAGTATAAATTTAACTTGGACTAGTATGACTCACTCGCATTTTGCGTTGGGTTGATTATTTGTTTATGTTAAATTATAGAGCAAAAATTTGAAGATTAAAATATACTCTAAACAAAGTTTTTAGAACTTGATCGGTGGTCGAACTAGTCAGGCCACTAATTTGTATGGTTGGATTAAAGAAATTATTAAAAAATCATAAAAATAAAAATATTAAAAAAACGATTCAATCGATGTTTTTAGCCTAGTTCAATCAGTTCATATCGATTTGTTGGATCAACCAATTTGTCTCTCTCCGAATCGTATATTTAGAATTTAGTACTCCTACTTTTATTTTCAAGAATTTAATCTCTTTACTTTTTTGGATTTAAAAATATGCTTTTAAATTATATATAATCACGTAACATTTTAATTGAAAAATTAACGCTATTAATTATTTGAACTAATTTAACATTATAAAAATATAGAAGCTAAATTATGTTTGAAATTAAAATATAAAGATTAAATTTCAAATTTAAGCATATTAAAAGGACCAAAACTGAAAACTAACCATTTATATAAAATGAAAAAGAAAAAAGAAAAGAAGCATGGTAGGTGTGTGCATGTCAGCATGAGGATTGAGGAAGATCCTTTTATATATGGGTATTTAGATTTTGAGAATAACTAAAACTATACTATTTGTTTATAATCTAAAAAAAACTTTTATATATAATTAGATGATATGCCCCCGCTTTTTTGGGGATTTAAATAATTAATTAAAAATAATATTTTAATTATATTGAATAATTTTCAATTAATATTCCTTTAAAAAATTTAAATAAAATATTATTTAATGTTTTAATATTTTATGAAAATAATTTTGGAATTAAATTAAAATAAATTAATAAAATATGAGATAATTTGAGATTAAACATATCATGTGATAGAATTAAAACATGACATATTATTCAATGTGCGAATCAATTACTTCATGATGTAATAACAAATAAAATAACAAAAAGAAGTAGTAAAATATGTTTATATGTATATAATTACTATATAAATTATATAAATAATTCTTTAAAAGTATCGAATTATGTCAAAAAATTAAATATAAAGATAAAATCACAAATTTGGGCGTAATATAAGGACTGAAATTAAAATTTGATTATTGTTATATAAATTTAAAAAATACAGGGATTGTAATTGCAATTAAACCACTATTAAATTTTAAATATAATAGTGGTATCAATCATAAACAATTATAATGATTGAATTTTAAATTAAATAGATTCAATATTAAACTTAAATTATTATAATATATACAACTAAGTAAAATAAAGGGTGAATAACATAAGAAACAAGTTAAAATGATATGCGATCAAAAAATAACACAATATTTGGATTTTTTTCTTAAAACTAAAATATCTTCTTTGAGAAGTTATATTAAAATTATATTCGTGAAGAATTATGTAATATCTTGTTCATACAAATTTATTATTAAATAGATAGAAATTCGCGATTGCAAATTAAATTATTACAAAAATACAGCACTTTTATACATTTAATTTTCAAACTTTAATTGTTTCTCCCAAAGTGGATCATGTCAACAGTAATGGTTAAACTATTTGTAATTATCTTGCCGAGCAATGAATTCACTTCTGTAATTGGTGACTTCGTGTTGGCTTCTTCAAATGCATCCTCGCAATGATATATTTTGTCCACATTAGAGCTTAGCTCCACCCTCAGTTGTTTGTCATCGCCAAGCGAGATAGCATCAAGGATTCTATGTTTGCTTTCGAGAATAGACTTATAGTTATTGATACAAATTTTAAAACAAAAAGTGGTAGGTTTTGAGTTTGATGAAGGTAATAAGAGCTTTGAGGCCTTGTCCAAGGCATCCTTAGTCTTAATATCAATTGCTTCAACCTCAATTTTAAGAATAGACACGGGATCTATAGCAGCCTTTTCACGTAAGAATGGAACAGTTGTTATTAGGCATTCAATTGGGTTGTCGGTCTTATCACAAATTCGTTGAAGTTTAGAATCGATAATGACAGGTAATATTTGATCTCCTTGCCGAACATCATATGAAGATGGAGCTAAAGCTATTGATGAAATAGTAAACGTAAAGAATAAGAAGAAAACGAACATGGGGATTAAATGATTCATCGTAATTATCTCTTCTTTTAGAGGCTAAAGATTGAGAAATGGAAAGATGAATTAAGCAATAGTGATTAATGATCAATTTAAACTAGTTCGAGGCGTGAATTATAGACAAAATTAACATCTTAATTCGAGTTATGCGATACAATCTAATTTAAGTATAACAATTTTTTGTTTTATTATGCTAACATTTAAATACATTGTTAAAAGAAATATTTGGAAATTTTTATCAACTAATTAACAGTTTTTTTGTTATGGTTTTGATATCACAACTAGCATTAGTTCCCCGCTAACGCAGGGCATTAATAATTTTTCAATAAATTATTTAAATAAATAATAATTAAATTCAAATTAAAAAATTATTAATTTAAATAACTGAAAAAATAAGTATTTTTTATATAAAATATTTATATACTTGTTCTTTTGATGGTAATAATATTTTTTATATATATTATGAGTTTTCAATTATGAAGATTAAATTTACCTACAATAATCATTTAAAATTGATTGTATATTAAATTGATGTGTGAATCAAATTAAGGATGAATACTTTTTCTTATTTTTTTATTTTTAAAAAAATATTTTATGTAAATACATGCTAGATATAAATTCAATTCATAAATTTATCGAACGACTTGTATTAAATATGTTAAATTAGATTTGGTGATATTTTAAAAACTTCTATTCAACTATTCAAAAAAAAAAAACTTCTATTCAACGAACCACATGTGATGGCCTGATGATCAAAGGTATTAATCATCTCAGGTGTGACTTGAATTCGAATCGCATTAATCGCGTTTGTTGTTTGGATTTTGTCCTATTATTATAATTCACAAAAATAATTCTATTCAACATTAATTGAATATTTTTATTTGCTTATTTAACTTTTCACACATATATTAACAATATTAATTAATCATTTTTATTACCAATTCATTCGAGAGGATGGATGTTGAGAGGATTCTTCAAATCCCTTTAGCTACGGTTCCTCGTGATGATGAGCTTGTGTGGAAGGGGGATGCGACAGGGGAGTTCTCGGTAAGATCTGCCTACAAACTATTACAACAAAATCTCATCTATCCTAATTTATTTACACAAAATGAAACTGCCTTTTACAAGCGTCTATGGAATACATGATTACCTAAAAATATTAAACTACTTGTTTGGAGAGCTGCGCGTAAATACCAGCCCATGATGGAGAACCTTTCTATTAGATGTCTAGTAAATAGTGCGAACTGCCCCAGGTGTAGTGATAGTTTGGAAATAATATAACACATCTTCTGGACATGTCCTATAGCAATAGAAGTCTGGCAATTAGCAGGATTAAATTGGGTCTTGAACTCAGATATTAATAACTGGCTACAGTGGCTTACCTGGGTTTCGGAAACAGGTCATTCCTCTTCCTTTCGGACATTCTGTTGTGCTATATGGGCTTTGTGGGGTTGGAGGAACCAGTGCGTATATAAGAGGAAACAGAAATCAAGCAGGGATATTGTCAAATTTATATTCGGGTACTTAAAAGAATTAGATTGTGTCGAGGAAAAACAACTTACCTCATTGTCAGCGAACCCACCATGGAAACCACCTGTAGAGGATACCATAAAAATCAATTTTGATGCAATCTTTGACCAAAAAAGTTTCAAAGCAAGAATAAGGGTGATAGCAAGGGGAGAAATGGGGCAAGTCTTAGCCATAAAGATGATTTCACAAACAAATATAGCATCAATCTTCGCTGTAAAAGCAAACGCATGTCGAGAGGCATTAAGGGTTAGGTTAGATTTGAGGGTTTTAAAGGTCGCGATTGAAGGAGATTCACACTCGATTATTA
The DNA here is from genome assembly GCA_039519145.1 of Kokia cookei. NCBI lineage: Eukaryota > Viridiplantae > Streptophyta > Magnoliopsida > Malvales > Malvaceae > Kokia > Kokia cookei. The sequence continues at coordinate 39,555,815 of CM076906.1, forward strand.
AAAAATGCTTATCTGACTCACCTAATAGATCGGTTAACAAATCAATTATCTCAAATATTAAACATATGGCAACACGTTTTCAACAGATAATTTTTTTACACACGATGCATTCTGGTAACGAATGCGCCCACAGATTAGCGAAGGAAAGTATTGAGACAGGAGATGAGACTTACATGTTAGGAAGTACGCCAAGTTTTCTTCTGCAACTGGTAGAGAAGGACCAACCACGAGAACCAGATTAGAGACCAGAAGGATTTTTGTACTTTGATTCTTAATCTATCAAGAAATGGTTTGAGAGAACTGATTCATGGAACAAATGTGAGGGAAAATATTAGTCTAGGGAATCTTACCGTTTGTAGCATAATGGAAAATCTCATTGGACAGGTCGTCGTCCCGAGAGAGTGGGCAGAGTTATTATGTTTTACTTTTTATCTTTCCTAGACTTTATTTCTTTAATTTCTTTTCATGACCGTCGGTTTTCTGAATGGTTTTTAGTTTTTTTTTTCATGACCGTTGGTTTTCTAAAACAGCTTTTAGTAGATGAGATAGGTAAAGTTTATTTACCAAATTAATTAGTAAGATAGGGCTTTGGGGGTCTAGCTATAAGTCTATTTACGAGCACACTTAAAGTCCTAATTAGTTGGGTTTTGTTTTTTAATTATATTAATAAAATCCTAGTCTCTTATTCAAAAAAGAATTAATCATTTTTATTTAAATTTTTAAATATTCGTAAAAATTTTCATTTAATAATTATATTTATAAAAAATAAACATACCAAAAGAGATAGTCAAAACTAAAACATCTCCTTACTACGCTTTGAGAAATTATATTAAAATAAAATATTGGTATAATTTATTAATACAGGAATTATAATTAAATGAATTTAGTGCTAAAATTAAAATGTTGAAGCTCAATTTTGATCGGGCTCAAACTCATTTTAAATTTATTTTAAGATTAAATTTGTTTTAAAATTTATAAATTTGTTTTAAAATTTAAATTTAATTTAAGTTTAAATTTATTTTCAAATTTAAAATTATTATAAATTTAAAATAAATAAAGTTCAATAACAAAATGTCCAATTACAAAGCCCAATTGGGCCCAAATTCAAATTACCCAAATTACAATGGCCCAAATAGGCCCAAACCAATTAACCCAAAAGAAGCCTAATCTGCTACAAATGGATGCTGCAGCCACCTCCATCTCAGCCAATCAGAGGCCGCCACGTCAGCAGCCTAGTTGCTCACCAGCAACTTGCACCACTGCTCACCTGCCACCACCACTGCTATAAGCCACCATAGCTGACCTGCAAAAAAGAAAAACAAGACTAGCATTTAGCTGAAAAACAACAAAAGATGATCATTTGTAATGCTGGCTATAAAGCCAGATTCAAACGCTTGTAATGGGTATGAACCCTTTGTGAGAAATCAATATACGGTTTTGTTCATTCAAAAATCACAAATCAATACTAGCAAATACTCATTCGAAATATCTTGCAAATAAAAGTAGAAGCAATTAATTCCAGCAAAGTTATTCAAATAGCATCAAGATAAAAAGCGAAATACAAGCTAGAACACACCGCGTCCAATACATTCAAGGTATATTAAATATAGGTACTAACCATTTATTTACTGTTATTTATTGTTTGAATCTCAAAACTCCTCCATCATAAACGCACATTCTTTCATCTATTAAATACATTGCTATTATCATTATTATTATTTATTTACCATTTTCGGTTATTAAGAATGTATTGAATGAATATTAATAATAATAATATTAATAGTATTAAAAAAATCGAAATGTCACCTCCCTTTAATAATATTAATAGTATTAAAAAAATCGAAATGTCACCTCCCTTTTGATCTGCCACCGCTATCGAGTCTTGGACAGAGGTCTTCGAGCCGCCGTTGATTCCGCAATACCCAGATGCCATTTTCACATATTCGAACACAAAAAAAAATCATCAAGAAGTCAGTGAAAAACAAACCCAAATACCAAAATGAATAATAAAAGGGAATAGAAATAGGCTTAAACAGGTATAAAAAAAAATGAAATGAAAACAGATTTGGAGTTTAAAAAGAGTTTTAAAAGATGAAAATGGATAAAAATGCAAAAAAGAAGGCCGAACACTCGTTTTAGAAGTAGATCGAGTTCCATCTAATTAGATTTGAACCAGATCTATGCTTTTCGAAAAAAAGGGAACGACTTTTAAACTTATCGGCGATCGGACGGCTCCGGGGATGGCGAGTGGCAAGCGGAGTCGACGGCGCGTGCACCGGCGAGGACAGGGCCGAGGCATAAAAAAAAACCCTAAAATGGCTTTATAAAGGCTCTCAAAACGACATCATTTTGAGGGTTGAGTTTCAGCCCCAAAACGACATCATTTTGATTAAAGGACCCATGAACCGATTCGACCCGACCCGACCCAGCCTTAAGATCCGTGTGTTTTCATAAAAAGGGTTATTTTCACCTTTGGTCCTTCTACTTTTTCTAAATTTTCAATCAAGTCCTTTCTATACTTTTAATAAATTTTAAATTGACCCAATAATTTTCATTGCTTTTCAATTTAATCCCTTGACCTTTTGAAAGCACCAAGAGCTGCCACGTGTCATAATTTTGGCTTATTTATGCAAATGGTCCCTCTTACTTCTGATTTGTTTCAATATAATCCTGAAATCAAGTTTGTTTAATTACAAAATTGGTCCAAAATTTTTTCATGATTTTCAAATTAGTTCTCTGACTTTTGAAAGCATCAGGAGCTACCACGTGTCACTTGTTTTGGTTTTATTGCCTTGGAGGCCCTTAAACTGTCTAAAAATTATATTTTTAACCCCGACTTCTCCAAAATTATATTTTTAACCTCAAACTTTCCAAAAATTTCATTTTTAACCCCAAACTTTCCAAAAAATTCCATTTTTAACCTCGAAACTTCCAAAAATTACATTTTTACACTCGAACTTCAAGAATTCCATTTTTAACCTCGAAACTTCCAAAAATTACATTTTTACCCCTAAACTTTCAAAAATTCCATTTTTGACGCCGTAACTTCCAAAAATTCCATTTTTGACGCCGTAACTTCCAAAAATTACTATTTTACCCCAAAACTTCCAAAATTCTATTTTTGACCCAGAAACTTTAAAAAATTACCCTTTTACCCTCGAATATCCAAAAATTTCATTTTTTATCTCGATTTTTTCTGAAAGTTACCATTTTACTCCCGAATGTCTAAAATTTCGTTTTTAAACCCCGAACTTTCCCAAAATTACCATTTTGCCCCCCCGAGAGTCCAAAATTACCATTTTACCCCCGAGTATTCAAAAAGTCTCATTTTCAACTCCGATTGTTTTATTTTTTCTTCCTCATCAATATTTGTATTTATTTTTTAATTATTATGCATTCGTATTTTGTATTTTTTTATTTTTGTTTACCATTTATCTACTTAATTATCTTGCTTCATGTTATTTATTATCCAATATTAACTGCTCATTCATATCAAATTCACAAATTTATTTTCAAAATTGTTTTCATAAAAACTTTAAAATCGAGGCAATATTCTTTTATTTCGAATTTTGAAAATTTGTGCCTTAACTTACTAGGCACGATTTTTCTTCAAATCGGAATAATCGAATATCCTTAAATCGAGGCAATGTTTCTCATCTCGGATTCTGAAAATTTGTACCTAAACTTACTAGGTGCGACTTTTTCTTTAAATTGAGATAATCGAACATCCTTTTCAAAAGTGTTAAATTTTTTTTACAAAGGAAAACTCGTTATTTCTGGATCTCGAAATGTTGTGTCCTAACTCACTGGACATTACTTTCTTCCTCGATCACTTTGAAATAGTGGGACTTTCGAACAAAATCGATTTCTTTTAAATGTAACTCATGCATTTAAGGATCGTACGTTAAACTTTATTTGAGTTTTCAAAATTTTACAAACAAGACCCTAAGATAATCAATGTGGTACCAATTTTGGGCGTATGAGGGTGCTAACCCTTCCTCATGCGTAACCGACTCTTGAACTTGTTTTCTGGATTGCGAAAACCAAAATATTTTTCAAAACGGATTTTAAACGTTTTGAAGTGATCCAATCACACCGTACAAAAGGATTGGTGGCGACTCCCATTATTTTTCGATTTTAAAATAATTTTCGAAACACGTCGTTTTTTCAAAAAGATGGTTTCGACATAAAATATTATAATAAATATTAGATTAGGGTACACCATAACGTAGGTGAAGATAATTATATAATAAATTTATAAAAATGATAAAATTTAAATATGACTTTAATTGAAATGATAAAATTGAATAAGTAAATGTCAATAATATTTTGAGTTCAAATCTTATCATATATGTATGTACTTTTTTAGATTTTATATAAAAACATAAATATCTCCTAAAAGTAATTTTTGTTCTTCTGTAAAAATATTAGATTTTTTTATTACTTCAAATCGAATTGGGACTTGATTCAATCTTAACTTAGTATTGTTATCATTGCAACAATCAATAAAACATGAATTTAAGCATGCTTAAGCACGTTGGATTTAAGGGTTGGGGACTTGCAAGTAATATAGAAATTATATCAAAATCCCTTCTTTTACCATTTTTAAATTTTTAATAATTTTAATTCTCAAATTTTTTATAAAATTATAATAACTTACTAAATTCATTTTTATCGCACCTTAATTTTATAACATAATTCAATTAAACAACCACCGAACTAAACTATGATAATATATATATATATATGGTTTATCAATTATATGCTTTTAGAGAAATTGGTTATGAAACTACAATTTTTGCAAAAATAATAATCACATATATAGATATTTATTAAAATTGAAATTTTATAAATACTAATAGTATGCGATGGGAATTTGGAAATTATTTTTTGAAAAAATTATATATTTGAAAGATTTTTAAAGTATTTTTTTAATTTATATTCAAATATATAAAAGATATGAATATAAAAAAGTTGAAATAATTAGGGTTGCAAATGTCACATTCTTTTATCATTATTTTAGGTTAAGCTCAAATATTATACATAAACAGTTTAGGTCAATCACGACATTACTTTAATGCTAATTTTGTATGAATTTCAAATTGATTGATATGAAGCCTAGAATTCAATACTTATGTTTGTAAACTCTTTCCTCCTTCCTTGGTTATAATATAATTGTTCACACTTATATAAAAATATAATTTAAATATAATAATTTCTTTGTTTTTATATAAAAATAAAACACGAATGAATAAGGTTGGCATTACATGTTTCTGGATTTGCCCAATAAAAAAAATCATAAAAATAATGATAGATTTTGCGATGATGTAAGATTGGTCCAACCAAACGCTCCTTAAGAAGGTGTCGTGTCAACACCAATGCTTAAACTGTTTGAAATCATCCTGCCAAGCAAAGAATCCATTGCAATTATTGGGGTTTTACTATTGGCTTCTTTAAATTCATCCTCGCATGCATATATGCTATCCACATTAGAGTTTAGGTCCTGGATCAACTTCTTGGTATCACCCACAGAGATAGCATCAAAGATTTTATGTTTGTTTTGGAGAATAGCTCTGTAGTCATCAATGCAACTTTTTAGGCGATAAGTAGCAAATCTTGAGGTAGAAGGATTTGATAATCGTCTTGAAGCCTTGTGCAAGGCTTCCTTAATCTTACCATAAAATGCTGCAACCTCCTCTTTAACAGTAGATACAGGATCTACCACAGCCTTATCATCTAGGAATGAGATAGTTGTCGTTAAGCATTTGATCGGGTATTCAGTTCCTTCACATAGTTGTTGAAGCCTAGGATCGACGTCCATAGGCAACATAGAAAATGCTTCGTCCCCTTCGGGTTTAGGAAAGCTAAAAATTTCAGCATCGAGCGACGATGGAGCTAAGGATGAAGAAACAGTAGACGTAGAGAAAGAGAAGAAAATAAGGAAGAGGATTAAATGCTTCATCTCTGTCATCTTTTCTCTTAGCTGAGATAATTCAGAAATGAAAATGTTATGTCGAAGAACGTGGAATGCTCATACATTTAAACTATAGCTTAAAGGCATCGGCTGTGGACAAAAATAACATATTTATTTCATTTCTGCTGCACAATCTAATTTTATCATAACCATTTTTGGTTATTTCAATTTAATTTCTTGTTATTTCAAAAAATTTAACCACCACAAATTAACAAATTTAAATTTAATCTGATGATTGTTTTTCTTGTTACATTTCTGTTATAACGAAAATAAATTTAAGGTAAATATAACTTTAATAAATTAAATTTCTCTCGATTAAATTAAAATTTTTATTTTAACATTTAATACTATAAATATTAGTCTATTTAAAATTTTTAATTAGAATGATGATACTAGATTATTACTATTGGGTTAAATTGAAAAGGAAACAAGAGCAACAGTAAAGTTCTATTAATTTACCCACTATTCATTAATTGAATATGTCAAAAAAATTAGTGATGGGGCACATAAACGGGCATAGGGACAGAGGAATTTTATTCTTAACTAAAATCCATATTAATTATTAATTTCCCGAAGAGAAATGAAATCTAAATTAGTGCAATTATATAAAAAATTTATTCTAATTCAAGTTTTGGATGCTACGTTACTTAATTGGATCTATATGATTCAAGAAGCGTTTTTAAGATGAAGAAATGTCCATTTTCTTCTGTGATAATATGGACAGTGAAATCCATTTATTTCTGATGAAAAGTTTTACATCTTGCTAGAAAACGAAGGATGGACCTTTCGGTGATGGAATATCTGGACTTTTAGGTGGTGGAATATCAGGAGGGATGCTCGGTGTTGGAATTTCCGGCGGTATAGACGGTGGCGGCACATTTTCCGGAGGTTTTGAAGGCGGCGGATCCACTTCAGGCGGTGGCAGAGGAACCACTTCTGGACCAACTGGAGGAGGCCCCAATGGAGGCTTTGGAAAATCCGGACCAGGGTCAGGCTCGGGACGACCAAGTGGCGGAGGGTCACCGGTGGTGAATTCTAATGGGGCATCGGAAGGGTCAACTCCAGGAGTTTTTGGAATCTCCGGTGGCGGTGGCGAAACTGAAAGAGGCCTATACTTTGGACCCGAAATAATCTCCCTTGGGACCCCAAAGGAACTTTCAGCTAATAGGCCTAGCCGCCGCGACGACGGCGGCGATAATTTTGTGTTGATCGAATTTGTGGTTGTTGGCAAGATGGGTAATTTAACTGTGGTTGATTTGAATGAAAACAAAGGAAGGATTTTCAAGAAACTGGGTGCAGTGAACATGTTTGGTTTGAGAGAAAATTTTAGGGAGTCAAAAATATAGATTCGTGAAACCGAACACAAACGAAATTGACATGTGTAAGCATTACGTGTAACAGTGTCTTAATACGTGCATTTCATGCAAAGCTTGGAACGTGTAACGTCGAGAGGGCTTGTCTGGAATGATTGTTGGAATCGAAAGAAAAAAAAATTAAATTAATCGAGTTAGTAAGTCTTATTTTATCATATTACAATTTAAAAATTATTGAATCGAGTCGAATTATTTGAATTAAATTAAAAAATTAAGCATGTTAAATTAAAATTTTATTACAATATAATTAATTTCATGTTAGAGTACATATACTTCAAATCATATCTATTTGAAAAAAAATTTCAAAGCAAAATAAAAAAAAATAAATTACTTTAATATGATAAACTTAAATTATTAATTAATTTATTTAAATCTCAAAATTATTATTAAATTTTTTTTAAAGTTTTAACTTTATAATTCTCTATATATATTTAAATTTTCATAATTTTTTAAAAATGTAAATTTTAAACTTTTTATAAATATTTTGAATTATTAATTTTTTTGTAATTTTTGTTAAAAAAAATCAATTTGTTCATTTTCAAAACTGGTAAAAAAGTATTTACGTCAATCTATTATTCGAGTTATTCTAATTGTAAACTTCAATTCGACTTGAACTCTAAATTCGAATTACTTATTCGAATTGACTCGAACAATTTGAATAACTTAATTTGATTAACTCAAAATTCATTTTTTTTTAAATTTTTTCCAATTAAATCAAACTTTACTCACCTTAAAATCTATGTGCTTAGTAACTTAAAATAGTTGTAAGTAGTGATACAAACTATTTTATTAAAAAATATAAGTCCAACTCTTAAAAATAAGGATATTAAAATTAAAAATTAAAAATTTAAATATTAACCATAAAATCGATATATAATATAAAAAAATAAACTAAGAAATCATATTAATTATTGTAGAATTTAAAAGATTTATAAATAATTATAGAGTTGTAAATATCAAAGTGGTGAATTAGAGATGGGTCTATTATAGGCTTTTCTTTTATTGGTGGGCTCTTAGACGGGTCCATTGCCTCAAGGTGTCGTAGAGTCAGTTTTCCGTGAGTTTCTTTATCGATTATTCCACCAATTCCTCCCAATTATAAATATTAATTACATTTTCATTATTATTTAAGTATTTATTTTGATTTATACTTTTATTGCTATTTAAATTTAAATAATATAAACTTAAAATTCTGATGATATAAAAATTTATTGCTATAAAATAGATGCATTAGAATTCATCATTTAAGTATTTCTATTTAATTAGAAGCTAAAATAATCACAATTTCATTATTTATTAATTATAATTCGATTTATTATTATTATAAAATTTAAATTATCAAAATAATTAATATATTTCAATTATGTTCAAAAAATTCAATAATATTAATTTATATTAATTTACATTAATTATACGAAACAAAGAAGATTATTAGTAAATTAAAAATAAACACTAGTGAAATTAAAAATTAATTTAAAGTTGAATGAACCATAACTTGCTTTCATAATTGCTAATTTGAAAAATTATTACAAAGCAATCATTTGATCAATTAAGTAATTTGACTTGTATAGTCCATTATTCATGATCATAGATTAACACTGTTATTTTGTTTCAAATCCCAACAGTCAAATCTATTCATTTTTTTTTAATTTCATCTTCGAATTAATATTTAATTGATAAATAAATAAATTTTAAAAATATAAAATTGTTAATACAAAATTATTTTTAACATGCCAAGTAGAATAAACTTGAGCAGGTAAATATTTTATTCTACTTTATACTATAAAAAGGACTCACCTAATTATTTTTATAGATACCAATTAAAGAGGTTAATGAAAATCTAGATTTTAATATTTGAAATCCATGATTAGAAAATAATCCCAAAATCCCAAAACTTTTATTCGCATTTGAAAAGTGAAAGTTAGAAACATCGCATGGGAAAAAACAGGTCTCAAGGGATGTCTTTTTGTTCTTTTACTTTTTAGAAATAATAATTAAAAAAAAAAACATGAGTAAAGATTTCATGTCAAAGCATTTAAATGAATATTTAATCAGATTTATTTTTTATATAAATTACATTGAAGGTAATTAAATTAGTAGTAAATTTATGTTTTGATCACTCAACTTCAAAAAGTTACAAAATGATTATTAAACTATTAATAAATTTTCATTTAAGTTATTGGACGGCTAAAAATCACAACTGTGTGATATTCTTCGTATGCACCGCCTTGAAAGCTCTCTTTCCTTTCTTTTTTACAGTTTATTTCTTTTTATGTAACAACTTTGAATGTTACAAATGTGTGAATCAAAATTTAAACTGTTTTTTTTTTCGACTTCCGACATAAACCATCAGATCTACTTAAATAAATCTTTGCTTGAAGCTTGTTAGCCCGACTTCTTTTAAAAAAAACATAATTTAAGAGCTAAAGACTTAAAATAAATTTTTTTGAATAATTCTGTAATTTAAATGAAAATTTTTAAATTTAGTGTGATGAAAATGTAAATTTATATATTTACCCTTAATTTTAGGATAAATGACGCATTCATGCTGGATTTTGAATAATGACATTATACCAAACCTCTCAATACCAACACCCTTAAAATGAAAAAGACAGAAAATGGCACCACCTCTCTTTTTTTCCTTTTCATTTTTAAACTAAAAAGAGTCTCTTTTTCTTCTTCTTTGATTCTCTTTTATTTCTTCCAAAGGCCAACAGAAATAAAACAAGGGGAGAAAAAACCCAACTCTCTTTCACTACTTTCATCTTAAAATTCCCCCCACAGATCCAATTGGTCTTTGCCTAAAAGAAGGCTACTTTGATTTTTTGGTGAATGAAGGCTACTTTGTTTTATGTTTCAAAGAGAAGAAGTAATTGGTTGTTAACTAAATTTTTTTTCAACCCTTTTTCACGGGGTCCATGAGGATTTCTCTGGGACATCCTTAATTGCCCCCTCTCTTCCCTTGTTTTTTTCCAACATAATAAGCTAAATAAAGCTTCAACCTTTTTTGCCATTTTTTGGGGATTGTTTGGTTTTTTCCCCGCTCTTTAGTTGGTTGTTTATAGGATTGTAAAGGAGATGCAGTCGGGTCGATCACAATCCATGGTGGGTCCGATTGATACCAGAGGGAAACATAGGATACAAGCTGAACTCAAAAGGCTAGACCAAGAAGCTAGATTCTTAGAGGTTAGTAAAAAATATATATATATCATCTTTGTTTCGGGGTTTTGGTTTTCTTGTCTGATATGTCTGATATAGTTGTTTTTTATTGTATTGATTGATTATCTGATTGTGTCTTTGAATTTGATATGATAAATTCTTGACGTTATATTGTTGAATGTTGTCTTTATGTTATTTATTTTATTTTTAAGACAGATTGAACTCAATTGCTAAATCTTGTCCCTAGTTAACGAAAAAAAATCCTTTTGTTGGTATATTAATTGACCTTAAACAGTGTACTAATGTAGTTAAAAGCCTAATACATAAGTGGTCCTCTTGGTTTTGGCAATGAAGTTAAAAGCCTTCTGCTATATACAATGAACTTTAAAGTAATTTCTTTTAGTTTAATCCATTGGGACACTAGTGGACTGGTTTTCGATATCAACTTATTCAGTTGCTTCTTCCGTTGCTCGAACCACTTGGTTCGAAGTCATTGGGACACTAGTGGACTGGTTTTCGATATCAACTTATTCAGTTGCTTCTTCCGTTGCTCGAACGACTTGGTTCGAAGTCATAACCGTTCTCGACCCCATCTGAAGAAGCCTTAATGTTTTATATATCTGTCTGGTGACCACATATTTCCTTTTGAGATACAAAAGCCTTAAGAACTTGCAGTTCATGTTAAGTTGCCAGGTTTTCAGTGTCTTGGAATTTAATTTCGAGTACTTTTTTTGGTTAATGCATGGTGGCTGTCGATGGCTATATCAGTATCCTGTACTTATAATCTACTTGGATAACTATGCATCACCGGAAAAGAAGCTTACTCTGTTATCTGTTATTAACTTGTAATATGAATGTCATTGCTTCTTTTTTTATGTTTAATAAGTTACCATCGCTCACCAAAATGATGGGAAGGCTTTTTCCGAAAGTTACTCGACAAAATCCGAACTACTGAATTTGAGATTTTAGTAGACGGTTAGTATCCATTTTCTAGATGTTGGCTTTTTGTTTTACACCGGGATCTTCTATTGAAGGGGACCCTTTATGTTTTTGCCGACAACTAGGGAAGGAATGTAGATGGAATTCAAAGGGTGCTACTTTATTATTATCAAAGGTTTGAATTGACAAAAGTTGTTTGATTGTTCTGAATCCATGAAAATTTATGGGGTACAATATCTTCCGAGGTTGCATGTAAAATATATAGAAAGTTATTCTCCATTCTCCTCTTTTATATCCCTTACATGAATATCTTTCCTACTGATGTCCATATGCCTCTATTGTTGGGAAATTTTTGTAAAGTTTATTTAGTTAAACCGAGATTTATTGGATTGTGTTAATTGTTTCTTTTATAAGTTGGAAGGCACCTTAATTTGTTAATCAGGCTACAGTCTGTACATGTATAGACAGTGGTTTGTAGCCCGACTGCAATAAAAGAAGCTTTCTCTTTCGGTTTCAGTTGTCTATCATGAGAAATAATTAAAGATTCCAAATTAGCTCGGACGACTAGGTTCTCGTGTTCCTTATTTTATACCGAGAATCAGTTCCTATAACTGCAATTATTTGCAGTCTTTGCACGCTAACAGGTGTAAAAATATTGATGCAGTCAACATTGAGGTCCTTCCAGTTTGATCATTCACAGTTTACCATACATGCTTAAAAGATTGAAACATAAAATGTCATTACGTTGCTCAACCTCTTCGTTTTTCACATATGACCTCGTATCCAAAACTCACCGTCGATTCTTGCCAAATGGTTTCCCATAAATTGATGTGATGATCTGTGTACACACAGGAAGAGCTGGAGCACTTGGAAAAGATGGAGAAGGCATCAACTGCATGCAAAGAGTAAGCATTAATATTATAAAATGGTATTTCATTCGGATTCTCAATTTAGATGAAAATTAAGGGCAAAATCTGATTCTAATCTGTTTTTATTTATGCATGGTAATTGGCAGGATAATGAGTAAAGTGGAAAGTACACCTGATCCACTCCTTCCAATGTGATTACTTATATCCTTTTTCTTTTTTATTATTTCCTTTTTAATTGCTTAAAATACTGAAAAGAAACTCAACTATTTCCGAAAATTGTGTATGTTTACCATTGTTGACAGCACAAATGGTCCTCTAAATCTCACGTGGGATAGATGGTTTGAAGGTCCCCAAGAATCTCAGGGCTGCAAATGTTGGATACTGTGACAATATTGCTTATTTGGACGAGTTTTTCTTTTCTTTTTGATCTTAAATTTGGAGAGGATTTATTTACATTGTTGATGATGTTTGTGAGTATGTATTTCGTTGTGCAGAAAAAATGACAATTTTACAGCAATTAATAGCAACATTTTCATCATTCACATATTTTTAAATGAAAAAGATTTCATTGTGCATAAAAATGTCAATTTCTTGAGAGGCAAATTGAAGTGTTTAAAAACAATCTAGAAAAAGTTCATACAGAAGATGGTACACAAAAGTTTACTCTTTTTTTCGGTGATCAATCAGCAGAATCCATAATATATATATGGAGAATGAATGGGTCGTTCTTTCATTGATCAGATCCTTTTCAGCTTGGTGCTTTTCCGGTAACATGCTGGGCGATCCACCCAAGACCATCGTACAGTCCATCTCCAGTAAGTGCGGAGCAGGCTTGAATGTGCCAATCGTGATTTTTTATGCTGTGAAGCGAAAGGGCATCAGTGATCTCAGCTGGGGTCATTGCATCCTTTAGGTCTTGTTTATTTGCAAAGACGAGTATAACGGAATGTTGTAGGTCCTCGTGTGCGAGCAACCTGAAGAGCTCCTCTTTCATAATGGTGATTCTGGCCCTATCCACACTGTCTATCACCACGATAACAGCATGAGTTCCACGATAGTATGTTGCCCACGATGTCCTTAGTCGGTCTTGCCCACCAAGGTCCCATACCTGAGGCAAATACAAACTTTTAGGTGCCCTGCAGATACCTAAAATCTAAATGAAACCATTTTATTCACTATCCAATTTGTTCTTAAGACAAATCTCAAATATAGAAAGGGCTGCTTCAAAATTGGATCTTCATAAAGGACAAGCTGAAGATCATAGCAAGAATAAGATCAATGAGACCTGATGCAAATAATCGAAGTCGATGCTTGCTAGCTAAACTACTGCATTCTGCAGTAAAGTTACTCGAACTAAATGAGAAAGAAACAGTAACTCAACAAAGACGATTATATTAATGAAAATGATGGAAAGCAAAGAATGGAGTGAGAACAGAATCACTAAATCAGCATAGTAAACAAAGATAGCCTGTCCAATTCATCTTATTTAAAGTGTCTCCATCTTTTTACTTAATGGCACATATACATACATGGATAAACAATTTCATGCCATTTCATTATCTGTATAGACAAAAAAAGTCTCTTAAAAGGCTGATTGAATCTTAACTCGGTTGACATTGTTGTTGTTGTTGCAAAAACCTAAAGAACGTAGGTTTGAATGCACTTAAATGTGTAATATCCTCCACTTTTGGGATCAGAGGTTATGGGCAGTTTAAGCTTTGTATCAAAAGAAAAAAAAGATCTCTTAAAAGAACCTATGACATAAACAGGATAAATATTCACATCATATAAGGCAATAGTATGTTTTACCGAAACCACATAATGCATTTTCCATCAGAACTAGTACCGAAACCACATAATGAGCTTATAGGTTTCTAAGTAGGTAGTACCAAAGCTCTTGACAGTTGACACACCCTATAGGAAATTAGAAAACAAATCTTGATACATCATAGTTGTATAACCCGGGGTTTCAAATAGCAGTGGCATAATGGTGTTGCATCTGCTATTTCAAGGCTGAGACACCCATCCACCACCACTAAAAGCCTCAATAGCAGTGTGAAATAAAACAATTCACATAAATTGTGGTTGATTGCAGTTGAAAATGCAGTTTAGCAGAAATTAACTGAGATAAAGGTTCACTGTTTCCATTAAACTGATACCCTTTAGAAAAAATTTATTGTCCCTTGACAAAGTAAAGAGAGATAGAGTATGAAATAAGATAGAGTGACAAGTAGTAGGATCGCAAAACAAAATATCAAAACATGTTGGAGAGATGCAGAGCAAGAGACCACGTAACACAAACCAGGCCAAAACTCATGGTTCGAGCAGAAATCTAAGAGTTTAGGTTGTCAAGAACTATCTTATTAACTTTCTATTTAGTCTTTGGTTTGCTTGTTGAATACTTCAAGGCAGGAGGGGGCTCAGGTCAACTAGAGAAGGAGGAAGAGATGGCAGGCGGTATAAGCAGATCGAGAGAGGACAAGAACAAGAAGAGATACACACAAGAAAAAGAAGAGCGAGGCAGTGGTAGGGCCTGTGTGGGCCTTCAGATTTTAGGGGGATTTGGATAGAAGGTTGTCATTGGTGAAGTTTAATATGAATTTAATGGTTTTTGTATTGAAGTTCCAAAAATGAATTATCAACAAGTGATCAGAGAAAGTGGCAGTGGACACCTTCCCTAGGTATTTGGACTGAGTTCGAATCTTGGAATCATCACTATTGGGAGAGCTTTACCGAATACCACACTGACCCGAACAAGATTTAGGGGGATCTGGATATGAGGTTGTCATTGATGAAGTTTATATTTGAATTTAATGGTTTTTGTATTGGTGAAGTTCAAAAAACAAATTACCAACAGGAGATCAAAAGAAGTAGCGGTGTACTTCTTCCCCAGACATTTAGATTAAGTTCGAATCCTAGAGTCATCACTATTGAAAGGGCTTTACTAAATACCACTCTGGTCCAAACATAATTAAGCTCGAACCTTAAAAAGGATGAGAGTACATGCAGTTATGAAAAAAAAAGGAGCTCCAAAAACGAATTTCTGAATACTAAGCATCAAAAGCTATGTACTAACCGACTTCCCTTCAAATGTGTGGATTCATTTCATAACGCTCATAAAACAAAATCACAATTATGAAGATATCCACCATGGTTCACAATCAGCAAAAAACCCATTTGATTGGCTACATAATCACGGCATGAAAACTAACAAAAGATTTCCAAGTTATAAACCTATTTTATTCAACCCCGCAAACCTTTTCACCAAATCTAAAAGAACCTACTAAGAAGATTTCAAACCATTGAGTTTTGAACTTATAATCCACCAAAATTTTCCACGAAAAAAAAAACGAATTCAATAAAATTAACTAAAATGAAAAATCAGAAATTAAATAATTGAAACCGTAAATAGCATCTACAAATTAAAAAAAGAAAGAAAGAATACCTCGAAGCGGATGTTTTTATAAACAAGCTCTTCAACGTTGCTACCAACAGTAGGATGGGTAGTAACAACCTCACCAAGGTGAAGCTTGTAAAGCGTTGTCGTTTTGCCAGCATTATCCAACCCAACCACCACAATCTTATATTCCTTTGCGGGAAATAACATGAACCAGAACTTCGATATGAAAGCACCCATCTTTTCTTATCCCTTAAGAAAAAAATCAATCAATCAATTATCAATCCTTTTTTTATATAACCCGATCAATGAAACGGATCTAACAAACAAAAAGAATATTCATTATTTACCTGGTTTTAAGAGACTCGGCTTGAAGATGATTAACGGTGGCGATGGAGCGGCTAGAGTCGATCGTATAGAAGGAGAAATTGGAAAATTTTTGTGGGAAACCGAAAGGGAATTTCCGATCTGGTTTCGGAAAAATTTGAAGAGAGTGGAAATTATTTTTTGAGGAAAAGAAGAAGAAATAGAAGGAAGAGATAGAGGGGCATTGATGCTTGGACTATTGGACACGGTAGCTGGTGACGTGTATGACTAGTGATGATTTGGCGGCCACTTTGCCATTTTTCTTTTTTTTCATTTGTACATTTTTTTCTTGCATACATTATTAACACAAAATTTGATTCCGTTTATTTCCGGTTTTCCATTTTCATCTTCCGTGCTTTGTATTGGATTAATTTTATATGTTAGTGTATTTATACTTCATATTTTTATACTTTTGTGTTGTGCGTGTAATTATACGTCTTATATTAGTAGCAGTTTAAGAAAATGAATTCTTATTCATACAATATATTTCACTAATATACTTCAAACTTTTAATTCATTTTCCATCACATAAACTCATTTAAATTAATTTTATAACATATAGTTTTTATTTCAACACATATAGTCACCAATCAACATTCACATTCACACTCACATATCAAAACCTTTTTCTCGTATCACAAACATAACACAAACACTTAATTAACATATTTTATTTAACACTAAATTCATATGTATTACCGAATCACATGTATCATCATAACATTTTCACATATCATTTTTGCGGTCTTTAATGAATCTCAGAGGAGCCAATAATTTCAATACATTGCAAACATCCAGGCCAAACACGAACTTCTAACCTATAACGAAACTTTGATAATGGGAACTCCAGAAAAATATATGAGAACTCTAGTAAATACATCACATAACTCGATATTCCTCTCCTAACCCCTTTTGAAACCCAATATCACCAATCCAGTTCCCATCCGAACCCCCACCCATAGATCTCTAATATCAATTAAAGATGAAAAAAATTGCATTTAATCCCTCCTCTGTAAAATAGAAAAATTGCACTTTAATCCCTATACTTTTTCACTCTATTCAAATTAGTTCTTATATCGATTTTCCAACTTTACATATCAATATATCTCCATGTCTCATTCATAAAAAAAAAAACATTTCTTAACTTTTCACACCTTTCTCAAATGATAAATTTACACTTTCAATCCTTCAACTTTTAAATATTTACAATTTTCTCATTAATAAATTTTATTATTCAAATTTTCTCTCCAAATACTTAATTAACCTTTAAAATATTTGCCCTTACCTAAAAACCAAAATGTTGGTGGTATTACAATAATATTTTTCTATCGTAACTCGTTTTGATTTTTTTATCTTCATGTTTATTTAACTTTTTATGTTCGGGATTCATGATTGTCCCATTAAATAATATTATCTACGAAATTTGAATCGATGTTATTTCACTTGAAGTGCAATGTCTTTCATTCTATACCTAGTAATTATTAATCATTTTATCTAATTTTAAAATATATTTTAATTAAAAATCAAATTAAATTGTAAATAAATATTGAAATGATTAAAAATGATCGATAAAAATGTAGAATGAGACAAGACAAAGTGGAGTGAGAAAATTTCAACATCTAAAACAAAGAGATGCTAAATTGAGACAAAGAATGTAAAAAGTGGAGCCATATAGATTTTACAATATTTACGCATGCCTTCTACAACCGTGTTTGTGAAATTAAAAATTTTATTACATGTGTAGCATATGATAATCAATTTTCAAATTAATTAAATTTAACTTAAATTAATATTGTTTGAATCGGATTAGATTCACTGATTAAACTTATTAAATCGATAATTAATTAAAATATTAGTCTAGAGAGTGATTTTGAATTGATAAAATCAAAAATCGATACTAATAAATTAAAAAAATCAATTAAATTGATGATTGAATTAATTAAATCGATTGAATTGATTTAAAAAAACATTTTTAAATTTTTTTAACCAAATCGATCCAACCATTATATTTAAAAAACATTGCTTTAAACAGTGGGCCAGAGGATCAAATATATATGCTGATGCGGATCTTATCAATCCACGTCGTCAAGGCCCAAACTAAAACACTTTTTCAGCACTCCTGTACAGTTCACTTGTAGCTAAACTCAAGTGATTCAATCTCATCGTAAGCCCGGTAATGAAATGGCCAATAATTTACAAAGGTTAAAGTATCCGTTAGTCCCTGTACTTATATAGAATTTGATTGTTACTTCCAGTATTTTAAATGTAAAAATTCAATCCTCCTACATTTTCAATTTAAATATCTTAGTCCAACTATTATTTATTAGTAGTTTTTATAAAAATTTGTCAACTTATCATGTTTTTTTCTATCAATCATATCTCATATCATATGAAGATAACCTAATCAAAATTTCAAGTTGATAAATTTTAACCGAAAATATTTACGATTTTAATCATTAAACTGATATTTTTAAATAAAAAATTAAGAAAACTTGATTTTTAAAATTGTAAGTACATAAAATAAATCTTAAATTTTGTCAAAATATAGGGTAATAACACATTTGAAAAACAAATTTATTGATTTTTAGAAAAATTACAATAATCTTATAATATTCAGATTTAAAAAAAAAAGCAAACCAAAACTAAATTAAATATAATTGAATCGAATTCTAAGTTTAATTCATTGTTTTTAGAAAAATCATTGTTTTTTAAAAGAAAAATTAAAAAATAATTTTACAAATACTTATTTAAATTTATTTTTATTAACTTATATGTAATTAAAAATTTGAGTTGAATTTGAATAAGAAATAATTACATTAAATATCCTCAAATTATGACTTTCATTCATTTTTCTACTTTAGAGCTACATAAGACTTGACACATCATTTAATAATTAAATTAACAAATTTATTAACAAAAAATTCTAATTGATATAATATCAATAATTTAGTATGTAATTAAAATGTTTTGAAATTTAAGAATCAATTTAAAATGAGGGTCAGAATTAGGGGATGTCTGGTGCAATTAAATTTTTTGGAATCTATAATTCAACCAAGTAAAAATAGCCACGTAAGAATAAAAAATTAACTCTAATATTTTATTTGTACTATTTAGCCGTTTAACTAACAATTAGTCTTCAAAGTTCTGTTTGGCAGAAAGCAGATAAAAGCAAAGTTTGTCTCTGATGAGTTGCTCGCTCACTTGGCGGCATTTCCCAAGCTCCAAACACGGCTCTTTGTGCTTCGGTTTATCCGCCTCCCTCCTCAAAATTTCCCTTAAAAAAACCCTCGAAAAATAAAATAAAGGAAAACTCCTACTACTTCACTTGTTCCATACATTTCCGGCCACCGGTAACCGTTCTCTTTTCCCGTAACAATGTCGCGCTCCCTTCAATTTTTCACTCCCTCCCGTGCTCCTTATTTCACTCTCCATAAACTTCCGTCGACATCCTACACCCGGTTCCCGGTAATTAACTTCCCGTGCAAAAAGCACTCTATCACTATCACGAAATCGTTATCTTCAGATCTCGATGCAGCGTCATCTCAAGCACTGGATTACGGAAACGGACAGACCGGAGTTTCGGGTGTTTTATCAGCGGACAACGTGGTGGCGGTTCAGTCTCATGCGCCGTCGGAATCGGGAGCGGCGGCCGGGATCGAGGTAGACGCTGTGACGGAGGCGGAGCTGAAGGAGAATGGATTCCGGAGCACGAGAAGGACGAAGTTAATATGCACGATTGGTCCCGCAACGTGTGGGTTCGAGCAGCTGGAAGCGTTGGCTGTAGGAGGTATGAACGTGGCTCGGCTTAACATGTGCCATGGCACTCGCGAGTGGCATCAAATGGTGATCGAGCGGGTGAGGAGGCTTAACGAGGAGAAAGGATTTGCTGTCGCCATTATGATGGATACTGAAGGTAGCGAGATTCACATGGGAGATCTCGGTGGCGCTGCCTCCGCCAAAGCTGAGGTAAAGTGAAAAAAAAAGTTTGATAAAAGTTCAAATCTGTTTATCTCATTAATCATAAGTTATCTATTTTGAAATGTAGGATGGAGAAATCTGGACATTCAGTGTTAGAGCTTTCGGTACCCCGCGACCAGAGCGAACAATTAATGTGAATTATGATGGTTTTGCCGAAGGTTTGTGCTTAATTTTTAGTAAAAGCAAATATAATTATGTGGAGCAAACTGACTTGTTGGTATTTATATAAAATTGTTTGATGTTGGTTTATAGATGTGAAAGTTGGAGATGAACTTTTGGTTGATGGTGGAATGGTGAGGTTTGAGGTGATTGAGAAGATTGGTCCTGATGTTAAGTGTAGGTGCACTGATCCAGGATTGTTGCTTCCTCGAGCCAATTTGACTTTCTGGAGGGATGGAAGTCTTGTTCGTGAGCGTAATGCGATGCTTCCTACCATTTCTTCCAAGGTTGTTACTTGTTTCCCATTTTTGCTCTTTGAGTTCTTTTAATTGGTATTGAATGATTTAGCTAATGTGAGTGCTAGTTTTCTCCTAGGGTATCTATGATTTGTCTGTGGTCACGTATGGTAATGATGGAATCGGACATTAGGAGCTACCAATATTAAGAACTTTAAGAGTCTTTTGGATTAACCACGTGCTTGTCTGAATTTTTCTGTTTCCTTCTTACTGGTATTAGATTATTTAACTTGTTAAACATTTTAGCATTTTCTTTTTCCATTCAACAAGGCATTGGCTTATGTGATGTTGCAAAAAGAAGTCCAAGGTATGTAAAATTCAAAATTAATAGATGGAAGTCCATTTGTGAAATGAGGTAGTGGAGGAGTGACTCCGACTCATTCAATTCCAGGAATGGTGTTTTGGATCTGATTTTTGCTATTTATTCTGTAGGTTCTTGTGATTTTGAAACTTTTGTGGTTCAATTGTGAAGCATGTCTTTATTGTTTGCCTCCATGCATTTGTAACATTCACTTGATTACCTTCTTCTGTTGTGCTGCCTGCATATCATTATCTAGAATTCTATTCCTAGTTGCATGATTATATGCTTTTTTCCACTTCAGGATTGGTTAGACATCGACTTTGGGATTGCAGCAGGTGTTGATTTTATTGCAATATCCTTTGTCAAATCTGCTGAAGTGATTAAACATCTCAAAAGCTATATTGCTGCTAGGTCACGTGGTAGGTAAGTGTCATACATTCCCTTGCACTCTTGGAAGATTGGAAGAGTTTTGGTCAATTCTGATATTTTGGAAGAAGCTTTAAGGTTCTACTTTTGACTTAGATGCTGCTTGTGCACTTTCAATGGTTACAAATTAAAATTTGAGACTGAAACTAAGTACTCTTTTAGTAACATAAGTGCTAATGTACCAAAAAAGAGTACCATATATCAGTCTTTTTCCTTTCCTGAAAACGGCATCTCAATTTTATGATGCAGTGACATAGCTGTGATTGCAAAGATTGAGAGTATTGACTCATTAAAGAACTTGGAAGAAATTATTCAAGCATCAGATGGAGCTATGGTTGCAAGAGGAGACTTGGGTGCTCAGATACCATTGGAACAGGTTCCATCAGCTCAGCAAAAGATTGTCCAGCTATGCAGGCAACTGAATAAGCCAGTGATTGTTGCTTCCCAGCTACTTGAATCAATGATTGAATACCCTACACCGACCCGAGCAGAAGTTGCCGATGTTTCTGAAGCAGTACGGCAGCGAGCTGATGCTTTAATGCTCTCTGGTGAATCAGCAATGGGGCAGTACCCCGAGAAGGCATTAGCTGTTCTGAGAAGTGTTAGTGTGAGAATAGAGAAATGGTGGAGGGAGGAAAAACGCCATGAGGCTATGGTACTGCCAGATGTAGGAACTTCATTTGCAGATAGCATCTCAGAAGAGATTTGTATTTCTGCAGCCAAGATGGGTAAGAATCTTTGGTTCTGGTTCTATAATCCATGTCTAATTATGTGCTTGCACAAGTATGGATGTGTGAATTTATATCTGCATGCATATATCTATCCTGCATCAATGTGTCATCTCTCTTCATTGAGTTCACTGTGGTCCAAAGTCAAACGAACCTTCTACTTCTCGAGACATTAAACTTTGTTATCTTTCAGTATTTGAGACAAAAATTTATTTATCCCGGTATGGTGTAGGTCTTGAAAAGAATTTTGTAGGGTTATGTAATTTACCTCTTCATTTTCTTTCTTCAAGTTAACTGTTTTGGGAGGGCATTTGGATGGTTGAGGCAAGATTCATAGTTCATCGTTCGAGCATGAGATTATTGCTTTTGTCAAGTTTGTTTAAAATTATTTTTCAAGTAATGAATTCAGGAAAGCAATTCAACCCGGGAATTTGGTAGATAGCTTCTTTATGAACATATGTCAGTTGATTTATAAATACCTTTTCTAGCTTGTCAATATCTCGTGGATTCAACAAACAATGATAATAAATATCCACCTGCGTACATTTTTTCTCCTAGGAATGTTATTAATTTATGAAGTTGATGTTCTTTTCTCTTCTCCTCCCCTCTTCTCCTCTGTTGCCAGTTTTCATCCTGTTCTGTTGTCAATTTTATTTTATTTTCCCAAAAGATGCTTCGATAGTTTTGTTGTAGATTAAGTGAATGATATGACATCATCCATCAGCCAAGAGAGCTGATAGAACTCAGAGAAATTAAAGCCGATAAATATCCACCATTTCATTCTTAGTTTTTCATAGATTATGGTATTGACGTGAGTTTGGTTGTGTGATCTGCAGCTAACAATTTAGAGGTAGATGCCCTTTTTGTCTACACAAAGACAGGCCACATGGCATCTCTCCTGTCACGTTGTCGACCAGATTGCCCCATCTTTGCTTTTACGACCACAACTTCTGTCCGGAGACGCCTGAACCTACAATGGGGTCTCATTCCCTTCCGTCTCAGCTTCTCAGATGATATGGAAAGCAACCTTAACAAAACCTTCTCGTTACTCAAGGCCAGGGGAATGATCAAATCGGGCGACCTCGTAATCGCCGTCTCAGACATGTTGCAGTCCATCCAAGTCATGAATGTTCCCTAGAAACAACACAGTATGATGCAAATTATGTTCGTTTTTGAATCCTGCTTGTAGACTCATTTGTGTATTGAACTTGCTGTATCTTTCGCAATCTATTCAGCTTTGATTAATGTTAGGATGAAAATGACTGCCACCGGAAACCAGAGGAGCTCGGCTCAGCCAATCTTGCGGTCACAGCTTCACTCAACAAAAGGTAAATCAGTTGAATCATTTTGTGACCCCGTAAATTATTTGAATTTTCAACTTCTAATTTGAGAGACAAAAATAACCTTTATTTTACAATGTATTGTGCTGTATGAGGTTCCTCGAAATGAAGACTATTATGTGTGGGGTGTTGCTTTTGAACTTATTGAATCAATGAAGACTTGTTAAATGTGAACATTTGACATTAACTAACCCTAATTTAAATGCTTAAAAGACTACTATTGTTAAAACCTTTTAATTATTTTTAATTAATTTATATTTCTTTTTTGTTGGTGTTCGGAGATAGGTGGTACTAAGGTCTCAAAAGTATTTATTTTAGTTAATATAAAATTACAAATATTTATCTCTTCTTCGAGCTTTTCACTTAAAAAAATTAATATAGATTGAATTACAATTTATGTTAGTACGTTTCAATTGTCTGAAATTAGATTAAAAAATGGTTGGAAGATAATATTTTAAGGAGAGATAATTAAAATTTTAATTCGTAAAATGGACATACATAATATAAAAAATAATTATTTTTCAATTTTCATGAAAAAAAAAACATGTTAAATACAAAAACATATACTCCTTTTTTTTATTCATTAACAAACAAAACGCATCTTTAATGCTTCATGCTCTGCATTACTTGAAATAACTTTTTATTATTCCCCACGTATGAGCAGAATAATTCATTAATTAATGATTAAATTTATCTTTTAAAACCAAATAAAGTTCTTCAAAAAAAAAAAAATCCTTTAATTTATAAAAAATATAATTTAATTAAAAAATTAATTTCATTGTATATCTTGAAACCGTATTTTTATTCTAAATTAATCTTTAAATTTTAAATCATTCTAATTGCATTCTCAAATTATCAAGAACATATCAATAGTCTTTTGATAACTAAAATTGTTAATTTAAATGTTAAATCTTATTTAATATAGTTTAAAAGAACAAAATTAAAAAAAAATGAATATTATAAAAAAAAATTGATCTTAAGATTTTTGAATCTTTTACAAAACTTTTATTGTTCGTTCTCTCTTTCTTTGCGTTATTTTATTTTATTTTAAGTTTTAATTTTTAAATGTATGAGGCAATGTTTTACTTTTTTTTTTTTAACTTTCATTTTAAATTATTCTACATAAGATTTGACATATTATTTAACAGTTAAATTAACAATTTTAATAATAAAATTTTATTGATATATTATTGATAGTTTGGGATGTAATTAGAATGTTCTAAAATCTGAGGATCAAATTAGGATAAAGATTAAGTTTAGAGATGTATAGTGCAATTAACTAAAAAAAAATATATATATATATATATATAGTTTTAGTGCCAAAAAGAAAGAAACAGTTTCTCAAAGGCAACTTCGAAGAATCACCGCATCCTTTTCTTTCAAATCTCCTACGAATTTCCAGAATATGATGATGCAGGCAAAACAACATATTACGCGGTTCCATGTTCTTCCTTAATTACTATTAATACAAACTCGATTTGAGTTACACCAAGCAAGCAGTTACTTCCTTTGTTTCATTGTCTTGTGTTGCTGCTGTTCCCTTTCTCATTGTCTTACCAAAAAATGCCATTTTTAGCCACAATTTTTTCAGACAAAACAGGTACTCCCACAGTCAGCCCAATGGAAGTGACAAAATTTTGGGTTGGTCAAGAGGAGGTAGCTTCTTCAATTTCTCCGGTTGTTGTTTATTTGATCCACCAAGGTGTTGCTTTAAACACTACCGACAGTGTTTATAGAGCTTCTCCAGGAACAGTGCATGAATTCTCAGATTGTCCTGTAGAAAATGCAATCCTTTCATGGGCTGTAATGGACCTGAAAATGGATATGGAGAAGACAAAGAAGAGTTGTGTATCAATTCTTAGAGCTGAAGTCTTGGATTTTGAGCACAAACGAAGTGGGGTTTTGATTGGGAGGAATAATGATGATACCGTCCATGTTCATTGGAAAGGACCTGCTGAGATTATACTAGCAATGTGCTCGAGCTACTATGATGCGTCTGGAGTTGTGAAAGATCTTAATGATGACGAAAGGGCGAAATTCGAGCTGATTATTCAAGGCATGGCTGCTAGCAACCTAAGCTGCATTGCTTTTGCACAGAGACAAGTTGCCGAAGAAGAATATGTGGATTTAAAAGAGATGAAACAGGTGGATGGAAAGAGCTTGACCTTGTTAGGAGTGGTGGGTATAAAGGATCCATGTAAGCCTGGTGTGAAAAAGCGGTGGAAGATTGCCAATATATTTGGGAGTAAACATCAAAATGATCATTGATGGCCGTGTTTGAATATTGTTTTCATTTTAATTTTCTCTTGTCTTCCTCATTTCCTTTATCGTACTGTGTCATTTCCACACATACAATTCATCATTCATTTTTTTCAATGCTCTTTGTATCTTTTACGGTATTGATTCAACACTCTTACAAGTTCCGTCCTGTAAAATATTTATCACCTTCAAATCATCACTCAAAATGTTGTTAGTGCCCACTTGTTGAGGTCCTTCATAGCTTATGTGAACAAATCGCAAATAAAAATTTCAATTTGTGGTGGACTTTCGAAGAATCCGGGTCGTTTTAGAATCCTGCTTGTAGACTCATTTGTTTACGGAATTTGCTGCATCTTCACCATCAATCGGGATCACTGTTAGGGGAAAAAGTTTACTGCCACCGGAAAACAGAGGAGCTTCAACCAGTGTTACTGTCACAGTTTCACTCAACAAAAGTAAAAATCAGTTGACAAAAAAAGTTATAAAAAATTAAATTTTAGAAAAATTATTAAAAATTCAAACTTTTTTTTTTTTTTTTTTTATAAAAATCGCAAAAAAAATCGTAAAATCTTATAGAAATCATAAAAAAATTATAAAATGCATCGAAAAATCTTTTTAACAATTAACTTTAATGGTAGTTCGTTAAAGTTAACGACCCCTAGTTTTTTTCAATTAAAGTCATCACGTGTCGTGACACAGCGTGACATGCGGCGAAAAATGATAAAAAAATAAAAATCAATAAAAGTTATAGAAAAATTGTAAAATTCTTCTTTTGGTACGATAATTTTTATAATTTTTTTACGAATTTTATATTTTTTTATATTTTGTACAATTTTCCTACGATTTTATAAAATTTTATAATTTTTAATATTTTTATATATTTTATAATTTTTCACGATTTTTAATAATTTTTTTCCTAATTTTTATTAAAATTTAATAATATTTATAACCTTTATTGAATTTCTTTTATATATATATATATATATATTTATATTTTTTAATAAAAACAAAGACTTAATTTCTTTTTTTGAAAAAGTTTGAGGGTATTTTTGATTCATTTTAAAAGTTCAAATATCCAATTGAGTGTAAAAAAATAAGGGTTTAATTGCTTTTTAAAAAAAGTTTGAATGTTTTAAAAGTTCGATTGTTCAAATGAGTGCAAAAACAAAAAGAGAAATTTAATTGATTTTTTTGAAAAAATTTGAGGGCTTTTCACGAAATCGATCTATTCTCTTGAATATTTTTAAAATCGGTATAAAACTCTAATTTTTTAAAAAATGGCATATAAGACTTGTTTAGCCATAATAAACCATTAATAATAGATTAAAGTTATAATTTAATACACAAATTATATATATATATAAATTACATCCAAAACAGTTGTTTCAGTTAGAACCTTAACGCCGAAGATATGTTTTGTCCGCGTGAACTTGGATTAAAATAAAAAAAGAAAACAATTTCTAGGGAAACTACTTAGAAACCGTTGTAGTTTTTCATCAAAATTTCCCTCAAATTTCTCTGAATATGATAATGAAGGAAAAATATCATATACGCGTTTCAGCTTTTTGCTTAAATAAGCATAAAACCCGGACTAGTTCATCTTTACTAAATACAAATATATGAGCTTAAGTTGCTTTGGGTCACTCAAACTCCAAAAGAGGTTCCCTTTGTTTCATTATCTTCCATCTTCGTTTCTTCGAATTTTTTTGCTGTTTTTCAATGAGTACCACTCTTAAATCAAGCTTGCTTTGTGTTATTGCTGTTGTGGGAATTGTGGCTGCTGCTGTTACCATTGTTGTAGTTGCAGTTCCAGAAGGATTGCCTTTTGTGGTGACAATGGTTTTGGTTTATTTGGGGAAGAGAATGATGGGAGATCCAGCAATGGTGAGACAGCTCTTTGCTTGTGAAACAGTGAGTTCTGCCACTGCAATTTCTACTGACAAAACAGCTACTCTTCAAGTGACAAAATTTTGGGTTGGTCAAGAATCTACGGAGGAGGGAAGGTGGTTCAATTTCTCCATTTGTTGTTGAATTGATCCATCAAGGTGTTGCTTTAAACACTACTGCCGGTTCTCCATTGACAGAATATGAAAAGGCAATCCGTTCATGGGCTGTGGTGGAACTGAAGATGGATATGGAGAAGATGAAGAAGAGTTGTGGAGTGCTTATTCGAGTTGAAGCCTTGGTTTTTGAGCAAAAACGAAGTGGGGTTTTGATTGGGAGGAACAATGATGATACTGTCCATGTTCATTGGAGAGGAGATGCTGAGATGGTCCTAGCAATGTGCTCAACCTACTATGATGCTTGTGGAGTTGTGAAAGATATCGATGATGGCGAAAGGGCGAAATTCGAGCAAATTATTCAAGGTACGGCTGATAGCAACCTAAGGTGTATTGCTTTTGCACATAAACAAGTTCCAGAGGATGAGTCCGATGATTTAAAAGACAAGAAAAGGGTTGATGGAAGGAGCTTGACCTTGTTAGGACTGGTAGTGGTGGGTATGAAGGATCCTTGCAGGACTGTGAAGATCTGATAATTTAATTGTTAGTTATATTTGATAATCTGAGCCACAGGGATTTGTTTGATTTGGTTTGTTAAACAACTTATTTGGTTTGATTTTGATTGAAATAGTTAACAATATTAATTATTTAGATTAATCATTGACATTATAAAAGTAGAGTAATCAAATTATACATGAAAAAAATAAAGCATATAGATAAAACTCACCATCTCATGTTTCGATCAATATTATGCAAGAAAATCCTCCGTACCAAATTGATCAAACAACTCTCATTGAGCTAGTGAAAGACAAAAACTTGACAGATTGCAGGAGTTTGGTGGCGTCAATGGTGTGGCTTCTGATTTAGGAACTGACACTATAGTTGGCATTTCAGGTGGCGCCGACCATGTTTCACGCCAACGCAATACATTCGGGTCCAACACCTACAACAAACCTCCAAACAAAGGGCTTTTTCCATTTTGTGATTGAAGCACTTAAAGAACTCACTGTGATGATTCTTTTGGGGTGTGCAGCTCTTTCACTTGGGTTTAAAATCAAAGCACATGGCCACAAAGACAGTTGGTATGAGGTTGGAAGCAATTTCGCGGCTGTATTTCTACCCATTGTTGTTTCTGCTATAAGTAACTATATTCAGAACCGACAATTTGAGGAGTTGTCAAGAGCCAACAACAATATTCTGGTTGATGTTGTACGAGGAGGTCAGCGCTGAGAAATTCGGTTGTTCGATGTCGTTGTTGGAGACATTGTGTGCCTAAAGTTGGGAGATCAGGTTCCTGCTGACTGGTTGTTCTTAGATGGCCATTCACTGCAAGTAGATGAATCGAGCATGACTGGAGCAACTGAGCCTGCTCAGGTAAATAGCAGCCACAGTCCGTTCCTATTGTCAGGGACCAAAGTGGCTGATGGGGACGCTCGGATGCTTGTTACTTCGGTTGGTATGAACACAAAATGGAACCAAATCAGCAGTGACACCACTGAACAGACCTTTACAAGCACGTTTAAACAAGCTGTCCTCATCGATTGCTAAGGTTGGCTAAGCAGTTGCTTTCCCGGTTCTTGTTGTTCTGTTGGTTCGTTACTTCACAGGCCATACAAAAGATGAGAAGGGAAACCGGGAGTTCAATGGAAGCAAGACAAAGACTTATGATATTATAAATGCCATTGTGGGCATTGTCACTACGGCTATAACCACCGTTGCAGAAGGATTGCCATTGGTTGTCACACTGACTTTGGCTTATTCCATGAAGAAAATGATGGCAGATCAAGCAATGGCGAGAAAGCTTTCTGCCTGTGAAACAATGGGCTCTATCACCACAATTTGTACCGACAAAATATTTATTCTCACACTCAACCAAATGAAAGTGACGAAATTTTGGGTTTATCAAGAACCCGTAGAAGAGGGTGCTGTTTCAGTTTCACCCTTTGTTGTTGATCTAATCCATCAAGGTGTTGCTTTCAACACTACGGGAAGTGTTGATAGAGCTTCTCCAGGAACAAATTTTGAATTCTCAGGTAGTCCTACAGAAAAGGCAATACTTTCATGGGAAGTCCTGGAACTGAAGATGGATATGGATAGAATGAAGAGTACTTGGGCAATACTTGAAGCCTTCAATTCTCAAAAAAAAAAAAAAAAAAAAAAAGGAGTGGGGTTTTGATTGGGAGGAAAAATTATGACACTTTCCATGTTCACTGGAAAGGAGCTGCTGAGATGATCCTAGCATTGTGCTCAAGCTACTATGATGCTTCTGGAGATGTGAAAGATCTCAATGATGGCAGAAGGGCGAAATTAGAGCTGATTATTCAAGCCGTGGCAGCCAGCAGGCTCAGGTGCATTGCTTTTGCCAATAAACAAGTTCCAAAAGAAGAGTATGATGATCTAAAAGAGAAGAAAAAGCTCGATGAAAACAGCTTGACCTTATTAGGACTGGTGGGTATACAGAATCCATGCAAACATGGCGTGAAGAAAGCAGTGGAAGATTGCCAATCTACTGGACTAAATATTAAAATGATCACTGGCTGCTTTGTCTAACTACTGTCCAGCTATTGTGGGTGAACCTATATATGAATACTTTGGCTGCTTAGTCTCTTGTCACTGAGAGGCCTACAAAAGAGTTGATGGGGAAACCGCCCGTTGGTCGAACCGAGCCGCTTATCACAAACGTCATGTGGAGGAAGCTACTAGCTCAAGCTCTATACCAGATAGCAGTGCTACTTACCTTACAATTCAATGGTGAATCAATCTTTGGGATAACAGAAGGTTAATGACACATTGATCTTCAATACTTTCGTACTTTGCCAGGTGTTTAACACATTTAACTCAAGGAAACTGGAAAAGAAGAACGTATTTGAGGATTTACACGAGAATAAGATGTTTATAGGAATCATTGGGGTAACCATTGTTCTGCAAGTGGTGATGGTGGCATTTCTTAAACGATTTACAGATACGGAGAGGTTGAATTGGGGACAATGGGGAGCATGCATCGCCGTTGCAGCTGCTTCTTGTCCTCTTGGTTGGGCTGTCAAGTGCTTACCTGTTCCAAAAAAACCCATTTTCAGCTATCTAAAATGGAGGAAATAGAATCTTCATAGGTCACTATTACAATTCATTGAAATTCATTTATTACTCATTCATATTATTTTCTTGTATTTAAGATTGAAATAATTGTAGTTACATAATCTTTACAAGAATATGACCATAATTCATAATTGTTGATCCAATGACTTCAATTTAATAACACAAAAATCCTAGTGTATTTATTATTAACTAATATCACTAATCACACTGTCTCTCATTAAAGTCTGCAACTAAACAAGAATATGAATGGAAATGTATACAGGTCTTCAGAAAAAAAAAAAAAAAAAAGAGTTGTAATTTGCAAAGATTCAAACACTTAAATACCCAAACACAATATGGACCTCACGAAAAACAAGCTTTCAAGAAATTCATCCATCAATATGCAAACAAAGTTAAAAATAAAAGCAAGTTATAAAACCCAGAAATATACAATACCTGTAAAGAACTTATTTATTATTTTCAATATAAATATGATGTTAATATTTTCAAATACCAATTAAAAAAATATAATTGTATTTTATATTTTATTGTTTAACATGGACATGAATTTTATTTATTTATTATATCATAAGAATATTTTAATCCAATGTCTATAATACTTATTTCTATTTTTATCGTACCGTTAATAATTTGATACCAGAATTCGACTGAATAGTTTAAAGGATTATTTGGATGTTAATTAAAGTTTTAATGGTCTATTTGAGTACTAATTAAAATTTAAGAGTTTATTTTATTGTAATAGAAATATAAGGATTGTGTAAAGAAAGTGACGAAGTTTAAGTGCTTGTTTAATATATTAGTCTACTAAAAACCTTAATTAAATTTCAGGTGTGAAATTAGAGTTATACAACTAAAATTAAATTAGAATATTTTTGGAGGTTAAAATATAATTTTATATACTTATTTAAAATTTTAAAGAGATGATATTGCAATTTTACAATTTTGAAGGGTCAATGCTATGAATTTAGCTAAAATACAAAAAGTATATATAATATAAAGGTATTTAAATTTTTACCTAAGCTCAACCCGAATGAAAATATTAAAATTAAAGTTTGATTCAGTCCGCTTGTATTATTTATTATTGTTATTATTATTATTATTGTTGTTGTTGTTGTTGTTTATATAAAAAATTAAAAATATATAATACATAAAGAAACATTAAAAATATTAAAATAAATGTTTCTCAAAAAATTAAAAAAAAATTTAAAAAAAATCTTCATACTTAAATAACACTAATATAGGTGCAACTTAACAAACAAATGTCTTTAAAATAGTAATAAAATTAACAATAAAACAATAGTTATATAATATCCAAACAACAACAATAAAATAGTGAAAAAATAGTAAAACAGTGGGAAAACAATAAGTTTTTTTGCAAATTCGAGTCAGACTTGGGCCGAAAAACCATTACCCAAACCTTGACTTATTTTATAAAATACTTAATTTTTTTTACTCGAACCCATTTTTTAAACCTATATTTTTTTTGTAAACTCTTCCACTTTTTCTAGTAGACAACTCAGATACAAATCTATGTAAAACTATCCATTATCATACAACTTCTCATTAATAACCCATTATTTTTTGAAACATAAAATCTAATATACTGATTCAAAAACGAACTCTTATTTTTAGTATTTGGCTGATAGTTTGTTTCTTTTTACACTTTTTTAGTTCAAAGTTATTATAATCACGAGAAGTTGTAAATTAAAATCAATTAAAGGTGTATATGAAATAATTATTAACATTAAAATAACATCGTGGGATCATAATGTAGATGTCGCACTCAAACTAAGCACAAATGGGGCCAAAATGTTTTAATGGAATTCTTCAACCATATTATATGTATCTTAGCAAAATAATAATGTTTTTATATAAAAAACACAATAATGAAATAGGTAACTATACAATTCATTTTTTCTTTGTTTTTTGAAAGTGGACCTAAACCTTATAGAGGGTAAAAAAACAAACAAATAAAACAATATTAGTACAACGTATTGTTTGGCTTTGCCAAAAATAAAATAATAGTAATAATGAAAAAAAATACCCAAAAGAAGAATCCAAACCACAAAAGTCCCAACTGCCATCATTCCATATAAATAGCTTTCTTAATCAAACACCTCTATGTTCTCATCAGTCATCATTTCCATTATTATATGCATGAAGAAAATTATTTTCCATGGTTTTGGACTCCAATTTTGTTGTAATTGATACAAACAAACAAGGTATTATTATGGATATTATGTTTTCACAATTAATGGAAGGTATGCTATACAAGTCAAGTATTTCTTTTAAATAAAACGTAAATTTTTATATTTTTCATGAATTCAGAATTTAGTGTATCTGTGTTTATTTTTAAGAATTTAATCGTTTTATTTTTGAGATTTTAAAATACATATTAAATCAGTTGGTGTGATAATTTAAAATAAAAAAATATTTATTTGATAGTCATGTAACTAAAAAATTGATGTCGTAATGAATTTATGTTTAACAAAATAATTTTAACAGTGTTAACAATGGAACTTGCATTAAAATATCTAAAAAATTAAAAATGTCTAAATTTATTAAAAACACGTAAACATATGACATGTTTTAACTTTTTTTTTTTTTTTTTTTTATAAATTGGGGTTTTCTTTCTCATCTTTTCAGGTAAGGTGAAATTGTGTAAAATTAAAATATTTATGCATGACATATATGTCATTTATGGGGAGAATGCTAACATTTAGACCCTATTTTTTTATGCCTAAGGAGGATAAAGTTAAGCTTTTTTTTCATTATATCTTAATGTCAACTGAATATTTATATATGGATTTATGGGATAAATCTCAAAATTATATATGAACTTTAATTTAATGTGTAATTGTATACATGAATTTTATTTTGGTGCAATTATACATGTGAAACACTAATTGTGATTTAAATGCATATTTGAAACTTTAATTTTGATTTAATAATACATTTTTAAATAAATAAATACATCAACTTATTTTTATATTTAATAAATATAATTATTTATGTATACAAAATATAAATATAAAATGATGTTGTATCAATAATTATGTTAATAATTTACAAGACTTGGATTAAATCAAAATTTTATGTATAAAATTTTACCTTAAATCATAATTCATGTATAATTTTAATATTTATCTTCGGATTTATAATTAAATTAGTTTATAGGAGATAAATAAAATTAATTTTATTAGAATCATGAGATTAATTAGATGCATTATTATTATTTTTTTTGAGAATAATTAGATGCATTATTTAACTTGCTTCCCTTCCCAAGATATATATCACAATTAATAATAATTTTAAGCTATGATATGCACCTACTAATTTAATATATGATTGTAAGAAGATTAAGAAAATATTATATTTAAGCTCTTACCAATGTGACCAAAGCAATAGGCAATAACAAGGCAAAGCAAGAATTATATTAATTTTTTATGAACAAAAAATATATATTTCTCTCATTTTGTGGATCCTTTTGCTTTAGAAATCTTAAAAATAATATACTAATAATAGGATAGTGATACATACATTGACAAAATGATATACCTTCTTTCTTTTCTCATTATTAATGTCCTCTATCACTAACTTCAAACTTTAAAACACATAGTTATTGTCATCAACATTGTTGGGTTTTTAAAATGAAAACTTTTTCCAATCGGAAGAATATGTCATCAAAGATTTTCTCAAACGTTCATAAATAGTCTGTATTAAACATGTGTTTGGAGAAAGGAATAATGTTGCGAATGGATTGGTAAAAATAGCATTCTCAAAACCTTTGAAGAGTCATTACATACAATCACCAAAAAAAATGTATAATACCCTAAAACCAACCTAGGAGAAATAGTTAAGTCCAGAACGTCACAAAGTTAACACAGGAGTAAAGATAAAACATAGAAAGCAAACACGCACTTATGTAGTTTTATATATACCAAACATGTCCAACATCAAGTTAAAAACATTATCATAAAATCATAATCCCCACAATCTAGTTTCCCATATTAACCTAAGATTACTAGTTAAAAATCCTATAAGTCTTATAGTGACCGAGCTCCACGATTGTCGATCATCACATCTGAGAGGACTCTGAAACCACAATCAATAGGTTAACATATAATACGATGATAACTTGAAAAGATCATGAGAAAAATACACAAGTCATTGAAACAGTTAGATTGGAATATAATAATAGTCTAGTAGTGTTTACAGTGTTTCTACTGTTTCAGTATAAGGTCATGGTGTTTACAGTCTCACCACTCAATTAGCACACCGTCAATTCAGAATTGTATTGTAGTGTTTACAGTGTTACTGCCAATTCAGTATTGTATTGCAGTGTCTACAGTGTCACTGCTAGTTCAGTATTTTGATAACTGTCAATGAAACACAAATGTAAACTCGAAAATACACTGCACACGATCGCTCCCACGCCCATATGCCCAACCCGTGTAACTCACTGTTTGCTAATTCCAAAACAGTATGTTAGCACGGCTCGACCCACGTCCGTGTGCCCAGCCCGTGTAACCTCAAACAGTATGGTTACATGGCCTAGCACACGCCCGAGTGCCAGCCCGTGGCCTTCGAACAGCAACCATCCTGTCAAAAATCTGCAGAAAACGACAGCAACTTGAGGGGATTTGTTACCCTACCTTTTACCGAAGAAGTACAAGCCCGCAACCCAAAGTTCCTAGCACCTAAACAATTCAAAAGGAGTACAATTCTCAATTAATCCGACATATTAACAATTCTACACACAACAACAATTGTCAAGAGTTCAACACCCAAACTCTTATCTTCAACTACTATACCTTCCATTCTGACCACTCGAGTCGACGCCAAACAGATCGTGAAGATTGCCACTGTCCAAAAGTCCTCCTAAACACCACAACCAATATAATGCACAAATTGCTCAGATTCGGAAACTTTTCCCAAACTTATATATTAACATTAAACTAACATTCAACCATTTACACTCAAACAACTTTATAATTCACGTATCTTATCGAAGATGTTCTGAATTGCAGTTCAAACCACAACAGCACTACTTTAACGACATGGAGCAAATAAAAACTTCAAAAGGAAATTTTCCCCAGTTATGGTATAACACAAAGCACGTTTTCTACAGGAAGAAGAAAAAGTTTTAAAAGAACAGATTCCTTCCTTTTTAAATAATTAGTTCCCAAATAAAATAAAATGTACATTCCCAGATCACACACACGGAGACTCGAATCCATGATCAAGAGACAAAAAGCTAAACAACTGTGTGACTATTGAACCACTAGACTTATCGTTAAAACCGAATTTCTTAAAAACCAATTTATATGACACGTTCGAGACCTTAGGTTCACAAAAGAGCAATTACAATATTTGCAAAAATACGACTCAAACATTGGATCTCAGGGGAACAACTAACGCATTTAATCACATAAACAAAGACAATTTCAATGACATGACTCAAAACAAAGATTTAAATTTTGGGGCGTTATAAAATGCTACAATTATTACATGATGATTAAATTGGAGGGGATTCGCCTTATTTGATTTATCTTTTATCTTATTACTTCTTTTATTAAAAAAAAAAAAAAAAACATTGTTGGTTCTTTATGTTAAGGGATTAAGGACATTTTTTTTTTACATTTTTAAATTTGACATTAAATGTAATAAAAAGTTTTGTTATATATATTTCAAAAATCAAGAGAACTAATATAAATATAATAACATCAACAAAATCCAAGTGGGTGACATAATAAAATATAAAACCTTAAAAAAAGTAGAATATGCTTAGATATTCTTCTAAAGTACAGCTTGATTAGGTACAAATTTATTAAAAGTACAAAATGAGTAGATAAAATTGATTAGGTATTTAGAAATTAAAGATACAAATTAGGATAACAAATAAGGTCATTGTGGGTGGAGAAGATAAGAGGTAATAGTGGCACTCCTACTTTATGACATTTGCCCCTATTTGGTCTTAATTGGTTGCATTCAATACGACTTTATGATCCACTTATCATAGTTTATTTACATTTTTAAATAATTTCTATTTAATAAATTGATTGTGAGATTTGATCATCAATGTAAAATTTTGAATTAATTTATATATTTTTAATTAATTAAGTATTTTATCGATATGATTTATATGAATAAAATATATAAGAATTGGATTTAAAACAACTATAAATCTTATATATATATATATATATATATTTGTAAC
Organism: Kokia cookei; assembly: GCA_039519145.1. Lineage (NCBI taxonomy): Eukaryota > Viridiplantae > Streptophyta > Magnoliopsida > Malvales > Malvaceae > Kokia > Kokia cookei. The sequence continues at coordinate 39,592,695 of CM076906.1, forward strand.
ACATTAGAGAAGTTTCATTAGGGTGGTACTGGTGACCAAAGTTTGGCCAATTTGTATGATGACATTACCATATTCCAGAAGACCCATTTCTACAAGAAAGTGAGAAAGAGAGTTATCTAATTATATATTCACAATATCATATTTTATTTATTGTAATTTTTTAAAAGAATGATTGGTTTTTAAAGGTTAAAATCTGAATAGTATTTTTATTTTTGTATATTTCAAATTTTATTTTTAATAATTTAGTTTTTATATTTTTAAGATTTAAAATTTTAGATTCAGTTGTTAACATCATTAAAATTCTTCTATTAAATTCGGTGATACGATTTTTTTCAATAAAAAATATTCATCTGATAATCACGTAACAAAAAAATGACATTATATAAATAAAAAAAATAACAGCATAAAAAATTACACTTACATTTTCAAATTAAAAAAAAAAATAGAGGATTAAAATTTTGACGATTAAAATAGAATGATTAAATTTTAAATGTATAAAAATCACAAAGACTGATTTGATAAGGACCTTTTAGATACATTCATCGATTTCCTTAATAGCAAAACAAATAAAAATTGATTATATGTTTGAAATTAAAAAAAAAAAAAAAAGTAATTCTATTAAATTTATAAACATTATAAAAGCTTCAAATTAATTACTAAATAAATATTCAACAAATTTCTATATTTGATTTGAGAAAGAATAAACAACATCGCATTTGTGTCACACTATTTACATTGCTTTTAAATTTTAGAAATTTTTAAAAAAAAATTCCGATAAATATTGGTATGCATATTATTTATAATTGCAATTGTAATTGTATTTATTTAAGAAATGCAGTTTGGGTCTCACCCACCAATTAACTAAGAGTAATGAGTAAGAAATGTGACTAAAGTTGATGGAATGAGATAGATAGAGCAGTGAAGATTATATAAAACAAGTTTTGTGGGGAAAATAAGATCAAAGCACATCAATAAAGCTTTCAACTAAAATGAAACCTTTAATTATGAAGGTACTCATCTCCCCTGCAATTATCATTATCTATAACCAAAGCTTCAAAAAGGTTAATGCATGTGAATTTCCAATAGTTCATAAATAAAATATTTAAAGAAATCTGTAAAATATAAATATGCATAATGAAATCAAAGACCCAACATTGTGCTTAAAAAGGGACGCAAAGGTATTGGATTGATGAGATGTTTGTAATGGATGAAACATGGTTTAGGCTTTCCCATCATAAACTGTGTGCATAGATGAAGAAAAAGAAGAGATTGAATATTAGGTAGGGTTGTGTGAGGAAAGTGGAAAACTAGGGATTTTGTCAAACTTTTTCATTAGTGTTTGCTTGCCCTTGAATATAGGGATTTTGTTGGCAATAGCCCTACATCTTTCAAAAGTGGGTATCAAATTTCTAAAGCTTTCACACTAATTAACATAAGATGCCTTCCTTTACATCATCATTTTCCCTACTCTATTTTTCTTCTTCCATCATAATTTTACTTTATATATTTCTCCAAACATGAATTTGGGACATCATATTCTTTTTAAATCGAATTAAACTGATCCGATTCAATTTATTTATAAAATATATAAGTATTAATATAATATTATTTTTAAAATAGCAAATTAGATTATTTGAATTAGCTCGATCCTATCCCGATCTTGACTTGAATGAGCATGGGTATTAGGTTGAAACCCAACCCAGAAATATCTCTATTTTTATAAATTTTAAAACTTTTTTTATCTTGCAATACGTATAGAATTTTCCCATTTGAAATTAAGATGTTATATAATTCATTGTCGATAAATTATTTTTAAAATTCTCCAAAAACAGTTAATTAAAAAGTTTAAGAGAAGGATATTTATAAAAATAAAAATAAAAAAATTTCTCTCAATGCATGTATCTTAAACTTACGAAAAATTAAAATGATGATGTTTATTTCCAACGAAATCATTCTATTTTTCTTTCTGTTCCCATCGTTTTTGCGGTATGTTTGCTTGATTTTATTAACTTAATAACACTAAAATAGCAATTTGAGTATTTTCTAACATAATCACATTGGGTTTTAGTCACCCAAAAAAGAAAATTCCATTTAGTCCTTAATTTGGGAATTAGTAAAACTTATGGTGAATGATTTAGGCGGATTTGGAAATTCTAGAATTTGGGAATTAATTTCTCTAGTGCCCTAATTAAATAAATATTTCAAAATAGTCCTCATTTTATTATAACTCAAGTTTCTAATTCACTTAAATTTAAAATTTTTATCAAACTATTTAGATTACAGGAATTCAAATATTATCTGCCGGATTTTCTCATAAAAAAAATTTAAAACTTAGAATTTTAAAAGCCCCTTGTATTGTAATTGTGCTTAGTTTTATATTTTGTACCCAATAATTCTCTTTCACACACAAATAAATAATTAAAAGGGAAAACAGAGATAAGTCGTACACTAAATAATGTCATGTCTTAAATTTGGTGCCTTTTTATGAACACAACATTGAAGATAATGACCAGACAAGCGTACATATGAAGAGTTGTAAGAATCTTCATTCGAACTCTTTCTATCAAATTCTTAACCTATTTTTCCCCATTTTTCTTCACCTTTTTTTTTTATTATCCATTTCTCCTTTATATCTGAATCAATGTTAATGCTTGTTAAATTGGATCAAATGGGTTTATTTTAATAAAATATAAAATATTTTAAAATAATGTTAATAGTAAATAATAAAATTACTTTATTTTGACAAATGAAAGTATAACTCTACAATTACTTTATTTTAAAAAAAATTAAATTACAAATATCTTATAGTTTTTTTTTTATCTCTATATGTTTGTCTGTATTATATTATCCATACCCTAAATGTGATACATATTAATTATTTAATATAAAAACAATCACTATTTGACTTGATCTTTATTTCCTTCTTATCTTAACATTAATTCAACTAAATCATTAGCGATTTGAGTCTCCTATCATTATCAAATTGTACCTTTCCTACCCCATTTTCATGTGACCTATCCCCCAAGACTTTTTATTTTTACAATTTGGACCACCCTTTTTCCCAAATCATATAAAAATATATTTCTAATTATTATATTATTCCTTTACTATGATTAAAGCATGTCAGTCCATAAAAGCTAAACACCCAGATAGAGAAAGGTATATATTCAAAATTGTATATATTATTAGAGAAACACTAACTATTGTATTATAAAATTAAAAACACCACAATCATAGAAAACCTACACCAATAATCTTATTAAATGTGACAGCTTATTATCGGATTAACATTTTTTTATTCTTTTTCAAAATTTCTTACCAAACAAAACTTAAATTGTTTATATCATGTTGCTAATTATAAACCGTAATTTCTATAATTTTTTTTTTTTTTGACATGATTTCTACAAATTTATTTCATCTTACCCAAAAATATTTTCTTTGTCTTCCATAGTACAACATTTGTACTTTTCTTTGCTTATTGTTTATCATTTTAAACAGTTTTATTTACTGCCATATTCAAACAATAAAAAAGACTTGACTTCATAAATCTATTCAAACATTCTATTAATGAAAAAATAAATCAGGATTTTTATTTCATAAAAAGAGTTGTGATATAAAACAAACAAATGTTAGGCATAATAGTAAACTCATAACACATATTGCATTATTAAAAAAGAATTTAAAAAGATAATCATTAACTTCGAAAATATTAATCTTCGTGGATCATAACATGTACGTAAATATTATTTATATCATACCAATTTTTTATAAAATAATCTTTTCATTGTGTACATTGATTCGGAATAAAATAATAAATCAATTGATTCGTAAATAAGTACAAATCGATTGAACTAAATTAATAAATTAATTGATCAATGATTAAATATAATTTTATAAATTTTAATTTATTTTTATTTTCTTAAATTTTTAACAATTATTTATTTTGAATAGAATGTTTAATTAATTTCTTCTAATTATTAAAATAAAACACTTAAAAAAGGGTACATGGATACGGCCCCCACTAGAACTGATCATCAGCAATAAAACCAAATATTCATGATCTGACGGTCCAAGATCAAGGTTATAATTGATACTCTGGTGACGGAGTACGTGTCACAAAATGTTAGGCGCACACCTCCCAAAATAATCTACTGCACTCACAATAAAAATCCATCCCCCTTCCTTTCTTGCCCTTCACCTTTTTTTCTTAAATTTCAAATTTACCCCCGCCTTATTTCCTTACAATTCCCAATACCACCGAAAATCGTGGGACTGTGGTTGGGGGCGGGGGGAAAGGACAACATTATAATTTCACTTTCCTTTAGCGTGTGAAATTAATATTTAACCCACCTCATTAAGGATAAATGATGCCACGTAGGATTCAAAGGGGGATTACTAAGTCCAAGGCAGCCCTCACGGTGGAAAAAAATTAAAAATGAAAATAAATTTTCGACCTCTACTAGAAAAAGGCACAGGCAGATAATCTTTTCCTTCATTCTTCCCATCATAAAAAAAAAAAAAAAAAGCTCCCTATTCACCGTTGCCGGAGAATGTATATTCCGGCGAACAGATATTTTCTCTCTATACCCCATGTTCGCATTTCCGATCATCGTAGCCACGTCTTTCACGAAGAAACCTAACTCTTTTGGGGCTAAAGCAGCTTCTTAAGTTTTTGCTAATTAATGTGCATGATTTTTTTTCCGTTTGTTTTGATTTTGGGCTGTACATGCAGATGAAATCGGAGTCATTAACTGATTAGATTTTTTAGCTGAGTTTTTAAGATTTCAAGATTTTGATTAGAACTGAGCACAGAGAAGTGAGGAGGGTTTTAGAGTTTTAGACCGAAAGAAGGGAAGAGAAACTCTGACCTTTTTTTCCGATGAAGGTTCAGCCGATCGACACTGATTCACGGGCAGGGAAAGAAACTGCTCTGGCTCGAGCAGAACAGGTCAAGCCAGTGCTTAAATCTCTTATTAAAAGGCTCTTCGACCGGCAATTTCCGAGCGTTCTGAGAGTATCAGCAACGGAGAAGTCGAGTATTGGTGAAACTCAGTTTAGCAACAAAGATGGGACGACTGAGTTCGAGCCGAGTTCGATATGTTTGGATAAAATGGTTCGAAATTTCATCGAAGATATCCACAGCGACAAGCAACCGCCACAGCAGCCGCCTCCAGCTAAGTACGGCCGTAACCGCTGTAATTGCTTTAATGGTAACAGCAACGATAGCTCCGATGACGAGTTTGATGAGTTCAGTGAGTCTTCCAACGGATCACCGCCTGATACTTGCGAAACTCTCAAGGTAAATCTTTCTTAAAAAAAATTAAAGAAATGACAGTCCTATTTTCCCTTTTTTTTTTAAAATTTAGCAGAAAAATGTTGAAATATTTTAATTTCAGAGTCTGGTACAATGCGCCACCGTCGTCGAGAGAAACCTCTTAGCTGACACGGCGATGATCGTTGAAAAGAATAAAAACTGTAAACGGAAAGATGATCTGAGGATGATCGTGACCGATGGTTTACTTTCACTTGGCTATAACTCTTCAATTTGCAAATCAAAATGGGACAAATCTCCTTCTTTCCCTGCGGGTAACTACTCTTTTTCTAGATTCTTCTGAAATTTGAAATTGTAATCTTAATTAAGTAATTAAAATTTTGATTTTTTGTTATTTTAGGTGATTATGAGTATATAGATGTGATTATGGAAGGGGAGAGAATGTTGATCGACGTTGATTTCAGATCGGAGTTTGAGATGGCGCGATCAACCGGGACTTACAAAGCGATCGTCCAATCACTGCCGTTCATTTTCGTCGGAAAACCGGATCGTCTCGACCGGATTGTTACGATCGTATCGGAAGCGGCCAAACAGAGCTTGAAAAACAAAGGCATGCACCTACCTCCTTGGAGAAAAACCGAGTACATGCGAGCCAAATGGCTCTCTCAATTCAGCAGAACCTCTTTCCAAACCGATGACGATTCGGTCAAAACCGATGTCAAAGAAACAATCGATTCCGGTGGTTGTGGAGAGCTGGATTTGATTTTCGGCGAGGAAAAAACAGCCATATCGGAGGAAAATTCCGGCGAAATAAAATTACCGGAGAATCCGGCCACCACGTGGCAGCCGCCGGCGGTCAAACCGAAGAGTGTAGAAAAAGGAACTAAGATCGTCACCGGATTGGCTTCTCTGTTCAAAGAGAAGCCGTAAAAAATTTTGTTACAATTTTCAGCGGACTATAAAAAATAAAAAAATCTGGATAATATTAAAAATCGTATAATCTTTTCTTTTTTTTTTGTTCGAAAGGGTTTATTTTCTTTCGTTTGTAAGAGGCAGTAAATCTATTACCGTTCAACGTTGTAATAAAAAAAATTAAATAGAGATTAAAAAAAGGTCAAATTTTCTCAGAAAATTACAAGGGTAGAATAAGCTTTTAAGTCCCTATATTTTTTATGCAATCAGAATTTGGTTTTTTTAATTTATATTCAAAAATTTAATTTTGGTTTTGGTTTTTTAGATTTCAAAATTGAGATTGAAAGATATTTTAAAATAAAAAAAATTTACTTAGTAGTCATTTAATAAAAAATAAAATAATAAACTTAAAATTAACAGAAAAAATAGTATTAATAATTTAATTTGTATTTTTAATTTTGAAAAGTAAATGAATTAATTTTTTAAATGTAAGTGACTAAATTTTAAATGTACAATAATACAAAGACTTAAAAATGTATTTTAACCAAATCACAAAAATGTCTTGTGTTAAATTAGATTACATGACATTTAAAAATAAGTTGCTCGCATAATCAATATTACACACACGAAAACCAAATAAACAAATAAAAACATTGAATAAGGTGTTGTAAGATTTTCGATTCTAAACTCGGGTTGTAAAATTTCTCAACATGATTTAAGAGGGGAAAAGTAAAAGGATGAAATTTCTAAAACTAAAAACAGAGTGATCAAATTTGAAATACACAAAGAATATAGGGAGGGAGAGGCGGAATAAACCTTAAACGAGTAAAAAAATTTCTCAAATGTAGTGAAAATCAGAAACACATTGTTAAGTCTTTTATGATTCGCCTTTATTTGATTGTTTATGTGCACAATTGGTAGGTGTTGTTGGTTGAGAGGAAACAATGGAGTCTGCGACTTTATTTATTATTATTTTCACTTCAATTTATTTATTTTTTCTCATCTTTTTAGGATATTGGATTTCAGATTTTTGTTTTTTTTTTTGTTAAATGCTTAACCAGGTGATTGTTTATGACGGCATGTAAAAGCCAAAGGAGCCCTCGTGGAGTCTCATTCTTCGAGCACAAAAGAAAGTGGATGGATATTGAGCAAATATTTTAATTTTTTAATATTATTATAATAAATTTTTATTTATTTTATTATATTAAATTTGTTAGATTTTTAAAATTTTAACAAGGAATGCTTACAACTTGGTAATCAAAATGCATTTTTTCTAAGTTTCATGATATTTATTTATAGTTTTATCGAAAAGCATTTTTAAATTTCTTTCGACTGTTGCGAAATTTATTTTTTTATTCCACGTCTGTAAATTTTCATTTGTTGAATGTTGAAGGGTCCTATTTTGACTGTCTTGGTGGCTTGCAGATAGTTCAATCTTCAAACAGTTTCAACAAAATGAAGGAGTCAAAATTGGGTTCATAAATTTGGTTTAATAATATGAAAAAAAATCATAATTTTCTTTTTCGATAAAAACAATGCAGTTTTAGGGGGAAATTTCACAAGAATAGAACCCTTTGGGCTCGGCCTATGGTATGAAGGGCGAAATTATTTTATCCCTGAAAGATTTAACCAAAATTTTATAAATCGTAAAATGTTAAAAGTTAAAATTTCCATTCACGGGATTAATATTATTATAACTGTTCAATTCCATCCATGCCTAATATATGAATATCAAATTTTATTCGAGTCAATTAATATTTATAAATTATTAACTCGAACTTAAGTAAATTTTTCCGTATTATTTTTCATTTTTTAAAATATACATCTTTTACTCCTATTATAAATTTGTTCATTTATTAAAATTTTAAACATAATTTACTTAATATTTTTTTATTATTTATATTATAAAAACATATATTTAATTTTTTTTTATATGATACAAGTTGCATAATATATAAACAAATGAAAAAATAATAAACTTGAAAACTAATCAAATTGGATCAAACTTTGAATATTGAAATTTGAGTCTAATCCATATTTTAAACAGTTTTAATTTTTCGTCAAAACTCGTTGTTTTAATTTAATATTTGTCAAAATCTTTTCAAGTTTCAATCAAACATTCAAGTTTGAAGATAACACAACCTTTGAATAGGTGTACTTGAAAATACACACATGTTGTATGTTTAGGTAACTATTGTAAGTAATAGTTATATTGAATTGAGTGTAACCGAAACACTTTAATTACACTCTCTAATTCGTGTTAGAGTTAAAAATTATGTGGATAAAGCTTTAATAGATTTCAATTTTTAAAGATGTGATTACACTTTACGGGGTAAAACATGTCTCAAAATTAAAATTCTTTATAATTATAAGGAGGATTGTGATTATTATTGTAATAATTACATTTTCTTATAATTATTTTTTAATTTTTTATTAGTTAACCTTGTAAGCCAAAAATTGTAATCTTTATTGGGGACCATGATTTTTGGTTTTTTTTGTTTTATCCCCAACCTGCTGACATTTTTCAACTCTACCATTTATCAAATTGTTTAAGGGAAAAAATAATTCTTTATTTTTTAATGTTTTAATTACTTTTATAAGAAAAAAAATAATGTATCTCACAATCATTGTCGTGGGCCATTAATCAATATTTTTTTATACCAAAATTTGTTTTCAACGTAACGGTGACCCAAAAATTTTAATTTTATAAGTAAACTTAGAATATTTCTAAATTAATGTTTTATTTTTTTATTCTTATATATATTAATTGTATTTAATATTTATATATTTAGTTTTCCTTTCACTGGTTTTTTAGGTTGGTAATGGATTGGTGGGGTCATCCTTTTATTTTATTTTCTTTTTCTTTTTTGTCTTTATTACAAAGGAAAAATAATCAAAAGCAAATTGCCCAAGTTGGATACTAATAATATAACGTCTTCATGAAAGCAACCCCTCACCAACTATTACCCTTCTCTTCCCACAAAAACGGTCTGAATAAGAATAAAAATAAAAATAAATTATTTTATTTTATTTTCTTTAATACATTATCCCAAATATTAACATTTTTTCAACCATTTTAATTATACATTATCAATTAAGTTTTAAAATTAATAAAGTTAGAAAATGTTATGTTATATTAATTTTTTAATATTATATATATATATAGCTTTATTGAATCTATTCATTAAGTTTCTTTCCTTATTTAGCCACTATGTCTGTGGAGTGTTGTATGTTGGAGACATTGTTTTGGTCCCTTTCCCTCTTTAAACTTCTTTCATTTTTGCTTTGTTCTTTTCAATTGTTTATAAGGTAACGGGATAAAGCCACATTCAATTCTTGAATTTGATATTTTTTTTATAAATAACATCCAAGTCCATTAAATTATTAGTAATTTTACATTTTGATCACATAATTTCAAAAGATTATAAAATGGTCATTGAACAGTTTGAAAGTTTTCACTTAAAGTCATTAGGTTGTTCAGTTTTCTTTTAAGTCTGACTAGCGAGTTTCAAGTAGCAATTTGATGATCGGTATAGTGGATTGGTACCCATCGATGAGTAGAAAAACATACTTTAGACCCAAGTTGATCTGACGATAAGTGTCGGAGATCGGAAAAGAAAACTATTTAGATTCTGGTTCGTAGATTCATGACATTCAAAATTATTTAATGAAAAAAGAATGAACTATAGAAGAGAAGGGAAAGGAGATCTTTCGATTGGCATAGGCGGTGTGAATAAAAAAGGCCATACAATAACGATTTTAACAACGCAACAACTTAAATAAAAACTTTTGAATAGTTAGTAACCATTTTATAACTTTTTTTTTTTATCTTACTAATAGTTTAGTGATATTAGGTATAACTTACCTTTTTTATTTTTTAATCTTTAAATTTGTTTTGGTCCACATTACTTTTTGAACTTGATAACTTTTTTCAATTTAGTCCATAAAATTGAATCTCATTAAGATATTATGATGTGACATTTTGATATTATACCATGTAATCGCTTGAATTTTAAAAAAATAATATTTTATATTTTATATAAAAATTTTAAAATAATTTGAGGGATGATATGACATAATTTCAAAATACCATATCATCGTACCTTAAACAAATCTAAATTCAAGAGATAAATTAAAGAAATTTGCCCAATTTTAAGATTATCGAAAAACAAAAAAGTTTTTTTGTAAAAAAAAATTTAAGTACCAATTTTTGAAAAACTAAATATTATTTTATCCCTAATATAAACCATTGAAAGGTAAAAAAAATAAATAGATGAATCTAAGTCATTAATGAATCGTACATCAATTATTTGAATGAAACACTTTTTCTTTGTTTCGATTTGTCATTTTCCACCTTTTCTTTTAGTTTTACGGTGTTACACAATTGCATAGGTTAAAATGTGGCAACAGCTAAATTGAATTGAAGATTTGAAAAGTTTAGGGGGCTGATTTTTGTACCTTTTTCCTCGATCGTTAAAAAGAAAAAATGAATTAACTCTTGAGTGTACTTTAGCTGACAATGTGGTACCTAAAACATATTTCTCCTCAATTAGCTGCTGTGTACCTTTTTCCACCGAATTCTTAAAAAATCAAACAACAATTAAGATGGATTAATTAATATCAACTACAACCCATTCTATTTCTTTGTATAAATAATAATGTCTACTTTGTCTTTAGGAATGAATATATACATATTTTCTTTATATTTACAATACATACTTTGTCTTAATTTGGAAAAACAAATTCTACTTAAATTCCATTCTAGATCTTCTATTTCTCTAAAAAAATCCATTTATAATTGAAATATATATATATATATATATATTTTTTTTTTTTCTTATAATAAGTTAATTTGACATCTTCTTTTTTAATTGCTTTGATTAATATTTTTTACTATACTATTTTTTAAAAAATAATATAATTATAAAATATAATGGAATATTCCTCCACTAATCAATTAAAACATTGAAACTGATAGGTTACTTCATCATTAGAGAAATAAAAGTTGGAAATTAAAATTATCTACAAAACCCAAATAATTTAAAGAAGGGTACTTAAATGCATAGGGATAGTTGGTTGGCATTCGCCACCAATTCATACCAACAAAAAGAGAAGGATGCAACTATTCTTTAATTTATGACAATAACTTGTACTAACATATCTAAAAACTTCGATTGAATTTTAATTCGATTGATATGGACATTGTTGTCAAATACAGGAGGACGTGAGTTTCAGTGCGTTAAATCGCATTATCCTCGTATTTATGAGTTGAGGAAGGGGCTATAGATAATTTTAGACATCGTGATCAAAATTTATAGTGGGATTGTTTTATTTACATACATATATATATATAAACATTCTCAACTAACAAATTAAAATTTTGTGGGTGCAATTATTATTGTTAAATTGAGCAATTAATTTGTTAAAATATTAATGACTAACTATAAGAATATGACAAGTGAGAAGTGGGAAATCAGGTTCCTTTTGTGATATTGTAGTACTTGATAATAATTAACTAATAATGATAACATTTTCAAAGCAATACACTACAATTAAATCGAGGTCGCTTCTTGGAAATCAAGCAACCACCCACTAATCTGTATTTGATCAGATTATGGCAATCATACGTGTACATATTTACATGTTTATCACATATTGCGGGTGGGATATCAAAGTTGATAATTCCATGATAAAGCTGGCTTGGATTAACACTGAAGATTTTGTCATGCGTTGTGGAGATCTTCTGAACTCATGGGTGCATAACAACAGGTTAAAAGCGGATAATATTTTATAGGTTGATATAGATTGTGATATCGTTTCATGAGAGATTGTAAACTGATCCTAAATACAACTCATCCATCCTATGGCTTGAGTTTTGAATTGGTAAATACAGCTGTGCCATTCAGCCTGCTTCTATTGTGTTTTTTAGTGTTACATATACATTAATTTAATATAATTGGCCTCGCAGAACACAGTCAACTGATTCCCACCGAAATTTTTTAAAAAAGAATTATCAGATTCAAATGAATTATATTAATGAGATCTGATTCCGAATCCATTTCATGAATAAAATATTTAATTTTATTTTAATAATTTTACATATTTTGATTTTATTATGCTATATTTGTGATTTTTACATTATAATAGGATTTCTAATATATTTAAAAGAGTGGTAATCTGGTATGTAGTATGTGCTAATATAACAGAAACCCAAGTAAAATTAAATGGTTGCATTTTGTGTGTGTGTGATCCATGAAATCTGGCAAACAAACTGGAAGAATGCTTCTCGAGGCCCAAGTGTCATTGGGTTTAAGTTGATATTTTTAAGGGATAAACTAACATTTACTTCATAGTATTTGATTCTCCTATTATATTTTTGTCCACATTTTGCGTATTGAAATAAACTATTAAGGCAAAATATTTCTATTTTTTTATACGACATTTAAAATTATTTGTAGTCTCTCTCGAACTCTTAAAAAGAAAGATAATGTACTTCAATACACTCGAACTCACGTATTACTGCACTGACAATAATATCGGTATCAATCGATCATTTATAATTTTTTTTAACTTTGTTAAAAAATATAAAAATACATTTCTTCACATTTAAATAATTATGACATCAATTACATCAATATCTCATCCATCCCATTCATAATATTTATCACATGCAATATTCTAACAATTTATACACACGGCCAAAACCAACAATTCGAAGTTCATATTACCCATCACTGGACTAACCTTTTAATTTTCCTAGGACTAAATTCAGATAAATTAAATAAAGGACTAATCTATCAAATTTATAAAATAAAGGGATAAAATTCATAAATTTACCTTTGTATTTGTATATAAGTTGAAGCCGATGCAAAAACGACCGAAAAAAAAAAATGTCGGTAGACGTATCCATCTTGGAAACCATACAACCCTCTCGATTCCTCTCCTTCGCCATCCCAAACCCTAATCCCACCTTCAATCCCTTAATCGCCTCCCCACATATTCGAATCGCTGTCCTCGACTCACCGATTCAGCCCTCCTCTCCTCTCATTCCCAGTGTTGCCGCCATGATCGTCCCCAAGCACCGCGAGTCCGACTGGATCTTCTCGACGGAGTCTGGTCATCTCCAACTCCTCCTCTCCTCCCCTAACATCCAACGCCTCATATTAATCGGACAAGAACAACAACCAATCATCAACGGCTCTAGTTCACCTTCCATTTACCGCCGTTGGATCGATCCCGATTCCCTAAACAACCTGGAGATATCGCTAAAGCCACTGGTAATTATATTATCTCCTAAAAGTTACTTCCAAAATGAAAACTTGGAAGTACCCTTTTTGCGTTATGAGGATAATATTGTTTGTAGCTTAGTTTTAGAGAAATGTATTGGGAATTTTGTTGGTGATATGCTTGTTGAAGATGTTGAGATAGAGGGTAGTGATCAAAGTAGGGAATTTAGGAGGAGATTAAGGTTTAAACGGATGCCTAATTTGGTTCAAACAGAGATTCGAATTGTGCCCAGCAAGGTTTATTGTTTGGATTCAGTTGATATAGGAAGCAATCGTATAGAGTTTAGCCCTGATTTGGGGGTTTTGGTGCATGTTTATTTGGTGCCAATGGTGGCTAGTCTTGCTTTGATTGGGTCGTGGATTGAAAAGCGTGTTGAATCCGGGTTAAGACCTAAAGCTTTATGTCTTGGTGTTGGAGGTGGAGCTCTAGTTGGGTTTTTGAAAACACGATTGGACTTTGAGGTTGTTGGTGTTGAGGTTGATGAAGAGGTGTTAAGGGTTGCTCGCAAGTACTTTGGATTGGAGGATGGAGATTTAGTTCAGGTTCATGTCAGAGATGGTACAGAATATATGGACCGACTTGCACATGGAGATGTTGTTGGTAATATCGTTCTTCGGTTTGATGTTATTATGGTTGATTTGGATTCTGATGATCCAAGAAATGGTGTTAGTGCTCCCCAAACAGAATTTGTTAGGAAGGATGTTCTTTTGGCTGCTAGATCGGTTCTTGGTGAATCCGGGATTTTTGTTATTAACGTGATCCCTCCAAGTAGATCGTTTTACGAGAAGTTGATACATGAATTGCGGGAGGTTTTCCCTGAGTTATATGAAATCGATGTTGGAAATGGAGAGAATTTCGTTCTCATCGCTGCTAAGGCTTTGCCTTGTTCGTCTTCAAGTAGTGGTTCTGAAAATAAATTCCTTACGAAACTGAGACTGGCGATTTCAGGAGCATATATGGATTCCATTAATAGAATTGGAGATGCAAGCAATTAATATGCTCGTTCAAATTCAGCAATATCAACTTTTAAGATTGTGTTCAACTTTAGGAATTAGCATCCCTAAGCCAGTTCACACCACAAAGAACCGCTCGATGTATTCCTGAACCTATAAAGTGTCATCTTCAATGGCCCCATGCACCAATCCATGGCTCAAGCTTCTTCTCGAGCTCATTTAACGTGGCTCTCCTTCCTGTTTGGATGCAAAATGCCCGAAAGTTAATTTGAAATCTGAGATATATACGACCTAGTCTTCATTTTGAAGACTTTCCTCTCAACTAAAGTGATGGAAAACAGGAGTTGTTCGGACATGGGAAGAACTAATAGTCCCAGGGTGGTGAAGTTGGTTTTGAGGGCTCCGTTGGCAACGGTCATGAGATCTTTCTAGAGGGGAACACCAATCCTTTTGGTGTCGTTCTCGCACTGGAAGCTGCAGTTGTAGCATTTGTCGTTTTATGGGTACATTCAGTGTGGATGACTTGGTATTTCAAGTGGCAGCGATCAGACAACCGGTTCGAGTTGAGAGTAATGTTCCCATCCTCATCACTATGGCATAAGACTTGGGGTGTACCTATAACAATTGGACCACAACAATTCAGTCACTAGTACTTCAACAACATATCAATCGGTTCGAAATTGAGGTTTGGGATAATTTGGGGTTCACGATATAATCATTACGAGTACAGCTGGAATTTAGGAGTGACACCTTTTCATTTTTAATTGACTATAACCTGTCTTTCCTTTGACTCAGTTGGCCTATTCAATTCAAGAGCGGACATTCTTGATTGACTGTTCACACATTTTCATACTTCAATGTGGCTGACCTACTTGGCCAATTGCCAGTCCCATGTGCTATGTAGGAGAGAAATAAATGCACAAAATCTTCTTATCCTATGATGCCTTTGCTTAGTGTTTGGATACAGGTTTACTTCTATTGTTGTTTGGGTATCCTAAATTAAACTCCATTTCAACTTACCAGAAGTAGCATTGATCTTATACTACATCCTTATTTAATGTATTCATGGTAAGTTTTTTTAATCTCATATATGGAGTTAAAAATTTTATCAAGTATTTTTTGTTTAATTTTTACTTTTTAAATATAGCTTTAAAACATTCAGTTTTTTTTTTTAATTCGCTTGTAAAAAAACTCTACGGTCATCGTTTTGGATAATAATGCTTTAAATGTGTTTTCAATTAAAAATATAGTTTATTTTCCTAATATTATAATACTATTAGGGTTAACTTCACCAAATAGCATTAAACTATGAGCTGGATTATAAATCGGCAACTCAACTTTAAAATATTCTAATTGAGTCTTCAAAATATCATTATCGTATTAATTAAATTCAATTGTTAATTTAGGATGTACTTCATAAATCATTAAAAATTTTAATTTTTAATGTTTAATTTTTATATATATTTGACAACTATAATAAATTTTTGCTTAATTTAAATTTTTCAACAAAAATTATTAAATAGAATAGTAGTTAATTATCACTTAATATAATATTTTTAATATTAGGTTGGTTTTTTTATTATATAAAAACCAGATATTCAAAATAAATTATATCTTTACTTTTTTTAAAATAAATGAAATATTCAAAACTTTGTACTTTTTTATCTAAAACTATTTAAATTAATATAAAATAATATATTAATTTATAATATATATAAGCACAAGTTTAAAATTTTTTTGCATCATACTATTAAATTTACATTTAAAAATAATTACAATATTTAATTTATAATTATTAATAAAAATTGAATTGAGAATATAGGAAAATTGTATAAATATAACATACAATCATTAGTAAAAAAAATTGACATAAAAAATTTGTGCTAACTTTATTGATGTAAAATAAAGTTATTAGTTAAAAAAAATTTTAAGCATCTTAATTATCACTTAATTAATATTAGAGTTAGTTATCTTAATTAATTATTATTTTGAATAATGTTACTTTGCATTAATTACATAAAGTGAAATCATATTATATGTTGAATATGTTAAAAATACTTCAATTATTATTTGAAAATGTTCTATTATAATATTTGAATTGATTCGCAGCTTGGATAGCAACTAGATCTTAAGATTCAACCATTATTTGGACAATTGCTCACCACTGAAGGCAGAGCTATGGAGAATTTTGGATGGAACCTTGATCTTGCTAAAGAATAGATTCAACAGGGCTACCATTCAAAGAGATAGCTTGGAAGTCGTTAAGCTTTTAACCGAAACAGGAAGGGACGACCTTGGTATCACTGTCCTAAGGAGAACTCAACGAATCCTTCGAGGTGAAGGGAACTAGCGAATCCAGCATGTACCTAGAAGGAAGAATTTAGTGACGGATAGTTTGGCTAAATTGAGCCTCTCATGGAAGAACAACTTACAAAGCTTTGAGAAAAACCTCCTATTGAAGTGCTTGGCACTATCCAACAAGATATGGAGTGTGATTTTACTGAATTTTTTATTTGATGTAATTTTGTTTTTATTATTCATAAAATAAAGTAATTCAAATAAAAAAAATATTATTTTACACTAATTATTGCAATTAAAAGTACAATCTTTAAAAAACTAATTAAATATTATATGTAAAATCACATATGCAACACACGTCACATTAGAAGCCAGTAATATTAAAATTATGAAACAAATCATTTTTAAAACTCAATAGTTTTTTACTTTAAAAACAAATTCAAGATTTTTTTTATTAAGCAACATAATTATATTCCATAATTAATTAATTTTTAATGATCTATTATTTTAATTTTTTTTAATTTTTATAACACTAAAAAAGTTTAAACAGCATCAATATTTCATCAATCAATCATTTTAATTTTTTTTATAACACTAAAAAAAATGAAAATGAAAAAAAAGGAAAAGAAAAATTATATATATCTTCTACTTGGAATAATCTTCAAATCAACACACAATTAACCATGTAAAGAAATAAAAAATAGATCATAGTTCTAATAATTACTAATTAAGTCTTCTCTTTCTCTCTCTCTCTTCCTTTGAATGATGAAAATTATTTGGTTTTTTGGGAAGAAGAAGAAGAAGAAACAGTTGCCACCTTAGGCACATAAACAGGATATTCATCAATTTCATCAATCCATGGACTCTTCTCCTTTGCTGGATTAATGGTCTTCAATGCTTTCCATACAGCACTGTTGCATTTAAACCCTGACCCGAATGCAATCTGCCATGTCCGATCACCTTTTCGGATCCTTCCTTTCGCTTCCGAGTAAGCTAGTTCGTACCATAAAGAACTGCTCGACGTGTTACCGAACCTGTAAAGTGTCATCCTCGATGGTTCCATGTGCCAATCTGTGAGCTCAAGGTTCTTTTCTAGCTCATCTAACACGGCTCTCCCACCTGCATGGATGCAAAAATGCTCGAAAGCAAGTTTGAAATCCGGGATGTATGGCCTGATCTTCATTTTGAAGACTTTTCGGGCTACTAAAGTGATGAAAAAGAGGAGTTGTTCGGACATGGGGAGGACTAATGGACCGAGGGTGGTGATGTTGGTTTTGAGGGCTTCGCCGGCGACCGCCATGAGGTCTTTGGAGAGGGAAACCCCGATCCGTTTGGTGTCGTCCTCACGTTGGAAGACGCAGTTGTAGCATTTGTCGTCGGCTCCTTTGTGGGTTCGTACGGTGTGGATGAGTTGGTACTTGGAGCGGCGGCGATCGGATGACCGGTTTGACAGAAGGATGGCGGCACCACCCATACGGAACAAGCAGTTAGACACTAGCATGGATCGGTCGTTGCCGAAGTACCAGTTGAGAGTAATGTTCTCCATGCTCACCACTAAGGCATAAGAGTTAGGATGTACCTGCGGTTCAGATAATTTGGAATTCAGCTTTTCATTTTTAAGTGACTACAATAACACCAATCTTTTCCTCTAAGTCAGTTTCAGTTGGCCTAATCAAAACAGGAGCAGTCACCCTTTAATATGGTTCACCTACTTGACCAATTGCCAGTACCAAGCACATGCGCTGTGTAAGAGAGAAATAAATGCACCAAATTTCTTAACCTATATATGATTCATTTCCCTTGTATTTGGACCCAAGTGCATGAACAGGTCATATTAGTGCTCTAATATTACAGATAATAGCAAACTAAACCCTAAAAATGGAAAAGAAAACTGAGACTCAACGTACCTGTAGCATTTGTTTAGCAAGGTCAATAGAAATAAGCCCAGCACTGCAACCCATTCCACCAAGATTATAGCTCAAAATATTGCCCCTAAGCTTATATCTATTAACAATCATGGCGGAAAGCGACGGTGTAGGGTTAAACAAGCTACAATTCACCACAAGGATACCAATATCCTTAGCCTTAACACCAGTCTTCTCCAACAGCTCATCAATGGCACCAAACATCACTGCCTCCGCTTCTTTCCTTGCCTCCGCCATACAAGGGTTCGGCGGTACACGCAACACCGCCTCAGGCAAATACGTCTTTTGCCCTAAACCAGACCTCTCCAGTATCTTCTTTTGAAAAGCCAAGTTCTCTTCAGTGAAACTTCCAGTAAGACCCGATCTCTCCATGAAAATCTCCCTGGTACAAGTCCGTTCAGGCTCCGGCTTATAACAAGCGAAATCTACCAAATAAACTTTCCGGGGACGGCTCATGAAGTAAAGGGTGGCTAAAAAAACCAAAAGGCCTGAACATAAAGTAACAGAGACAAGATTGAACTTGAGCTGGTCCCATAGTTGAACCAAATCGATGACCGTGAGCGTTGAGAGATGAGCTGAAGCAATGGCTAACAACGGCACCAGCATTAAATACATGGCGTTGGAAATTAAATAATGGTAGCCGAGCTTCACGTATTTTAGCCTCACTGAAAGAAGAAAATTAGGGAGATTGTTGGTTGATCTCGTTTCGTTTGATGAAGCTGTGCTTTGAACACGAACTGGCTCTGGATTCATGCTTTTCTTACTCGCTTCTGTCATCTTCTTTTGGAATAAAACAAAGTAAATACGAGTATTCAAGCAAAACCCAGATTGAAAAGTTGCTGGGAATCAAGAAAAAATGAAAAATTTCTTGCGTTTTCGGTTTTGAATTCGCTGAGAAAATGTGGGAAAATGTATGAATGGGTTGAGTTGCTTGCAGTTTGGGGGAAGAGGTTTAGTGGAGAATTTAAAGAGCTAAGGGGGGGAAGAGAGTTGGGAGGATACAACCACCCCAACGAACTTTTAATTGTCTACACGCCTTGGCATTGAATTCGCCAACCGGGAAAATTATTTATTTTAAATTTTCTATTTTTGTTTTTTTTGTGTGAAATATTTTATATTTTTTTGGTTACTATTTGGCCTTCTCGTAATTATGAAATTTCATATTTGCCACTCTTGTATCTTGTGTATGTGACTTGAGTGCATGGATCGGGGGTTTACAAGAATATCTATAAATAGGATAGTTTGAGGGATTAATCGGATATTAATTTAATTAAAATATTATTATTATTTTATATCTTTTATGTAAAAAAATAAAAAAAATACATGTACATAATAAAATTTTAAACCTAAAATATAAAAATTTTCCAACACGTTGATTTTACTATTTTAATAAAAATCCGGGACACTTGGGCCCTAAACAAAGCATTTTAGGGATCAATAGTCTGCCACAATTTTAAGAGTCCGAAAGCTTTCATAGGTATTAATGCAATTAAGAGTGTGAATGTTGATTTTGCTATTTCTAAGTTCAGAATTATTTACTATATTTGATATTTAAAATATACTTTTTTTTTTCTAATATTTAAATTCTCATTTTCTTAATATAGTGATTGAATCAAAATTTAAAATAGAATTAACTTTAATTTTATCAGCTGGAAGTTTCTATACTACGGTAAATTTAAAAAAAAAAAATTCAAAATTATTGAGACAATCAGGAAAATAAATTATTTTCAAGTCAGGGGGCTGACTCAATATACGCGGTCCTAGTTTTTCTCATTATCACTTTTACAATCTCGAAATTAAAATATTTGCAATAGAAGGAGAATAAAAGACAAGCTTAAAGTAGTCCGCCGACCTTATTAGAGAATTAGCAGCTTTATTAGCGTTTTTACCGGTCCAGCCAAAGGACAAAGAATTAAAATTTGAAATCTTTAATCGATAAAGACTAAAGTTTTGTCCCTCAATTTAAAGTGAATGTTTTTTTTTGAAGTTACGACAGTTTCAATAGAATAAACAATTACAACCCCTATACTACAACCAAAATAAAAAATTACAATAACTACGCTGAATAAATAACAGCCAAAATCAATTCAAACTACCTAAATTAATTCACTAATCAAAATAAATTTGATAAAAAAAAAAAAAAAGACCCAAATAAGCGAAACTCGAACTTCTTATAGCCTCAACTTCCCAGTGAAGCTTAAAAATGTTTAAACCAAAAATATTGGAAGCAAGAAAACATGGGGTACATTTCCTACAAGTGTAAGTTTAATCCAAATGAAGAGTGTATATTTTTAATTCCCTGGTTTTTGTCTATTAAATCTCAAATTAAACAACTTCAAACCATAATCCTAGCAATGATTTCAGGTTCTATTTGCATATTCCATTTCTTTTCAAATTATTGTGATAAAGATCGGATAGAATTTAACTGCAGATAAAATTCTGAATATGAAGCATGAAACGTCTTTTTTTTCTTTTTTTTCTTTTTTAATTTATTTTATATAAATCGTTAAACTAAGATTTTTTTTATTTATTAATTCTTTACCTATAAAGTTACAGAACCTCTTAACTTCCGAGCCAAGGAATTAACAGAAAAGTTAAATAATCTTACCTAAGTTGTCAAATAGGATGAAATTGTAAATTAAACAAAACCTTTTTCCTATACCCATTGAAGGGTATTTCGGTATTTAAAAGGATGAAATGAGGCATCTTTGGAATTTAATTTCCCCCTAAACAAAAAATAATAAATAAAACATGTGCCGGATAACAGCCAGCTAATATCTAACATATGGAAGTGAAAGAGTTGCCTCCCTTTGACTTAGAAGCTAAAGTCTCTCACTTTTTCTGTCTTTCCCAAAACCTCATATATTAAGTATTTATTGTTGAAATTGCGTGTACAACTTGGAGGCTTCATTTTTATATTTTCGCTTGTAATTTTGGTTGTCCAACAAGCTTTAATTAAATTAATTTCCTGTATTTAATGCTCAATCTTCTAACCAAATACCCACTAACATTAATCATCAGCCCACCCCAAATTGAAGATCATTATTTTATCTTATGCCACATTATTATCTCTTATCTTTTAAAGAGAATAGTTTTTTTCCCGGGTTGATTCAAGTTCGAGTTTAAGTCCGATCAAGCTTGATCAAATATTAATCTTCCAGCTCAAAATCGGTTCAAGATATAATTGAACTATTTGAACTTAATTAAACTCGTTTATCAATTTCCGTTTTTGTTC
Organism: Kokia cookei; assembly: GCA_039519145.1. NCBI lineage: Eukaryota > Viridiplantae > Streptophyta > Magnoliopsida > Malvales > Malvaceae > Kokia > Kokia cookei. Next base: position 39,614,577 of record CM076906.1, read on the forward strand.
ATATTCTTCATCCACCTTGATGAAAAAATATTTTTATAATTGGTGTTGGTGATGAAGGTGGCGTAGGGGGCTAAAGATTTATGGGTCACTTAATTTGAGGAAAAATGGTTTTGCAAGAAATAACCCTAACACGAAATCATCTAATAATAAAGCTTTTTGTCCCAATGCCATGCCATGCATGCACTTTTCTTCATTGGGTTATTCTCGTTTTGTATTCAATCTTGTCACTCAATACCTAATCTTTAGTGCTCTGTGGGAAAGGTAATTGAATTTTAAAAAAATGAACGAGTTGAGCTGCTGGCAGTTTGGGGGAAGAGGTTTAGTGGATACTAATGAGTTAAGTACGGCTCCATGAGTTACTCATTAGAGAAAAAATCGAATAATTCTATGCTTAACTCATTAGTTAAGTACTATTTATGTTGTTCAATTTGTCTTAACTCAAGAGTTCAAATAAAATTATTTATAACTCAGTCTTGTTGGATATTAAGCTATCATGAGTGACTCGAACCATTAAGATACTCCTATTCGTCTTGCCAAATAATAGTATTCACAAATAAGAGTAGACCAAATGAAATTTGCATCACAAATATGTACACCAAGAACATTAACTAATGTCGACAAACCCTAGGATATGTCGGTCTAATGTCGAATCCTTAGTTTCAGTGATCATAGTTTTTCATCAAAACAGTCCTGGAATAATAGATGTTGAAGATTTTGAATATCGATCGAGAAGCGATAAAACTTTTGCAACTTTCCTTCCTGGACAGCCGTCATTATGAACATTCCGGCCAGTCAGACCAACAAGAAGATATCTAGCTTTCGTTCCGTAGCTGTCCACCATTTCCCTCAAAATGAAAACCTTCTCCAGGAGACTGAGTGCCTCTCCCTTCAGAGAATCCGTGCCCCACGTCAAAATATCTAACACGGGATTTATTGCTTCAGCCTCATGCAAAACGATGGCTCCTCTTTGCGTACAACCGTCCTGAACCAATGTGGATAGCGTCTGAATTGCTTCATAAGCAGTCGCCTCGACTTCTTCATGTAAGAGTTTTACTATGTAAGGCAATGCTTTTGCTTCCAACAGACAAAACGAGGTGTTTACATTGCAAATACCACCATGTGCAGGGCATACAGGAACACAAGATGTTCGAAAACACCAGCAACCGGTTTTTTTGGATGCCACGGTGAGCTTAGGACTGCTCATTGATAGATTACCAATAAGAGCCGTTGCTCTTGCCTTCGCTGTTACTGAACCAACGTTGAGGAAGTTTACGAACAAAGGGTAAGCCCCGTGTTCAACCACAATCCTCTGTGACTCGACATTTGCGGGATCTGTAAACCTAAAGAGAGCACTTAAAGCATGTTCTTTTGCTTCCATCATCCCGGATTTCAAAAGATTTATAATTGCCGGAAGTCCATCCAACTCAATCAATTTTTTCGTTAGAGATGTTTCAGACTTTGGGAGATTGGCTAATAAACCGGCAGCAGCCATCTTGACATCACTGCTATAGTCATTTTCGAGAAACCCCACTAGACCCTCCAACCGTTTTGGCATAAGAAGGTATTCTACAACTCCTTGTGATTCGTGTTGAGAAAATAAGAAGAGAAGGTTTACTGCAATTTCTCTTATTTCCGAGTCTGGATCATCGAGAAGAGGAAGGACTAACAATAAACCATTGGCAGTTAAAACAGCAGTTTTAACCAGCCGAGCTTCAGACCTGCACATTCCTAACAGTGCACGTAAAGCAGACTTCCGGAAATTGTTCAGTGATTTGGTATTTTGTTGCAAAGCCAACAATTCATGGATGATTGGTTCCAATTCAAGTTGAACCCCTTTTTCATCAACAAAAAATTTAACCCCTTCGCCTTCGGAAGAAAGTTTCTCAACAATCTCAGAGCATCTGATTATAAGAATTGTACACACATGGGGAGAGAACAATAGTTTCAGAACAAGAGGAACTCCACCACCAGTAGCAATAAGCTCTTTATTAGCATGACAACCGGATAGTTTAACCAAAACAGATAACGACAACTCCTTTAATTCAATATTGCCGGATGCCACCATCGAAAGCAACGGAGGTATGATCCCTTCTTCACCAAGAACTTTTAAATTCGAATCAACCAATTCCATGGTAACCAATGTTTTCATCATTGATATCCGTGAAGACTCCGGCCCTGAAATATAAACGGAGGTATCAATGTACACTATGCCGAGTAGGATCATTTAACAAAAAGACAAGATGTTTAAAGAAGTACACATAAAAGGGTTTCCCAACCTTGAACGATGCGATCAATGAGTGGTTTATACCACCCTGACTTGGCAGCTCGAGAAATGTTCTCCTCATCAACATCGAAAAGCTTATTCAATATCTTTTCGGCATAGTCTGCCGACTCTCTGACCGGACCCTTTAAAAGGGTAACAAGCAAAAGAATTGCACTGCTTTGCTGAGAGAATTGACGGCAAAAAGACATGTTCCATTTAGATCTATCTTGCAATAACTCATATAGCAGTTCAACTGCAGCCATTGAGATACTTGGATCACGGCCTAAACACGGAACAATGTAATCAAACCCCTGAAGCTCAATCACTTTGTCCTATAATATTTTGTTTAAAACAACATAGTCAGTAATGAAAGAATTCACCTTGTCTTTTACAAATCCGTCCAATGACTATGAACAAGAAAACCGAAAATTGAATTTACTTAAAAGCAAGGCAATGAGTTCCAATCAGAATGATTAGCCATAGATAACCCGTATAGAGTGAATCAAATCCAATTTAGGGTCATCGAATCCAAGGGTGTTAATGAATGTATATGTATGCATTTCGTGAATGCATACACGTGTACACAAGTACATATCCTACAGTATACATTGTCAGGCTCCTCAAAGCCTGCAAAACATAATGAATGAATATTTTGTTCGCAAGCAAAATCAGGATTCCGTTATACCACATCTTGGTATTATACTTATAAGTATGTTTACAGCTTACCTTATTTCTTGCATGCCCTTCCATCATATCTTTCAAGGTGATTAAAATCTTCTTCTTGACTTCTCTGTTGTGAGAGCTTCCAAGGATAGAAATTATTCTATCGGTGAGCCCTCCGATGGAAATCCAGTACTTGTTTATAGAATTTTCTCTGATAAGCTCCTGCATTTGGTTCAAGGCTTCCTCGACTTTTAAACCAACACCTGATGACAACTTTGCCTGACAAGCTCGGATTTTAATGCAATAGTTCAGTTCTCTCCATTCCTCTATTGATTGTCGGAGTGGAAGGTTAGATCTCAAAGAAGTATCTTCGAGAACATCACCAGTATCTGGATCAGTTTTCTTCCCACAGTCAAACCAAGCTTCAATAGCATCTCTCTCGCACGTGGTACCAGTACAAAGGCTTACGGGATCAACCATTACTTCCCCACTTATACGACATTTGAAAGGTTTAAGTGGAGGGATGTACTCTTTCTGTGTATCGTACCGTTCTATAACCTGAGCCCTTTGAAAATACTGCTTCTTCATTTCTTCATAATCTCTAGCTGCATCTGCTTGAGAAAGTAACTCGATAACTTGTTCCAAGAAGAGAACTTCGGCTCTTTCTTTCCTATTGCCAGCTTCTTCTATTTCCCTTCTAAAGCTCGCTAGCTCCTTGCTAATTTCAGAAGGCTCAACGGGTACCCCAACTGCCCTTGCTATTTCTTCCAACATATCGTTCGCAAAACACTGGTCATGTTTTTGATCCCTTAGACCCTGGTTTAACTTGTCAACGATTTGGAGTTGAGAATGCGAAGTCTCAAACTCTACTTTTTGCATCTCACTCTGTAGCCTATTGACCTGATCAGATATACCTGAAAGAACTTCCGTATTGGCAATAGAGAATGAGGCCAAAGACCTTCCGATATCTCTTGTGACTTCTTGCACCTCATTAACAATGTGCCGGCACTTTACGAGTAAGTAGAAACGGCCTCTATTTTTGTATTTCTCGACCAAACTATTCGCCTTCTTGACATCTGCCTCCAGAGCCTCTAGAGCTAGCCTTGCTACTGGAGAATCATTCAACTGTCGAAGTTGCAATTCCTTCAACACAGGCTCTATGTCAAAGAGATGCTTTGACAGGACTTTGAAACTTTCCTTCTCGATTACAATATCCTTTGCAGCCTGAGCTGTTTTCATTACCTGGTTTGTTACCAGAGCTAAGATGGTCCCAATCGGTATAAGTTCCATCGCCATTGCAACCAATCGTTCTTTCCTGCTAATTCGTTAAGACCAATTGCTAATCCGGAACAGAAATCAATTATCGGATTTCAGAAAGCATCCAACATCTCTCCCTTTGAGCAACCTCCCGATACTCTATATCAGGCTGTCAGCAATATACAACCAGGAAAAAAAAAAAACTCAGAACAAGCCCTTGTCCTTTATACACCATTAAAACAACAAAATGCAGAATTTACCCAAGAAAGAGAATATAAATTTATAACCAATAATTGATAAACTCGGAGTTCAGCTTAGTTGGTTCATGTAATAATCTTTTAAAAATAGTATCCCCCTATGTCTAAATTCAAATCCCAGCAAGTCAATCCTTCCCTATTCCCAGATTATGGGCTAATTTGTAACATAAAAAAAAAGAAGAAGAAGCCAAAAAGCCATTAATTCAAAATGGATTCAATAAACAAATAATAACCCAATTTACAAACACTAGAATCACACAGTCAAAGGACCCTAATTATAGAAACAGGCAATGAATTATATTTGTATTGGCACCCAAGAAAGGAAAAACCATTCAACAAAAGCTTAAATTGAAATAAAATAAAAACAAAAACCAAAAACAACAAAGAAGAAAAGTTCCTTACCTTTGAAAAACAAAGGGCTCTTTGGAAATCACCATAGAAATGAAAGAGCAAAGAGGAAGCTTTAATTGTTACCAGAATTATTATTATCAGCTAAGAATCAATTAGAAATGAGAAGTGAAACCTACACATTTCCATGTACGGAGAAAAGAAGACTTTGATATTAATCAAGTCAAGCTCTTCGCTTTTTCTTTTTCTTTTGCTTATTAACTGTAGACTGTGTAGTTTCCATTTCAATTTCATGGTTTTTTTATATTTAATAACAAAGCCTGGGAATGGTGGAAAAATTGGATTTTTCCAGGAAATTTCAGCTCGACAAGGAAAAGTCAAGTGCTAAAAACTCGAACTGAACTTTTTAATTGAAAGTGTGGATGTTTTGCCGACCTTAATCCAGAACCAAAATTAAACTTTAAATTCTAAAATTCTAGTTAATATATTTTACAAAATTATTATTATTATAAAAATATTTTTGTTTTTAATATATTTTATTTATAATCTATTAAAAAAATTTAAACTCAAAATAAATCCAAAAAAAACCCACACATAGCAATATTTGAACTTAATACACTAACATTTTATCATTTCAAATGAAACTTTAATATTTTTAATATAAATTTTCTTGTAATCTAATATTAATTAAGCATTACTTTAAAATATTTTAAATTTCATTTTTTTTATGAATGACTAAAAATCAATCTCCAATATAATTTAAACTCATATATGTATAATCCAATTTATAAAATTAACATTCTCTTATTTTCTATTACTATTATTATTTAAACGGCTAATGGTTAACAATGTAATCGTACAACGGAACGGGCCTTCTATGTAATGCATAATAGTTGAAAACTATTGCCCCAAAATGTTGGGCTGCTAAGGTTACAGATGCCCTCTACGATCCCAAATTACTTATGTGGACTTCAACTTCCCATAATTCAACCTAAATAACAAAATTTATATAAATATTAATATACTTTTTTTAATATTTTATTAATATAAAAAAATAAAAACTACAATCGAATTCAACTTTGAGCTTAAAAAAATCGATGTTGATGAATAAAAATTCCAATCGATGATATTGATAATCTCAATTAGAACGATCCGTTCTGATAATTAAATTACAATAAAAAGTTTTAATTTTTATTTTGATGTAAATTTTGCTCATGCTGGTGCGTTGAAGGTATCAATAATATTTTAAATTAATTTTAATTTTTTTATCTTATTTTTTTTAATTTTTTAATAACTATTTTTAATATTATAATATAATTAATGATTTTAAAATTAATAATCTTATATAAATATATATTTGACATTTTTCATGTCCGTTTTGCGTAACGAAATTTATGACTAGTCCTCTCAACAATATTTACACTCAATATTTATTGGTTATATAAATATATGAAAATATTTTTAAAAATATCGAATTAATGTTGATCGGCTTCATAAATTATTGATTAAGGCTAATTTGCAACTTGAATTATTATTTATATAATAAAATTTTAGAATATTAATATAAAAAATTATTTGAATCTAGTTTCAACTTACAATCCTAACCACAAACATATCACTAAATTCCAAATAATAAATTTATAAATAAATATGCAAACAGCAAAGCAATTATTTCAAATATTTAGTCCACTAAATAAAATTATAAGGTGTAATGTGGTAGTTACCCATGAATTCAAGAGTTCGATTCCTTTCCATGAAAATGGAATAGATCTTATGGTCAATTGTTCTCCTTTTCGAAAAGCAATTATGACGAAAAAATTAATCATTATTACTGATAATAATAAACGATGAAAACTTAAATTTTTATCCATGAAATCTATTTTTTGTTTGCATCAATACTTACAAAATTTATTTCTATAACTACATTGTTATTTAAGATTATAAGCTAAGAAAAGATTATTAATTAAATCATTATATTACCTAATAAAATATTTTTTTTGAAAAGAATAAAATATTTAAATACAAAGTAATGATAATGATATTCATATCTAGTGCTCTCTTTATAGAAGTCCAACAAGGCTAATTGTCATCTAATTACGTCTCTTCATTGGTCCAAATGGACAATGCCTTCAAATCATGACAATTTAGAGTGACATTCACTATGTTTTAATTGTTATTATTATCATTAATTAATTAAAATTTACACCTATAAAATCACCTATGTTTTTATATGACGAATTTGTTTTCTTTAAGATATTTTCATGGTTGAGACATAGATGTTGAAGAGAAACTTGATTAATTAATATCATCTAACATCACCTATCCGCGTTATTGATATTTTATCAACAGGTCAAACTGATTAAGGTACCTAATTTGTCATTATTAAGACATGTAGCGGTTCCTCTACAGCTCAAATAAGATATTTATAAAATTTTGTACATGTATAGTCTAAATAGTAAAAAAGGCCAGACTGGGTCGGCCCGGAATTGAAATGAATATGTCTATGACCTAACAGAAAAGTCATCAAATAGTTCGTTTATAAATTCTTGTTATATTTAAATTATGTCTTTCATATATGTGATAAAAGTATAATGAAAACTTTTATATTAAGAGTTAGATTGTATTTTATTTATTTTGTTCATAAAATAGTTAAATTAATCCTCGTATGATAGATTAAACAGAAAATTGATACTTTTTTACAAAAAAATTCATTCAACATTATTTGTACTAAGGGTGAGCTAGAAAATTATATTGGGGCTGGAATTAGATTATTGTTAGAGGTCAAAACATAAACTTTATATATATATAAGAACAAAAGTCATAACTGTTAAAAGACAAGAAGATATAACTTCAGGACATTTAAAAAAATTAAAAAAAAAATCATTTTTTATTATATAAAAATATTAAGTGATATATTAAACTATTGTAAAAATATCTTATTTCAAAATCAACCCAATGAGTAATAAAATTTATCAAATCAATCCAATCAAAGACAAACACTCTTTTATCTTCTTAAAAGACCAAAGAAAAGGTAAAGAAATCATGTCCAGCTTTTAATAGTACAATGACAAGTGTTTTTTAAAAAATAAATTACATCTAAGTTCATTAAATTATTAATAAGTTTACATTTTAATTATTAAATTTTAAAAAATTACAAAATAATCACTTAATTATTTAAAAGTCTCATTTAAGATACCAGATTGTTAAAATCGTTATTGTATGACCTTCTTTGTTCACATCTGTATACAAATCGAAAGTTCTTTTTCCCCTATCTTTTATAGTTCGATTTTTTAATGAAAAATCTTTGAATGTCATTAATCTAAAAAATAAAAATCCAAACAATTTTCTTTTTCAATTTTTGTCACTAACCATCAAATTAAATCGCACCTAAGGTATGTTATTTTACTCGTCTATGGGTATTGACCCACTATATCGATCGCCAAATCGTCACTTGAGCTCGTTAACTGGACTTAAAAAAAAAAAGAAAAAAAAACTTAATAGTCCAATGACTTAAGTGGAAATTTTCTAATAGTTTAGTGACTTCAATGAAAATTTTTGAATAGTTCAATAATTATTTTGTAATTTTTATAAGTTAAGTGATCAAAACATAAATTTACTAATAATTTAATGATCTTATGTGTATTTTTTTTTAATAATAACTTTTTTTAAAGTATCATAGCTAAATTTTTTAATCAAAATTTTAGATTAAATTATTAGTTTTACAAGAAATTAAAAAAATTTATTTATTCAAAAAGTTAAAAGAATTTAAATTGAATTATTATTTCATCCTTGAAATAAAAACATTATCTAAAAACTTAAAATATTGCACAAATAATAATTTAATTAATTATATTGCCTAGTGTTTGATTAAAAAAACGTATTATAAAAATGGGAGACAACTAATTTCCCAATATAATGAATTGTTTAAAAAGTAAAGTGGTAAAGCACTCATCGAAAGATTTATATGAAATGTTGGCCGCTATTAAAGCAAAATGCCAAAGCAAGTGGCATTGATTATTTGCTTATATTAGAAATTTCGTTACAAAAAATTTATAATTTATTATATTATGCATGTTTATTTTATGATTTATTTTTTCGATTCATAGTTGTCTCATTTAACAATAAATTTAATCTTAAATATGACAATATTTATAAGTATAAGATAATTTTTTAAAAAGGTTTATGAAGATTTTTTTGTTAAAGAGATATTAATCATGTACAAATCTAATAAAAGGTTCTCAATTTGAAGTTTTAAGAATTTTGATATTTAAATTTAAATCATAATTTTCCTTATCAATTTTATTATTGTATTAAGCTTCACTGTATGAGATATGTTGGAAAATATTTTGATTATTAGTTATTTTGTCTAACGGTTATAATAATTGATATTGGTCATAATTATATAAATGTATTGATTATAATTGTAATTTCGATATTGTATTGTAATGATTAATTCGGTTGGCATCGATATTATTGAATGGTGAGATTAATGTGATTGATATTAAAACAAACTTAAATTATATATGTAAGCAATCGATTTCCATCCGTTATTCATTAACAACAATAAACCACAACGAAAACACAAGAAAAAAGTAAAGAGAGGAGAAAATCAAACCTTATTTGACGAGTTTTGTTAGTTTAAGAGCTTAATTGGATGCAAAAATTTAAAAGAGCTTAATTGATTTTTTTTTAAAGTTCGAGAGTTTATGATGACATTAAATCTTAAATAAATTAATTGAAAATTTCTAGAAGACCTTTCAAATTGAACCATGAAAAAAATGTTTTTCAACAATATTTATTTAAAATAAACAATAAATTTGACATGTATCTATCACAATACGTTATAATTACGCATGATGAGAATTGAATCTAAATATATAAAAATCTAAAATTTCAACCTTAATCAATAATATCTGTTGAAACCATTACTTTTTTGAAAAACGACAAGTTTTGAAAATTACTTTAATGTTGGAAAAAATGAGAGTCGCCACCAATCTTTTATTCGGTGTGATTGGATCACCACAAAACGTTTTTTTTTTTAAATTCGTTTTGAAAACATGTAGGTCTTCGAAATTCAGAAAAACAGGTTCGGGAGTCGATTATGCATGAGGAAGGATAAGCACCCTCATATGCCCAAAATTGGTACCGTATTAATTATTTTCGGGTCTTAATTTGTAACATTTAAAAGCTCGAATAAAGTTTAAAATACGATCCTTGAATGCGTAAGTTAAGTTTAAAAGAAATCGGGTTGGTTTGGATATACCGCTATTTCAAAGTGATCGAGGAAGAAAATTACGTCCAGTGAGTTACGACATGACATTTTAAAATCCAGAAATAAAGAGCTTCCCTTCGTAAAACTTTTTAAATTTTGGGAAAAGGATGTTCGATTATCTCGATTTGATGAAAGGTTGCACCTAGTAAGTTAATGCGCAAATTTTCAGAATCGAAGATAAGGAAACATTGTCTCGATTAAGGGTATTTGATTATTTTGATTTGAAGAAAAAAATGTCAAATACGAGTGCATAATGGTTAAATTCACATGCAAATATTGATGATGAAGAAAAAATGATGTAATTGGAGTTGAAAATGAGACTTTTCGAATACCCAGGAGGCAAAATGGTAATTTTTGAAAGTTTCGGTGTCAAAAATGGAAATTTTGGAGATTCGAGGGTAAAAATGGAATTTTGGAAGTTTTGGGGTCAAAAAATGGGATTTTTGGAAGTTCGGGGGTAAAATGGAATTTTTTGAAGTTTTACGGTCAAAAATAGGATTTTTGGAAGTTTTAGGGTCAAAAATGGGATTTTTAGAAGTTTGAAGGTAAAAATGGAATTTTCGGAAGTTTTGGGGGGTAAAAATGCAATTTTTGGAAGTTTTGGGGTCAAAATGAGATTTTTGAAAGTTCGGGGTAAAAATGGTGAATTTTCGGATAGTTTAGGGACCTCCAGGACAATAAAACCAAAAACAAGTGACACGTGGCAATCCTCTAGGCATCCTGAAGCCAATGGACTAATTTGAAAACCATGAAAAATTTTTGGGTTAATTTTGTAGTTAAATATAACTTGATTTGAGGATTAAATTAAAACAAATAAAAAATAAGAGGGACAGCTTTCATAAATGAACCAAAACAATGACATGTGGCAGCTCCTGATGCTTTCAAAAGGTCAAGGGACTAAATTGAAAAGTATTGAAAATTATTGGACCAATTTAAAATTAATTAAAAATACAAAAAGAACTTTATTGAAAATTTGAGAAAAAACGAAAGGATTGAATGCATAAATATATCATTAATAAAAAACACGCGGATCCTCCAAGCGGATCAGGTCGGATCGGGTTGGCCATAGGTTTAAAAAGTAAAACGACGCCGTTTTGGGGCTTAAGAGCCTAGACCAAAACGGCGTCGTTTTGATCCATTATATATATATATATATATTTCTCTTTTTAAAAAAAAAAACTCTTTGTTTAAAACCCAATGGATTTTGGTTCTTTAAGTCTTAAAACCGTTTTCATGGCTTCCCGTTCTTGTTCCTTTATTTGTTTTTTATACTTAAAAACATTGGATTTCCATTTTTGCTTCAAATGTTAATCTCCAATTCGTGTTTCTTTGCAGATCCGAGGATGACGAAGCACGGGTGACATTTGAGGTTTGCGACAGCGATGGCTGCTTCGACGGTGACCCAACAAATCTCGAGGTAAAACTTTTCAACTTTTTATTTATTTAATTTAATATTATTAATTATATTGATATTCATTAATGCTATTTAATAATACTATTTATTAATAATAATATTATTAATATCAATAAGTAAGGTTATTATAATTAATACACATTAAATGCTGGTTTTGAAAAAGAAAATAAATGATAAATGATATAATAAATAATAGGTATTAATAAATATGTACAGACAAATATTGTTAACAGTTTGAAATTTAAAGGGTCAGTATTAATGAATGCTTACTGATGATGTATACCTAGATCGATGTGGACTGTTTGATAATCTGCTTTCTCGCGATATAGATTGCTTGTTTACTTGACCTTGAATGCTATCAATTTATGCTACTTTTGAATACCTATTTTCGTATTGATTTTGAATGATTCCCCCAAAAAAAGTCCCGCTTACAAAGTTTCAATTCGGTTTTTATAGCCATTTTCACAATCATTCTGTTTTGTTTTTCTCAAATAAATGTCTATATTATCTTCTTTTGCAGGTTGCAGCCATGGCAGATGCAAGTTAAAGATGGAGGTGCAACTTGGTGATGACGTGACACACTCTGGTTGGGCATGGAAGGAGGCAATAGCAGCAACACTTAACAGATTAGGGATTTGGGTTAATTGGGTTGACTTGAGTGTTTAGGTTTGGGCCTGTTTAGATCAATTGGCTTAGGCTTTTTTTAAGTCTGTAATTGAACTTTAAATTGAGCTTGTTAAAAAAGACATTTGTATTTAGACTTTTTAATTAATTTTAATTTACAGTAAATTTAAATTTAAAGTAAATTTAAACTCAAAAGTAAATTTAAATTTAAAACAAATTCAAACTTAAAGCAAATTAAAATTAAAATTTAGACTCAATATTGAGCCCGGTCAGAATTGAACTTTAACAATATCAATGCCTTATCCGTGATATTGTTATAATAATAAAATTTTATAGATAATGACAATACGGCACAAAAGAGAAAAAAAAATTTATAGCAAAAAAATTAGTAGTCGCGATAAAATGGTGGATTATGACTTTTGTTGCCAAATATAGTTTTTTTATTGTTGCGTAAAATAATTGTCATGATAAATCTGCAATTTTTAGTATTAATTTGGAAATTAATGGGCTGTTTTATGATCAATACATTGAATAAATTCTATTTGGTTCATCTCTATCATAACCTCAAAAATTATTGTGCATTTTTCTTATTTTATATCCACCAGCCAACAGAATTGAATATTTACATTATTGGTGATTTTTTTATTTAGTGTCACTAAAAACTCAATTCAAATATTAAAAAAATTTAATCTATTTATGTTACAACAACTATTTCGAGAATTATATTTTGCAAAGTTGAACAAAGAAGTAAAATAACTAAAATTATTGTAACAAAAAATTATTGAGTGTTAATTTAATTAGTATTAATATTATCATTAGTATAAAAATATAAATTCAAATATTGTTGTTAGTAAAAAACGTAAATTCAAAAAAAAAAATCGTTTAATTTACGGTAGACTTAATTCCTCGTTCCAAATATAAACATGTGTGTAATCTTATCATATCTTTTAATCTATTTTAACATCGTATCATATTTTGTAGTGTTTGTTTTTTTATTATGTAATTATATTATGTTCAGCTTATCAAATTAGAAACCACCGTTGAAATTCTCGTATAAAAAAAAATTAAAAAATTCATAATTAATGATTATATATCTTTAAAAATTATTTATTAGAAGCTGTCACTTTATATTCATAAAGTTTGGAGCTTGAAAAGAATATTATATTGCTGTGAGGTGGGATGCTGGCGTAAGCCAACTTGCTTGCTAAATATTTTTACTTCCTGCCACCGATTTTCCTGTTTATTTAAATTAATATAGTTATCGAATGTATTACTTCACTAAAAAAAATTTACTATTAATAAGTAATATTAAAATATAATAAATATCGATTGAATTCTAATTCAGTTGATATGGATATTATTGTTAATGCAAGAATACATGAATTTGAGTATGCTGAAGTATATTATTCTCCTATTTATGAATTAAAAAAAATTATGAATAATTCTAAGTATTGTGTAAAAAAAATAGATATGATAAGAACTAACCAACAAAAAAGTTTATCTCATTGGGTTGATTACCAGTGCCAAAACCTCCTGTCTTTCTTGATGGAAAATTAGTGGGGAAATTTTTATTGGGACGAGTTATTTGGTTTTTAGCAATTTGAAAATTTATAGATCGAAAGTCTATTCATGCTCACCACATTAAATTGTTGAGTGTTTTTGTATATATTTAAATGTGTATTTATATGATATGATGTTATATCATAAGTAGATTTTATGTATATTAACACATATTTTACTTTAAATTTAATACGTGTAAACTTAAATATAAATGTTTTGAGCTAATCATATTATTTGTATTAATTAATTGAAAAATTATATCACATCAGTCATAGAGAAAATATACAAATTATTTTCCACTGATTTAAATAAAAAAATACAAATCAATCAAAATCAAACAAATATTGTTTTGGTTTTGTTTTTTTAAATTTTAAATGATTTCTTGAACGGTTGAGAAATTGTGAAATGAGGCGCGGTGGGTCAGCAGCAATGGTTCATATTTGGCACTTTCAAAGCCGTCCAAATAAGTCCAACTGCATTGTTACACGGCACACCAACCTACTTTTAGCACGTATCATATGCTTGTTTGACTAAAGTCTTGGATCGATGGCAGCCGAAACTCTTCCAAGTTGTTGCATACTTTTATGTATCTATCGAGTTTCCCAAATAGTCCATTTTTAGTAATTAACTCAAATTCTAATATTTATGCCGTAACAATCCCTATAACATGGATTGCCTTTTAGAAGGATAAAAGAGTCATAGCATAGCAAATTTTGTCTCTTTTTCGATGGTTTAGGATGAGAAAGATTCGGCTTAATTAAAAAATATCGGTGAGGGTTTTATTATTATTATTTTGGTTTTTTGTATTTAAAACTTTAATTGTTTCCATGCCATTTATTAGGGGTAATTAAAATTAAATGTCAGATAAGTAATTAATTGCGTAACTTAAAAGGAAAAAATTATTTTACCCTTTCATATAATGATAAATTATTGTATGAAACAGCTGTTCACATTATTTTTTATCCCTTTTCAATTATTTAATTACATAATTTAAGAAAAAAATTATTTTACTTTTTTATTTAGGGTTAGTTTAGTATTGTTTTTAAGGAATACTTTTAAAAAGTGTTTTGGAAAAGTGATTTTGAAAAGTATTTTTGAAAAATTTGGTTTAAAATTTAAGTATTTAGTATAGCTATTAAAAAGTGTTTTTGAGAAATAAAATATTCATTTTAGACATATGTTTAAAGTAATAAATAAACATTTAAATAATGTTCAAATTAGTTAATATTATGATATTTTAATAAGAATATTGAAAATGATTTATTATACTTTGTTATTAATATTTTAATATATAAAATATAAATTTTAAATATTTTTAAGCAATTTAATCAAAGAAAGGAAAGTACCATGTGTTGGAGGGGAAAAAATGTAATTGAGCTGTCAAAAATGTTTTTGGGATGAAAAAACTAAAAAATTTAACTCTTCCATCTGAAGAAAAGTGATTTTGAAAAGTCAAAAATTTCCTTCAAAAATTGCTTGTTTAGCATTGCTTTTGGTTTAAAAGTGCTTTTTATATCAAAAGTGCTTTTAAAAAGCACCACTAAACAAAGTTGTAATGAGAAATAATTGTATCAAACAGTGGCTCACATCCTTTTATCTCTTTTCAATTATTTAATGACATTTCAGGTAATTTTTCATGTTATTGATCCATAATTTTGATAATTTTTTAACCTGAACTCTGAATCCCGAACTTGGAATCCAAACCCGAAATTCGAATTCAAAGGTTCGAGCTCAAGTTTAGGGTTCAAGATTCGTGTTTCAAGGTTTAGATTTAAAAAATTAACTAAATTATGCATCAATGATATAAAAAAATTGTTGAAATGTCATTAAATAATTAAAAAATATATAAAATGACGTGGTATCTTTTGCAGACAATCCTTTCTCTTTATCTAACATAGGTTATATAGGGATCAATTTATTTTTTTAATAAAAATATAATTTGCCCTAACAATGTGTTAATTCAACTTTCTTTTAGGAAGTTTTTTTTTTTTTTAATTTAACAAGTATCACAGTAATTTTTTTTATAATTGTTCCAGAATATATTATTTTGTGATTGTATTGTACAACAATTATATTAAGTTTTAGTTTTCTTTGATTTTATGTAATTAATTGAATCCCTTGCTAATTAAATTTTCTATACATAATAATAACACTAATAATAATATATTTGGATAACATTATACATTGTATGAAACCGTAAACTTCTAATTTTGCAAGGTTTATTATTTATTATTAAGTCCTTCGGCTGCAAATATTGCTTAAACGATAATAATTATTTGGCGAAGCTACGTAGAAAACCATGGAACTTATATTTTTCTTTATTATATACAATTAAAATCTATCCCTTGGTAATTAATTCAACCCGTATCTCAAATAAAGTTTATTTCAACTTGATTGTTAGATTTAATTTCAATTGAATAAAATATTAAAAAAATTATAAAATTAATTCGATCGTTGACTGACGATTTCTTTTTTGTTTTGATTCAATCAGTTCATTCAAAAATAAATTTAATCTCTCATATAAATTAATATATATAACCGATTTTCAAACTAACTAATTCGATGAAATTGGATCCAACAACCATACGGAATACAATTAATCTTGAATAAAAATTAATTTATGTCTCCCAATAAATTCGAGGAAGATTCATCATACGAAAATGACGGTCGATATTTTGGTATGAAAGTTGCAAATGAATGCAAAGTGGGGCGAGCTGTTGGCAATGGCGTGCATACCGTGAGGCGTTGATTCTAAGAAAGAAACACAAACGCTTTGTAGAACAGCCTATTTGAAAAGGTGGCTCATCTTTATCAACACGTCTCTGTGATTTTTTTGACTTCCATTTTATCCACAACTTGCAAAGGAAAAAAAATTGAACCTTCAACGAAGATCTTATCATGTTAGAGAAAAGAAATATTAGTGACGGCCAATTAATTATATACAAGATTTCAATCACATGGTTTATAAACATAAATCACTATCACTTATCCCCAATTAGGTGTTTTTTGAATACGAATTAAATTAGTTTCGAATACTATTTTGAAAATTTGATTAGATCGATTAGTCAAATTGATTGAATCGGATATCGATTGGGTGTCAATAGGAGCGAAATTAGAGACTTTTAAGGTGTCGAAATTAAATTTTAATTTTTACGATAATAAAAATATAATTTTATCATTTTAATAGTCTATATATTTATAATTTTTAAAAGATTAAATCAAATTTTTATATTTTTAAGAGGGTCAAAATATATTTTTACTTTTATTAATTTAAAATTTTAAAAAAATTAAAAGACGTAAATAAAAAAAATTCTATTTTAGAGGGAGCTAAAACCTTTGCCAGCCCTTTTGATATTGCCCTCAGGTATCAATTCAAAATAAGGGATTGGATTGATTGATTCATGAATCGGTATAGATTGGTTGAACTGAGCTAATAAAGCAGATAAATTGATTTTAGTTTTTATTTCTTTAATTTTTATGATTTTAATAATTTATTAAATCAAATTAGATTGAATCATGAATCAATGGTCTAACCAGTTCAACTATAGTTTGATTATAAAAATATTAATTTCGAATCAAATTTATATATGATATTAAGCATTAATATTATATATAAATACTTTAGATTTCTCGAAAATACGAGTGTTAAATTTTACAAAAAAAAAAAAAAAACTCCTATGAGTAAATGCTTACCACAAATCATAAAAAACTGCTACTATTACCTTTATATACAATATGAAAACGAATCGATTTGGGTTTAATTTATGCTTTGAATATTAAAATTTGAATTCAACTCATATTTTAGACGAGATTAATTTTAATGATCAAAACTTAATTTTTTAAGTATAATATTTTCATTCAAACTCTCTTAAATATGTAAAAAGCATCTAACCTGACAGTTAATCAAATCTAATAAAATTACACTTAATTTTAGGTGCGAATATCCGAAACTATTTTGATGGAAATTAAAGTCTCTGTTGGAGAGATTAAAAAAGATTAGAAGTCAGGGTTAACGAGTTATTAGTGGTTGGGCAGATTTCATTTTCTACAGGGAAGGTGGGTGATATTTTATATAATTTATATACTATCTTTCAATGGTGGTGAACGTCGGTACATGGAATTTTTGGCATTTAATTAAGGTAGATTTTAAGTGTTAGTGGAAGTACTTTTCATTACCAATCTTTTTAATCACATTTCAATTTGGCCTTTGTCTTCTTTGATCTTCACTACTCCACTTTGAGAGAAGCAGATTTAATTAAATTAAGTAATGAAAATTATTCAATTTAATTGTCTTTATTCTATCAATTTCATTCCCCCCCCCCCTTTGACTAACAAATAACATCATAAAGATTATAGGAATAAATTATATCAAATCAAAGTATAAAAATTAAATTTTAATTCAAAGACAGTAGAAGGATCAAAATCATAATTTAACCATTCAAATATATTCAATTGAAGAATAAGTTATTAACCGAATTTCTACTAAAAATATCACAAGGCTTTATTTAAGAATTTCTAGGGATCGTAATCTAGAGTTTTGATAAATTAAATATTTTATTTTAATTTATAAAAACCTTATTAACATAAAATAGATTATTTATTAGCAAAAACAAAATGAAGAAAATATTAATTAATTTTTTTCCCAATTCATTTGTTATTTTTTGGGAAGGACAACTCATTTATTATTATTGGAGGAAGGCGCATCATCTAAACATATATAAAACATTAACAAATATTCTTATAAAAAAACATTAACAAATATTTCCTTAAATAATAAAGTCAATGGAATAGAATTCAAAAATTGGTGATTAATCAACACTAATTATTGGACGCACTACCGTTCGTTATTAATAAGGCAAAAACGAGTAACGCAACGCAATATAAAAAACCCCTTTACGAATTTGCCTCTTTTTTAAAGTGAATAAATAAAATAAATACAACAATTTTATTTTTAATCAAGTAATTTAAATATACAAGGTGATTAGAGTTTATATTTGTTGTAATCATAATATAATTAGCAAAATTTAGAAAAAAGGTGAGAAAATAAAAAATTAAATCCAACTGTAATATTAATATCGATTTAATTTTATTAAATTCGGTACAATTTGATTTGGTTTTTAATTTATATAAAAAGAAGAGTGTTTTTTTTCAAGTCAAAATTGATTTGAAGGAATTCTATTTTTATTTGGTTTATAACTGATTTTAACCTTCAAAAATATTTTATATAAATTATTGAAAATAAAAATGTTTAAAAATGATAAAATTAATAAGTAAAATTTGATTTGATGCTGTAATTCGATTCCAATTCAATTTTTAAAAAATGATAATAACAACTTTATTCAAAATCTATCCAAACCCAATAAAACTAAATAATATCGAATTTAAATATCTCTATAATTTATATATCAATAATATTTTGTTAAAACCCAACCTGAAATAAATAAATAATAAAAAACAAATAAGGGTAATTAAGGAAAAGCGAAATACAAAAACCCCACATCAATGGCGGACAGTGAGGAGCCGACCTCTCTTATTCGTCCGCAGTATATAGAAGCCAACTCACTCCACCTGTAAAACTTGTGGAACTCTCCCTTTTGGCTTCAACCCCTCATTTCTCCGCCACAAGTAACCATGCCACCAGGGGCTCCGCCGCCACTACCACCGCCACCATCTACACCGTCACAACAACCTACACCACCATTACTGTCACCACCACCGATAAGAATCACCCGAACCAAAACACCCATCGGCGGCATCCTTTTAGGTAAGTATCAATTGGGTCGTATGTTGGGACAAGGAAGCTTTGCCAAAGTTCACGAAGCGACTTTAATCGACGACGTCAACACCGCCGTGGCGATCAAGGTTATAGACAAGACCAAAACCGTGGATGCAGCCATGGAGCCGAGGATAATCAGTGAAGTTTCCGCCATGCGCCGGTTACAACATCACCCAAACATTCTTAAAATCCACGAAGTTATGGCTACAAAAACGAAGATCTATCTCGTCATGGAACTGGCTACCGGCGGTGAACTTTTCGGTAAATTGTTACGCCGTCGCCGGTTAAGCGAAACAGCTGCGCGTAGGTACTTTACCCAACTCGTCTCAGCCCTTCATTTCTGCCATCAAAACAGCGTCGCCCACCGTGATGTGAAGCCACAAAACCTTTTGTTAGACCAAAATGGGAACCTCAAAGTTTCCGACTTTGGTCTCTCGGCTCTACCAGAGCAACTACACGACGGGCTTTTACATACGGCTTGTGGTACACCGGCTTATACGGCTCCTGAGGTTGCTCGTAGTAATCCGTACGAGGGTTCTAAAGCCGATGCTTGGTCTTGTGGGGTGATATTATTTGTTTTGTTGGCCGGTTATTTACCCTTTGATGATCATAATTTGATGGGTATGTATAGAAAGATTTATCTTAGGGAATACGAGTTTCCAAAATGGATGCCAAAGCAACCAAGAGCTATAATATGGCAGCTTTTGGATCCTAACCCAGATACTAGAATGAGCTTGGATAAGGTAATGGAAACTTCATGGCTTAGGAAATGTTTGGCTACGTATCGATCAACACACAAGGAACACGAGAGTTTATTACATGGGAGGAAATTAAAACATGATATGATTTGTAATGGAGTTAATGCTTTTGATATAATATCTTTGTCTTCAGGGTTGGATTTGTCTCCTCTTTTTGAAGGAGGTAATGATGGCATTAGGAAGGAGAAGAGGTATACTACTTGCATAGAGGTTGATGAGGTTGTGGAGAGGGTTATGGAGGCTGGGGAGAGATTGGGGTATAGGGTGGAGAAAGGGAAAAGAGGGGTTTTGGGATTGGGGAAAGGGAAGGTGGTGTTGACGGTGGAGGTGGTGGAGATTGCTGAATTGTTTGTTTTGGTGGAGGTTAAGGTGGCGGAAGGTACGATGGAGTTTGATGAAGGGCAATGGTTGGATTTAGAAACTGGCCTTGGAGACCTATTTGATTCTTGGGATAATCATGTCGTGGGTGATTGATTTTTGTTTTTGTAATTTACTTGGAGTTTCTTTGTTTTCTTTCCTTTTATTTTTTTGGTCAATTATTTAGGATTGGTGGGGGTTTATTTCAGTATTTAATCAATGTAAATGATCAATTTTATAGTGATATTTAGTAGTTTCTTTTATATATCATCCAGAATTTGATGTTTCTGAATATTGGAATCAATTCTTGAAGCAAGAAAAAGTTGAAAAATATAAAGTTTGATCTGAAAAGAGATATTTTTGGTTACAAATACTGTTTACAAACAGGTGAATCTCAGGTTGAGATTTTTAAATCTCATGAACACATCTGCAATTAATGGTAACAACCTGTGAAAATAGATTATATAAGTCAACAAAATCCCACATTCATAAGAATGAAAATATGGGGGTTTTTTCAACAAAATATAGATCAGTTAACACACAAGCTGACATTTCATCAAATCTTGCATCCATATGAGAAAAAACACAACTTGATTTACATAATAATGCAGCCTAATTTGTTCAATATATATAACATAACTTGCCATGGACTACCAGCTATACATTTGTGAGGCCTTCGATTTTAGTTGTCTGAGACCATCTCTAGGCTATGCACTGATCCGCACAGTGAAGCTCGAACCAAAAAACTCAGCTACGAAGAGATAATCTAAGCATAGTCATCATCTTCATCCATTCCAACCACTGAGGAAAGGGTCGCCATCCATGCTTGCAAACCACTCTGAGCATCCCTCTTCCTTGAAACTTGCAGCCTGTTAACAGCATGCTTCGGAACTCCACATTTCACGAGAATGGATCCTAGTGATTTGAATGTACTGTCGTCAGGTTGAATACAAGCACTCACCATTGCTTTAAAAAGTCTAACTGCTTCCCTGAATCTCCCATCCATGGCATACAATCCGAGCACATTGTTGTAACTCAACAAATCAGTTAGAAGTCCGAGTTCTCTCATCTGTCTAGCGATATGAGTGGCTTCTTCGAACCTCCCGTTTCTTTTATACATACACAGCATCATTGCATATGTAAATTCGTTAGCATCTCTGTTTTGCTTCAAGTTATCAAAAATCGCTTCGGCTTGAGTAACCATAGAACGCTCGCTGTAGAGATCGATCATACAATTTGAAGAATACACATCAGGGCGGAAGCCTGACGACTGAAGAAGCATGTAAACTTCCTGTGCTTCTTTCAAATAACCAACTTTCGTATAAAGCTTAATCAAGGAGTTGTAAATAACAGCATTTCCAGGCAATCCAGCACTTTTCAGTTCATTACTGTATCTCGTAGCTTCTTTAACACTCCCAATATCAGCAAAAGCATTTATCAATACACCATAGACGACGACATCAGGCTCCACCTTACACTGAATCATCTCATTGTATACCCCTTCAGCCTTTCCCAATTCTCCCAGTTTCACAAAACTTGATATCACAGCACAATATGGGATGCAATCACTTACAAGTCCAGCTTCTTGCATCTTCTTCAAGTAGCCTTTTGCCACGTGTGGTAAGTCCACACTCGTCAAAATCTGTATGAGAGAACTATAACTGCATTTATCCGGAACTACACCATGACTCTGCATGCTATCAAATAGCCAGCATGCTTTATCGTAACTCTTCCCTATTCCGTAGGCTTTAATCATTACATTAAACTCGAGGACAGTAAGCCTCTTCATTTCTTGGCAACACAAGAAAATATTTTCAGCTTCGGAAACATGTCCCCCCTCCCCAAAGGCATCAATGTTGGCAGAGTAGCCCTCTGAACTCATATTCCTTGCAAGGTGAAACCTCGTAAACCATAACCATGACTTTTCGAGCATCCCAGCTTCTATGTACATTCTGGTAAGAGCAGATTGTGTATATTCATCAATTTCAAGATGTCTTTCATCCATTTCATGTATGAGCTCTTCCGCTTCGCTAACCATTTGCCTTATCGAATATGCATACAAGAGGGTGCGATAACTCACAAGATCTGGTTCAAGGCAGGCCTCCTTCATCTTTGCAAAGTAACCTGCTGCCGTCTTTATATCATCATACTTAGCATGAAGGGATATGAGAATATTATATGTTCTTGTGTCGGGTAGGCATCGAACCTCCTCCATCTTCTTCATCAATGAAGCCACTTCTTCCAACTGTCCATGGTTACCACAAATGTGAATCATAGTATTAAAAGTAACAGTAGTTGGAACAATCCCTTCTCTAAGCATGATTTCGAATGTTTCAGAAGCCTCTCGAATCTGCCCTGCCTTGCCATATGTATCTATCAAAGTATTATACGTATATGAGCTTAAATGTGAATCACTTCCCACTGCACTGGATGTTTCACTTCCTTCATGCCTGAAAGATCCAGTCGATGACCACTTCTTGAAAAACTCCTCAGCTTTTCGAAACTCGCCGGCTTTCTTATACAACTGCATGACGATCCCCATAGTTACCTCATCAGGCTCCATCCCTTGCTTATTCATTCTCCCAAGCCAACAAAGAGCTTGTTGCTTCATCCCGCCTTTACTGTAAACATCAATCAGAGTACCATAAGTAGAATTAATAGGCTCAACCCCTCTAAAGCTCATCTCATTCCATAACTTCTCAACATAACCCCATTTATGAGCTTTACCAAGAATTCTAAACATAATGTTATAATGAATTACATTCAACTCATAACATCGTTTTCTCTTAAACCACTGAAAAATCTGTAAAGCCCTTTCCCAATTTGGTTGTTCCATCAAGATTATACTCCTTTCCTTGTTACTTAACTTTTCAGCCCATGGCTTTAATGCCTCATCCAAATCCTTAACGTTCTCCAAAGCTCCCAAAATCGCTGGAATACAACCTCCATAAGAAACCCGTTTCGTCGAACACTTGGCGTGCATTTTATCCACAAAAATTTTCCCATTAACCACACCAAAATTTCCTCTATTATTCGCAAATTTGAAACTTTCCCTCGATTTTTCTCTCCTTTCTCTATCTGGGATTTTCTCCAAAGTCTGGTTGCTTGACTCAGCCTGATTTTCAAGACTCTGTTTTCGACCTCCATTGAATTTCTTGGTTCCTCCTCCATTGGGAGTCTCGAGAAGCCTTTGATGCTTGTTTTTGGTGATGGGTTCGAGTTTTTCTATAGGAGAAAGTGAAACTGAAAGTGAAGCTCCATTGATGTTGGGCAGTGAAGTTTTGGTAGAGCATAAAATGTTGAAGCAACTGGTATCTAACTGGAGTTTCACAAACATTTCCGTAATGGGAAAATTCGTGAAAAATTTAAGCGATGAATCGAGAATTTTAGGACCAGAAGCTATATAACATGTTTGTGTGGGTAATGGGTTTAGGATTTGGTTGTAAAAACATGAATGAAGGTTTTGCCGTTAAAAACGATATTCAATTGCTGCAGCATCCTTGGCTATCTTAGATATGTAAATGGGTTTTACGCCGTCGTTTTACCATTTCCCCTGAGACAATTATTTACTACTAACCACATTTTAATATTTTTCTATAAACATAATTGTAATTTTAAACCATATTAATATCTTAAAAATTCAATTAGAATATCAATTTAAAATCTAAATGATAGCTTGAAAACGTTTATTGCAAATCATATTCAAAGAAATTACGTATACATGCATTTGTAAATTGATCCATATATTTTAAATGTATTTTGTGTTAAATTGATGGGAATATCTTGATTGATATACCACCTTCAAAAACTTAATTAGAAATTTTAAAGTTTATAGACCAATTAATCTAAATAATAGTTTAAGGACAATTGTTGCAATTAACCCAACATCTACAATGACAGGTAGATTAATAAAAACAACTAGATTGATATGATAAAAAAAATATTTTGAAGTTGATAGAACAATTTTAAATTTGAATGATAAATTTGAAAATGTTTGTTGCAATTAACTCTAAAAAGTTACATAATTAGAATAAAATGGATAATTTGAGGACCTTGATGATTATTTATCGCCTAAAATGGAATAACTCTATTGATACGTTACTAACCCTTCAAAGACTCAATTAGAATGTTTGAAGACCAATTAATTAAATAATAGTTCAAGGATGATTGTTGGAATTAACCCAATGTCTACCATGACATGTAGATTAATAAAAGAACTTGATTGATATGTGTATTTTGAACTTCATGGAAGGATTTAAAATTTGAATGATAATTTTAAAACATTTTTGCAATTAACCCTAAAAAATTACATAATTAGAAGAAATTGGATAATTTAAGTACCTTTGTAACAATTAAGCCTGTTTAAGAATTTTGATAAAAATGGATAATTTAATCCTGTTTAGAGAGAAATTACTTAAAAATCTTGTTGAGAGTGGGATTTGAACCCACGCCCTTTCGGACCAGAACCTTAATCTGGCGCCTTAGACCAACTCGGCCATCTCAACAATCCTATTAGAGAATAGAAACGTTTAATATTTATTATGTATCGCAGTAGCTTATGCATGGTAAGCCCGGTTATATACCAGAATTTTATATTACCAAAGGAATAACAATTTCAAAGTAAGAGCGAGCAATTATCTTTTTTAAAATATCAATAGTATTTATAGTTATTTTTAAGGATTAATAGACATAAATACTTTTATTAGCTTTTTCTTTATCTTAATCCTATTTTTTTTACATTATTTTTTAATTTAACAGGAGGTGAGAGTGAGGTGGGAGGTGCCTGAAGGGGCTAGGGGATGGTTCGTTGGTTGCTGTGGTTGGAGGAGTGGTCAGGAACAACGTTGGACAATGGCTCTGAGGGTTCTCTCGCAAGGTAGGGGTCTATCTTGCGTTTGAAGTTGATCTGTGAGGGCCTTAAGCTAGTATGGGAGAATGGTGTTAGGAAGTTATCCTTGTGATAGATTGCATTTAGGCACTTAATTTCCTAAATGGTCAAAGTCTGGATCGAAGTTTGTTAGGAAAAATAGTGAAAAATATTTATAAGACTTTCGTGTGACTCATGTCTTGAGGCAGAAGAATTAGGAAACGGAATATATGACAAGTTTGACTATAAAAATAACTGCCGGATAGAAGATTTTTTAAAAACATTATTGGCGGTGCGTAACAATGGTTGAAATTTCAAATTCAATGATTGAAGTGGGTTGATAATTTTATATTTTATTGTGCTATTTGCTTTCGATATAAAAATACACTATTTTTATTTAAATATATAATTTTCAATTTTACCTAAATTATTTAAATATATAATTAAAAAATCATTATAATATTATTTTATTATTTTCTTGCCGTTTTAGAGGCTCAAGGTTATTGTTTGATTTTTTGTCGGCGAAATCCTCAGCGTTGTAGATGACGGTGATGTAGAGAGAACAGCTTGGGCAACGAGCGATTTCCTCGCCGATCTTTAGCTCTTCTTTTGTTATCTGAAAAAGATCACCACAAGGGCATGGATATGTGTACGCCTGCAACTCCTCGTTCCACTGCATGTCCTCTATCTCGACATCGTCTTACGACATCGTTAGGTTGATCAAAGCTGTAATTTTTTGGGTGCGAATTTTAGAAGAGATGGGGAAAACGGACAGTGTTGATTTTTGTTTATTTTTGGGGCAGAAAGGGAGGGAAACTTTGGCGTCAGCTTATACACAAACGCCAAAAGCCAAGGCAAGAACTAACAGAGCTTTTAATGGCAGAGATTACTGAGTTGAGTCTCTTATATGGGCTTTATACTTTTTAGAAGCAAGGCCAGAGAAGGAGAGATTTTAGGCTGTCAGGTACCGAGTATTTATAGACCTTGGACAATTGCTGCCCTGTCCTCAGCCAAGATTCATGCCTCGACTCTTCTGCGAAAAAAAATGAAGGGCTAACAATGCATAGACAAGCTCGTGAAAATTTCCCAAGTCATCGTCGTTAAAATTGGGATACACGATCTAACATTATTTGTCGAATAAACTACGAATCCAACATTACAAACTCATATTTCCAAACATAACACAAAACCAAAGTAGTAACTAAACGCAAGAATCTTTACATTATTGCATGTATTGCAAGGGACAAATTAACCATCTTAGACATTATTATGATGATTAAATCCTTAATTACAAACATGTTTGGCCCTAGACGACATGATGCTTTTACCTTTTCATTTGCAGTACTTTTTGAACCAAACACCAATGTTAAGAAAGCTCTCGAAGTCGGATTGCGGCCTGAAACAAAACAAACGAGTATGTATATATATATTAGATATCAGCAGTATGACATTGTCTTTAGATTTTGATGAGTGATTAAACTAAGCAAAATATCATAAGTTTCTTCATCATAGAAGGTATTTACCTTTCAATTGCATGGATGTCATTAGGAAACAAGATAATTTTGGTCTCAACTCCTCGCTCCTTCAATGCCCGTGCATACTACGAGTTTCAAACAGCAATTGTCGGACGAGACCGCAGTTAGATCATGTCAACTTTCAGATCAGAAAAAGGATGTGTTCATGTGGGTGGGACTGTGAGTACAATAGTAGACAACACATATTCTAATCAAGTATCCTATGTTCCTGGACGCTTTTGCAAAATACATATATCCAACACATATTCTAATCAAGTGGACAAAATTGTATACCTATGTTAGACACATAAACATATCTTACACCCACCTCCGAGTCTAAGTAACATAATTAAAAATGAATTAAATATTCATCATACTTCATGCTATAGAAAGGAAAGTTATCGTACTTGCAATCCCCCAGAAACTGGGACGCGAAGATCCAGAGCACCTAGAAGAAAGATGGTTGGAGCTTTAACCTGCAAAGACAATAAAAGACAAGACTTTATCTCATCTGATTGTTCACATGATAACCCCTTTTAAGGGAAAGCAATGCAAGTTTTAGGGTGCCACGCCATGTAATATACATGGATTGATTTTGCTTTATGTAATGCTAAGTCTGCACCAGCGCCAAAGCGTGCAGCATGAAGCTAACCAGTTCAATTGCATTTCTGGTTCATGCATCATACTGGAAAATCAGTCTTTTGTTTAATGTACCTTAGAAATATGCAATATAGGAGACTTGTTGTAAAAGTGAGTCAAGTGTTCAGCTGAAGGTGCTTCAGTAAAGATAGTTTTTCCTTCGCTTCCATAAGATTCCACGTAACACCAGTCAGGAATATCTGTTGTGGCAATCATGGATGAAAGATTACAAACTGGATTCCGTGCAGCAGCTGCAACAAACTTATCCGGTGCCTGTAAAAGGTTAAGAACAAGTTTCACAACCTCTCAACCTGTAATATCGAAAACCATAGATTTTCCTTAATACTAAGAGACACTAACACAAATTTATATTACTTCCGTAGAAAGCCTAACCTGACCGATCAAGTGCGTAGTTAGAAAGCCACCATGTGAACCACCAAGAACAGTTATTTTAGATGGGTTGACAAGTCCTTTCTCAATGACATGATCTATAGCTGTGAGTACATCATTGACATCCTGCGCATGAGTCAATGAACAATGATTCAAATAGTTACACCTGATATAATAAGTTAATGACCTGAGCACAAGTATATCAAGAATAAGAACCTGAGACCCAATTTTCCCAGGAAGAGATTGCAATGCTTCCTCGCCAAATCCCAGTGAACCTCTGAAATAAATTAGCAATGTTGGATGAAGATAAAAGTTATGCCAGCCATTTTATGTAGATAAATCATAAAAAGCTATTTTAAAAGGAAAATCCTTAATCGTGTTAAAGCAAAGATCACAAAAGACCCATAAAGCATTTTACTGTTAGCTATAGGATGATGTGCTGTCCTTGACAACTATCAGCATGACATTCAACTCGATAAAGTACTTTGGGTAGCAAATATCAAATTAAAGCATCTTATAGAAGGAAAATTTAAGCAGTAATGTGAAAATGAAATGACAAGAAAAACCGGTTCCTATCTCAAGTTAAACTTTCTGCAGAAGTAAAGGTATACTTTCGCTCACCTATAATTTACAATTAATAGGCAGAAACCAAGTGAAGAAAGAAATGCCAATGACTTTGAGAAGCTTGACAAAGAGACGGAATGAGGCCCTCCATGAAGGACCACTATCAGCGGATCAGGTGCATTGTTTACCTTGGAAGATACAAATATTGCCTCAAAAGACTCAGCAGCTCCTGAATGAATTGAACATATTCCATCACCAAAACCATTTTTTTATTCTTATTTTCATAATGGCAGTACCTCCATCCCAATGAACACCATAGCAAATAAAACATTAGTTTAACCTTCAAAACATTCACAAATATATATACAATTAAAATAAGGGTAATTACTGCAAACATAAAATCATGTTTTTATCTTTTCCTTTATGGCTTCCAAAGAAGTTGAGGGAAGTTTTTGGTGTCAGCTTTTAAGTTTTCGTTGAACTTTTTCCAGTAGTTGCCATCATCAGCTATCACAAGAATAAAACATCGTAAAAAAGAAAAAGAAAAAGAAAAAGAATATATACTGCTAAATGTTGTTATCAAAGCATGTTGAGATACAAAAATAACAGCATTGAGCCAAACTAGTTTGCAATACCTTTTGTCAAGCAATCAGAAACATCTTTCACTGGAATTTGCATGATACCAAACTGAAGATGAGAAAGCAGCGATGTAACCTGCACCATCAGATGTAAACATTAAAAGAACAACCTTGGTATAAAAGAAATGCAGAATCAGATGAAACAAAAGCAAGCAAAATTAACCTTCTCTGAACATTTAAAAATGGGGCTTGAGACATTTAACCAATGCCAAGCAGTTGTATTAGTCGCTTTGTCCACAAGGCAGCCATATTTGATTTGAGGAACATCTATCGGGCTGCTACACACTTTGAGATGAGGAAAGAACAACTACAATCATTTCTCTTTGTTTGGGAAGGAAGGAGAGATTATTGGTTGAGAAAGAAAATTAATTTTACCAGCAATAATGTTGTCCCCGTCTAGTGTCAGAACATTCCATGAAAAACCTGAGTCAGCAGTGCTGATTTGTAATACTTCACCACTGTAATATGGTAATTACGTCATCAAATAATGAAGTAAAATATAAAAGTCTATGCACCTGACAAACAGACATATAACCAACAGTCACCTTAACACATTTATGGAAAGTATCACTTGACAGCTGCGCCAATAGGAAGATAAAATCATAGTGCATCCATCCGAAAGCCATGGCTTACTAAGAAAACTTGAACAGTAAAGCCCCGGAAACTGACCATACTCGGCACAGTTCACAACAGGAATCTGCAAAGATTTAATACAATAAACATATTAAACTGTCACATGTAAACCTAAGAAAGTAGAGATTAAAAACAAGATATGATAGCAGCAAGTATATATTCCCGCAAAAGGACCATCATAATGACCCAATTTGGTTTTGTTATATACCTAGACAGTAGTCAGTAGAATATGGCAAAATCGAGTCTAGGGAAAAGAGTGCGTAGAGGAAAGAAAGCAGCAACTAGAGGGAATGGGAATTGGGGATTTCGTATGGTTTTCTCCCCCCAAAGAACCCCAAATTAATCTCATAAATTGCATGCTCTAAACTGAACTCATCACCTTTAACTTAAGCATAGAAATGTGGAGGGCTTACCACATCAATGATCTTTGTAGATGAGAATAGCTTGCCATCGGTAGGCCAATCAATTCGGTGAAGAGAATCAGTCGCAGAGTGCGCTCCAGAGTCCACTGAGGCTTTTGCAGACAGAAACACAAGGAACTTTCCATCTGGACTGGGGGAAAAGAAACATAACTCACATATAAGGAGGAAGCTCCAAAGATGTAGAATGTATGTAAAAAAGAGTCCCTCTTTAAACATTTAGGCAGCTGCCAAATAAAGGATCCAATTAATTAAGCCATATTGATGGAAGATTTTCATGGGAAATATGCAATTCTAGACAGCCATACAAAGACTTCCACGCAAAGATTTACATTGCATTCTCTGAAAAGAAGCAACAAAAACAAAGACGTTCAACCAAGATATGCTACTCCACATGTAACAGAGCCTCATATGTGGTATAACAAGAAAAGATGGAGAGAACACTCTTCATTCCTATCTTGACTAGTAAAACAAGGAAACAAATAGTATACCGTTAGACAGCTACCCAAGCAATTAGAAGAAGAGAAATTGAAAGTTTAACAGCAATGAATTATTTTACAAGTTCGTGCATGAAGAAACTGATTTGAACTTGACCCAGGCTATTACAGAAGAGGAACTGAAATCAAGGCTGGTAAAAAAACTCATGTTTTACATCAAAAAATTTATTTGAACTAAACAGATGCAACAAAGATATGATATAGTTGGATGAACAAAAATTTTCCAAACTTTGTAAAGACAACATAGATACAGCAACAATCAAGTCTTCTCCCACATCACAGTGTGAGCTAAGGGTAGACATAAATTGTTTGCTAAAAAGCAGCTTCAAAAGGCACTTAGCAGTTTGTTCAGCTATCATGTACAAGGTTTGAGGAAAAGAAGACAAAAAGAGGAGCTGGGGAATTCAGAAAAAGGTTTAGCGACGACCATATGCTTCAGGCACAAGCCCAAAAAGTGAGAGTAAGAGTTAAATAGCATACCTGAATTTTGGAAAGAATGCACTACTTATGCTTTGTGTAAAGTTGACAACAGTGAATTCCTCCATTGATCTGTCTCCAGAAAATTACGTATTGTGATTAAAGGAAGCACATTCAAGTTCCGACATGAAAATACATGAATGAAGAAAATGTTGAGATTAAAAGCAATTTAGTGAAGCAAGCAACCCACTTGAGATCTGACTCAGCAGCTTCTGACTTATAAAGTGGAACCTTCACCGCATATAATGCACAGGGCCTGTTATAACAGTATTTTATACCAAGTTTTCTCGGATCTGCTGACCAGCCCACAAAAACCAAATATTGATCGATGCCTTCCACTGGTGGAGCCCAAACGACCTGTCCTACACTCAAAGACTTTGCAATTCCTTTAACAGCATGTACCTTGCCACTGTGATATGGAGGGAAGTTTAGTGAGGGTTCTTCCACCACACAAAAGCTCTTTACTGTGCCATAGCATTGATTAAAATAGAAAACCATATGTGAAATGAAACCTGTTAAGATTGATCACAAAGAGTGCAGGTTGCCTTTTTCCTGCATAGCATTCCCCCCATTCTTCCTCCCAATCCCCTTGACCTTTCCAGCTCATGCATTCTTTATCTTTTGCAGCAACTTGCTTGTAACCCTGACAATCAAACGAAGGCTTGCAGGGAGATGGCTCCTCAGCAACATAAGCAATAAGAGATTCATCACAGTTCCAAGAGATTCCCTCGAACCTATACCATTAAGAAAGATTTCAACTTTGCTAAGTTTGCTGGGATAATAGCTACAAATAAAGTTACTTGTAACAATCCTGCAGCAGCTGCAAATGCTACTACAACCAGGCAATGATGCTCTTATGAGCAGTTCTAGAGTTTCTACCATATTTACATTGATGAAGGTGAAAGTTCAACTTAAGTTACTTAAACCATTTACTTCTGGATCAATAACTATGTTAACATAGTGTGCCAAAACTGTATCATCAGAGAAGAAATTTACCAGCCATCAGCATACACTGAGCCATGAGTGGATTGGGGAATCCGGAACTCCTTCTCCAACTGAGATGAACTCCATATTTCAAATTGTGTGGGAGATTCATTTTCAGGATTTCTAATCACAAGAAGCTTGGAACCTGATGGTGAGGGAACAGTTAGAGACACTCCTGTCATCTCAACAGGAAATGGTGCCCATTGGAAGTTTACATTATTGTTACTTTCTTTCAAAATACTAGTTGACAACATAAACTTTCGTTTCTTGTTTGCCAAAAAATTCGGTTGGCTAATTGAAAACATTGCTTGGGAGCCTATTCCTGCAGCAAAAAGTTTCAAAAAACAGCATTGGGATCGGTGATAGTGTTTTGGTTTTAAATAAAAAGAGGAAAACAAAAGAGAAA
The DNA here is from genome assembly GCA_039519145.1 of Kokia cookei. Taxonomy (NCBI): domain Eukaryota; kingdom Viridiplantae; phylum Streptophyta; class Magnoliopsida; order Malvales; family Malvaceae; genus Kokia; species Kokia cookei. The sequence goes on from CM076906.1 coordinate 39,647,154, forward strand.
GATGAAGAAACGTTAGCCTTCCTACCACTTTCAGACTTAAAAACCCATGCCTTGTCGATGCTACGGATATTAGTAAACTCTTGAAGTAATTTAGACTGGGAAGCATATTCTTCCTCGGTAGCTTCATCTAGCCCCACTGGCAATTCCTTCGCTGTACCAGCTTTAGAAGAATCCATGGCCAAAATAGCTGGTAGATTTTTTCTACATGTAGGATGAAAAAGAAAATCATCAAGGAAAGTTCCAACAGAAAACTAAGCAGAAATATGCTTCACATTCCCACGAAGAAATTTGATATTCATCAATCAGGTTTCAGAAAGCACAGCAAACAACATAGTTTCGAAAATATTATTAAGCAACAATGATAGATCCAATGAAGTAATGCGAGCAAAAGATGCCACGGAGATTGGATGTAAAACACTTAAAACTACAAATATGACTTAAATTTGTTTTTGAGTAATCTTATTACTTTAAATTCACTAAACGGTAATCAGCCATCATAGTTCCACGATGCCACAATACATATTCTCTAGTTTTGTACTTTGTTGCAGCCAAGATATTGCCTAATGCTTATAAGACTACTCCAGATTAAAATCACAAACAAGTATGTCCTAGAAACAGGGATAGGCCAGCAAATCTGAAATGATTTCAATTCAAAAGGTACCAAGAAGATTCCCGATACTGTACATGGATTAAGTTGAATATTCTGCAATCATTCTAGTACTTTACCACTTCTCAATAGCACAGGTCAATAGTCAAGCAAATCTGAATACCCAAAACCGATTTTTTCAAGATATTGACACTGATTATACATCCCAAAGACGCTATATATATAACCATCCCATCAATCAAGAAATGAAGAATACAACTATTTTGTATCGAAAAACAGCTGACCCCCAAAACTAATATTTAAATTTGATAGCTCGCTCCAACCAGTATCGAACAGGCAAAAAGGAAGCTAAACAAAAGATACCCATCAACCGGGTTGCCATCAAAACAACAAAAAAACTCTCTTTTCCAATAAAAGGGGAAAATGTACAGAAAGAGCTTACACGTAGTGAGAAATGGGAGTGGAGCTGAAGAGTGAGAGACGAGGTTGAGAAGAGAAAAATAAAGGAGAGAATCGAGGAGAAGCTGCGAATGTCCCTGACCAACTAGAGATTTTGTTGCTGATACTGGTGAAGGATGCTAATGATAAGGTCCTACTCATTCCAAGATTCATAACTTCGACATTTCTTTATTTTTTTCCCACCAATTATTGATTACAAGTAAGTCTGAAATTATTAAAAAAAAAAGAAAGCAGGCAAGTGGATGCCCCCGCCACAAAATGATAAAAGTATCCAACCCAAGGAACTGATTAACAAACCTTGTAAATTGAAATTGTACCAACTCGTATTGGGATTAAGATAAAGCTTATTTATATAATTCACATTAATTAGGTTAAATATAAGTTTTTTTTTATAAAAATTTATATTTAAATAAAAAATTTAGATAATTTAACCTAACTTTTTAAAACTAGATGATCAATATATAGATTTACGAATAATTTATTTTATTTATATAATCACGTTAATAATTTTGAATTCAAAAATAGAATTTTTCTGTAATTAAAATATTTATTGTCAACAATTATAATTAATCTTTTTGTTCTAACTAATTCTTTAAGAAGATAAACTGTAAATGTGCTATATTTTTATAAACGAAAATTAAACGTGACTTGACCACAGACTATTTTATTCTCTTTGTCTGTCGTGACATAAGGATTGGGTTTACCGATTTGATGTTAGTTGGGCAGCGTCTGATCATTATGAAAATGGATAAAGAAAAACCCCACAAGCCCATCATTTTAAGCCTCTAAAGGAATATCTCTAATGCATTAACAGAGACGATGGTTAAATGAAAATTTTTCATTTCTAGTCCTTGTCAAATCTTGATAATTCAGGTTAGCTTTTTAGATTTTAGTCACTTGGATTGCATTAAAATAGTCAAATTATATTTTAGTCCCAAAAATGATAAAAATTTAATTTAACCTTTTAAAATTTTTAAAATATAGATTATTAAAAAGCTTAATATAACTTTTGGTACCTAAACTTGACACCTTTTCTTATTTGGTACCTAAACTTTTTTTTGGTCCAAATTGGTACCCAAACTTGACACTTTTTTTCTGATTTGGTACCTAAACTTGACACTTTTTTAAAGTTGGTACTTAAAACTTTTTGTGATCCAATTTGGCACCTGAATTTAACTCTTTTTCTTAATTTTGTACATAATCTTTTTTTAATATTAATTTGTTAAGCATAGCTCAATACTTATTTTTAACATGAATTTTTTCTAAAATTGGTAATATTTTTATAGCATAACAAAAAAAACCCGTTATTGTTTTGCGTAATTTTTATAATATTTAATAAATTTAGGTATTAAATTGAATCTAAAAAAAAGCGTAGGTGTCAAATTAAAAAAAATATATCAAATTCAAATACCAAATTGAATCATAAAAAATTTAGATACAAAATTAGAAAAAAAAACATCAAGTTCAATATTAAATATTATATTAAAACCTTATTAAATTGATAAAATTATATTTTTTATTATCGTAAAAATATATAATTTAATTTTGATTCTCTAATTTTTTTTTTTTTACTTTATCCCTGCATTTAACATAGGTTTTTCAAGTTTCATCTCTTAAAGTTTTATTACAAAATTTCAAACGAATTAAACCCTAAATTCTACCATTTAATTTTTTTTTTCCTGGTCCTATGTTATTATGAATGATGAATTAAACAGTGGCTATTCTTATTGAAATTCAAAGACGCCACCATCAGTCCTTGTCAAACACTGCTTCACATTTTCTAAAAGACGAATAATCTGTCCAGTCCCTATTAGCCAACTCAACTTTCATATGAAAGCCTCCACTTCCATTTTCCATTTTTAGCTTTTGAATTCTTCAAAAACCTGACATTTTGCTATCGCCATTTCGGAACTTAAAAGATGATATAGGTTGGGTCTGATTTTTTTGGATTTTTTAAATTGATTTTCGATTTTTTATAATAATTTTAAGTATTTGATTTTTAGACTTGTTTTTGATAAAGTGAAGTTTATTTTATAGTTCTTGAATGTTATTTAATATTTTTTATATGATATTATTTTAAATATATGCATAAGATTTTTAAATACAAAATATTTATTTTTTATACTATAAAAATTAAAAATAATTATACATTTAAACTCTATAAACCATGGTGGATTTTATTTTATATTTTCTTCAACCCTACCCTTCTCGTCAAAAGGTAATCAATTATTATGAACCTTTGATCACACGCCTGTCACCTTATTGGCTCCTTGTTTTGAACTTTCCTGGGCCACCAACTTGAATTCTTCTAGTCGTTTCATTTACCTTCAAACTCATTTATCTTTGATTATTTATTTTATATATTCCAAATTTATTTACTTGAATACGATCCTAAATAAATTATTAATAAAAAATTAAATACTTTTTAAAAAGTTAAATTTAAAGTTGGTGCAAAATATTATTTTTTAAAAGTAATTTGAATTTAAAATATAATCATTTACGTTTCATTACATTTTAAATTTAATTTTTTAAGAATAAATTTAACCTTTTTTAAACATAATCATATTTAGTTAGTGCAATTTTTGTCACAGCCATATGTGATTAATTTACTAACATACCTACTCATTTAATATTTTATACTCGTTTTAACATTTAAAATATTTATTAAAATTAATTATATTTTAAGTTTGTCTTCAATATAGATTTATAGATACAATTTTATAATATATTTTAATTAATAAATATTAGATAATAGAGTATGGGAATGCACAGGATGTTAAAAAATATTTAAATCCATATTTAATGGAAACATATTAGATAAAAATAAATGAAAAAATATGTAAAAATGTCACTTTTCACAGATATAGCCTATGTGGCTTATATATGATACATGAAAATTATTTTTTATTTATTAATGATAAATTCATAAATTATAATTATATTTTTAGAAAAGTAATTAGTGAATTAAGTGATAATGTAATTTTTTTCGAATCTATATTAAATATTGTATAGTAATTGTTCGAGAATCACATTTCTAATAATTAGATTCTAAGGAACTATACTTCATTAGTATCATAATACGGAAAGTATTAAAGTTTTTCTAAATTTATTGAAAATTAAAAATAGAATGACGAAAAAGTTAAAAAAAAAAAAACACACAAGGTATCTATAGCAGTTATAAATTGCTGGAATAACTCTTTCATTTTCATTGTTCTTACAGGGCCACGTGGTAGAGATACAAACCCCTTTGAAAAGTACTAGTTTACTTCCAAGGACATCTTAATCGTCAACAAAAAACAATCATCGAAGCTCCCATTTTTCCACTTTTCCCCAGTTATTAAACCAAGCCAACGGGCTCTAGTTCAAAGCTAAAACAAAGCAAAAAAAAAAAAAAAAAAAAAATGAGAACCAAACTCAGCTATGTCTTTGTGTTTTGTCTCTTGTTCTTTGTCTTCCATGCCAATTCCCAACCAAGCACGACAGGTTACACTTGCAATCTCAACCAGACCACTTATCCATGCCAAACCTATGTTTTTTATCGAGCCACTGCACCTAATTACCTTGACTTAGCTTCCATTGGTGATCTTTTCAACATCAGTCGTTTAATGATATCTGAACCAAGTAATATTTCTTCTCCATCAGCTCCTCTTATACCCGATCAGTTCCTCTTTGTTCCCATTTCATGTGCTTGTAACTCCATTAATGATACCATAGGTAGTATTTCAGCTGCTAATCTTACTTATACATTCATAAGAGGTGATACTTTTTATCGGGTATCGACTCTGAATTTTCAAAACCTTACTACTTATCAATCTGTGGAAGTTTTCAATCCTGATGCTGTCCCTACCCAAATTGAAATCGGTCAGAGAATTGTGTTCCCAATTTTCTGTAAGTGTCCTAATGAAACCCAGATTCGAAATGGAGTGAATTACCTTGTTTCTTATGTATACCAGCCGCTCGATAACTTGTCTGTGATAGCTTCGAGGTTTGGGGTTCAAACACAAGCTATAACTGGTGCTAATAACGATAGTATCCAGCCATATGATACCATATTCATCCCTATCAGAAGGTTACCCGTTTTGGCTCAGCCTGAACCAGCTCCTGTTGCTTCTGGGAAAACTGAGAGGACAGGTGTCATTATTGGACTGTCGATTGGGTTAGGAATTTGTGGGATTTTGATGGTTTTGCTGTTTGTTGTGTTGGTTTATAGAGAGGTTTTATCTGGGAGAAGAGGAAAGGAAAGAGATGAAGAGAATCATAGGTTGAAGATGAACAGGGCTGCGATGGGGGTTAAGGGGATTGAAGCTAATTTAATGTCGGATGTATCAGGTTGCTTGGATAAATATAGGGTCTTCAAAATTGAAGAACTTAGAGAAGCCACCGATGATTTCAGTGACAGTTGTTTGATTCAAGGATCTGTTTATAAAGGTTCCATTGATGGAGATCATTATGCTATAAAGAAGATGAAATGGAATGCTTGTGAGGAGCTTAAGATCTTACAAAAGGTAAACCTATTTTTGTCACTTTAATTTCTTGCAATAATTTTCTGTTTGTTTCCCGTGAAAATCTCGTGAAGGCTCTTATATTAGGAGTGAAATTACATTTTGCCTCCTTTATATGTTCGATTAAAAAGTAAATTGGTCATTCTATTAAAAGAGAACAAAATGCAAATTGACTGGTAGTGTAGGAGCTTCCATGGTAATTTTATTGGTTTTCTTATATTTTAAGACTAACCTGTTAATATGTTTCCAAGGATCCATGTGAAAAGAATTATATTGAAATAGAAATAACTGGTAATAATGAAATTGTTTGATGGGAAGATTGAAAACATTCTTTAGCAGATGAGGACATGAGTGGAAGGACTTAATTAACAAATGATGATAAGAAATGTTTGAGTTTTATATTACCAATAAAATAATGATTAGGTTAAATGACCTGTCCATTGATTAAGTTGGTTGAAAAATTAAATTGTTTTTAATATTCCCAATTAAAGAGTTTTATATTGTTTATGCTTGCTTAGGAAGGCCATTAGGTGCTTGACTTAACTCGAATTTTGATAAATTGAAAATGATGGCACCAAAGGTGAACTCACCTTGGGTCCATTTATTTAGTTTTGGATTGTATTTGAATCATCAATATAATAAATAAATCTTAAATTTATAGTTTAATCCAATTGATTCGAGCAATCATCTTTTAAGAGTGATATTATCCAGCAAGTCCAGATATCATTATCCTTACACTTCCATTGCTATTGGATTACTCTTGTCATTGAATTTAAGCTTTAAAGATTTTGGGAATGGCCAAAGAAAACAACTAAAACCCTGATTCTGAATCTGTCATATGAAGGTAAACCATGGAAATCTGGTGAAGTTGGAAGGGTTCTGCATTGATCCTGAAGACACAAACTGCTACCTGGTTTACGAGTTCATTGAAAACGGATCGCTTTCCTTTTGGCTTCACGAAAACGACAACGAAAAACTGAGCTGGAGAACAAGGTTAAGGATTGCAGTTGATGTTGCCCATGGTTTGCAATACATCCATGAACATACAAGGCCAAGAGTGGTACATAAAGACATCAAAACCAGCAATATTCTTTTAGATGCCAACAAGAGGGCCAAAATAGCCAACTTCGGGTTAGCGAAATCTGGCTGCAATGCAATAACAGTGCATATCGTCGGCACCCAAGGTTACATTGCTCCAGAATACCTTGCTGATGGGGTGGTGTCAACGAAAATGGATGTTTTCTCCTTCGGGGTGGTTCTGCTCGAGCTTGTATCAGGCAAGGAAGCCATTGATGAAGACGGGAGGCTTCTTTGGGCAAGTGTTGAAGGTGTTTTGGATGAGAATGAAGAGAGGAAAGAGAGGAAAGTGAAGGAATTCATGGATGAATTAGAACAGAGTTTATCAATGGAAGGTGTGATGAATGTTATGGCTGTTGCCATTGCTTGTCTGAATAAAGATCCCACTAAAAGGCCTAGCATGGTGGATATTGTTTATGCATTGTCTAAGAGTGATGAATTGATTTTCGATGAATCCGAAGATTCTTTATCCGCTCCTCCAGTTGTAGCAAGGTAAAGTATCGCTCATGCTTGAGTCAAGGATCCCATGTCAGCGATATTACCCATATCCGACACTCATTGTAGTGACTAGTGATACTTGTAGCATATACTAGAGATGCCTGTTCAGCTTGTATGATAGTTGGCCTCTTCCTATTATTGGCCTATAAAGTTGTACTTATATATATATATAATATTTTGAACTGCTTGAGTTTTTCTTTTTACAATTTGAAAGGTAAATAAAGGGAGCACACGGTTTATTTTACCCCCAAAACTAATTTCAACCACAAAAACCATCAATTTTTTCCGTGTGAAATGCAACTTTTAATCTAAAATACTGTGTCAAACGTGACTGCATAACAAAGCCAAGAGAGAAAAAAGGAGGTTAACGAGATGGAATAGAGCACGGTGCAGCAATGAAGTGGACAAGTGGTGTTTAGATACCAATGCCACAGTAGCTTTCTCCCCCAAATGAAAATGGCAGAAATGGCCTATCACCTATGGTCCCATGTTTAGAGGATTTTCCCTTTTGGCTCATCTCTCTTCACTTTCATTTCTACTTTGTCTTAACCTTTTCCATACCAGAAAATCCAAACCCATGTAGTTCACACTTTTCACTATACTCTAAATCATTTCCTTGTAATCAAATTTTGTCTATTTCTTCAAACCCACATCAAAAGTTTTGTTTTTTTTTTTCACTTTTTTTTTATATATCACCAATAGAGGAAAGGGGGGAAAATGGTGTTTTGTCAGTTACAGAGCCCTCATCTATGGCTATTTCCCTCTAGATTTTCCAGGCCGACTCAAACCTCATGTTCAGCCAGGTAATTTTTGAACATGAATTGTTGAATTTAAGCATCTGGGTGTGATTGAAATCCTAGGAGTAATGTACATTGGTGATCATATGAATTTAAATTACTCATTTTTGTACAAATTTTTTTGTTGTTGATGGATTCAAAATTCTCTGAATTGATTATTTATTGTGGTAAAGATATGGTTCTTGGGGTGTCCTTTGTGTGTTTTGATCTGCCTTGGACCAAACTAATAAGTCCTAAAGCATTGCATTTGTATGCACTATCATATAGTGATCAACTAGATAGAGACTGGGTGTTCTTGATCATGTCATTTCTTCATTTTTACCATTTATAAATAAAATAGGACGGCTTAAAATATTGGGATTTTGAGTTGATCTGAATGTATTTTAGTTTCAAGAGCAGAGATCCCTCTATTGCATTTTCTCAAAGCAAAAATGACCGCTAAATGAGATTGATGTTGATGCAATTGCCTTTTCATTTTCCTTTTTTTAATCTTATTTGTTTTGTGGTTTCATATAGAAGGATGTGCTATGAAGGATTGCCTTTTCTTTTTCATTTACATATAGATGGGGTGTATTTTGAGCTATTATGCATTTGAAGTTTCTTGAATTTTGTTGTAGAACACAAGGAATAAGAGGTACAAACAATATGATACTTCTCCAGAAATCAATAAGCAATTTTTGGTGGTACAGTTCTTCATCTAACAATGTGCAAAACTGTATATTCAATCGAGGTGAGTCCTTGTTGTTAGCATTAATAGTTTGTCAAATCAAATACTTATGTTCAACATGAATGAGTAGTTAATAATTATCCATTGATATTAACCATGCAAGAGTCATTTTTCTTGAAATCCATGCTTTCTCAAAAGAACTATGATAGCTTTCCTTCTTCAGGAAAACGAAAGGTTACTATTCAAAGCACAACAAACAACTCAGAGTGTGTTTCGGATAATTCAAATGTCGAATTCTTTAGGATGGACCAGCACAACAATTCTCCGGTGAGTCTTAAACCTTTAATTTCAAAGGACTCAACATAGTAATTTTTTTCCTTTTCTTGGACAGTAGAGCCGTAAGGTTGAAGGGGGATAAGCTCGGGTCCATTATGCCTTAAGTTTCTTGATTGTCATTGTTGCAGGTGCAGGATAACCAAACTATACTAGTGTCTGGAACTTTGTCATCATTTTTCTTACTGAGATTGTTGCAACTAGATTTTATCAACTCATTATTAAAGATTGTTCATGACATATTTCGGCATCTACATCAGACATCGACAGCTACAAGCTTACCTTTTGCCTGCCTATCTAGTTCCGTGAATAAACCAAGACCTCTTAACTTGGATGTGTCCTTGCCTACAATTAAGGATATTCGATGGAACATGTCACGGTTACTCTATTTATTCAACATTCAACTTGAGAAAAATGTTGCCACGTAAGTGAAAGTTACCTTTTGCCTGGGTTTTATGCATCAGAGCTAAGAGATTCACTTGTTACAACTTTTTGTAGGATTCTTGTGGTTCTCCTTGTAGTATGCGTCTCTTTTATAGTTGTCGGTGGTTTCTTGCTCTTCAAGTTTAGGTAATTTATAATCAATCTTTATTTATCTAAATATTAATTTGTATATGATTATCATTGTTTGGTTTTAGTTTTCATCTTCAAATACAATAATTCTATGTTATTTGCCGGAAAATCACTAAGTCATAGTGGACAAAGAGCTCTAATGCTACTTTTGTTATGCTAATATGGTAGCTATGCATTGAACAACACAGGGGAAATACACATTCTTTAGAAGACTGTGTCTGGGAGGCGTGGGCGTGCCTGTGTTCATCATCTACCCATTTAAAAGTGCGTGGTGTGTTATGAATCTAATCATTTGGTTGCTTCAAAATATGATTGCATGATTACCAAAACAAATTCGAAAACTTTTGAGTCTGAATAACATATTCATGTCTTGAACTGCAGCAAAGAACACGTATCGAACGTGTTGTTGGCTTTGTTCTTGCTATATGGGGCATCTTGTTTTATTCTCGATTGTTAAGCACAATGACTGAACAGTTCAGAGTAAGTACCTTCGGACAAGAGCTCATTTTACCTCTTTTTCCTCCCCCCCCCCCCCCTAATAGCTCGTGTTATTTATGTAAGCTACCCCTTTGGAATTTCATTTTTGTGTGACAGAGAAACATGCAAAAACTCAGGGAAGGAGCGCAAATGCAAGTTTTGGAGGCTGATCATATCGTCATTTGTGGTTTAAATGGACGTCTGTCTTTCATTCTAAAGCAACTAGATAGATCTCATGAACTCGCTGTGCGTTTAGGGACTGCTACAGCCAGGTAAACATTATGCTGCCATGATTTTTCCCCCTTTTTCATGCATAATTATTGGTTTCTACGTGCATTATATTTTCATAGGAGGCAGAGAATTCTTCTTATGTCAGATCTTCCGAGAAAGCAAATGGACAAACTAGCTGACAGCATTGCCAAGGATCTTAATCATATTGATGTCCTCACAAAGAGGTATAAAAGCAATGCCCTACTTTCCCCCGAATATATAAACTTTAAAACGTATTTGATTCATTGCAATTGAATCAAACGTGTCATTAAGTTTCTGTTTCTTAAACATTGTTTTGTGCTTGTGCAGTTGTAGCCTTAGTTTGACAAAATCATTTCAAAGAGCGGCAGCTAATAGGGCACGTGCCATTGTCATTTTGCCTACAAGAGGAGACCAGTAAGGCCTTTATCATGTTTTAATTCTCGAGTGTTGGTCTGCAAGCAACCATGTTGCAAAGTTTAGTTGAAGTTTTATGTAATAATATTATGTTCACTTTATTTATCATGTAATACGGACAGTTCTGTTCGGGGGATGTTTAGTGACAGCAGTTTGTTAACTGATTAGGTATGGAATTGATTCTGATGCATTTCTCTCTGTACTAGCACTTCAACCTATTCCCAAGATCGAAAATGTCCCAACAATTGTTGAGGTATGTTCATCTGTATAACCATGAGAAATGTCGAGTTTAAATTTGACCCTTTGTTTTTTATGATGCAGGTTTCTAATTCCACTACATGTGAGCTCTTAAAGTCGATCTGTGGACTGAAAGTAGAGCCAGTAGAAAATGTCGCTTCTAAATTATTTGTTCAATGTTCTCGGCAAAAAGGGCTCATAAAGATCTATAGACACTTGCTTAATTATAAAAGTACATATCTCATCGAAAAGAATCCATTTCTTTTGTGTTCCAATTTATTTTTCGAATTTAGATGCTTGTCCATGTCATTACGTTAATACTTTTCTGCTCCAAAACTAATTTGTGTCGTGTTATTGCAGAGAATGTGTTCAATCTTTGCCGTTTTCCTAGTCTAACAGGATTGACTTATAGAAAAATAAGACGGGGATTTCAAGAGGTAATAAGTTTTTCGCTTAACCTTAGAATTCATCAGTCATGGTTTTCTAATGTTGGTTTGTTTTCAGGCAGTTGTTTGTGGTCTTTATCGGGGCGGCCAGATATACTTCCATCCCAAGGATGATGAAATTCTTCAGCAAACTGACAAAGTATGTCTCCACAATATGACTTTTGAACTTTTACATACATGTTCCTCCATGTTTCGAATATTGTATAGCCTAAAGATTGTAATCTCAAAGAAATTAATATAGATTTTTATGTCCGTGTATCTAAATGTAGGTACTGCTAATTGCACCTATTCATAAGACATGGAAACAACAACAGGTATTGGAGGAGGATGGAAAAGAAGAAACCAAAAGACTCCGAGGCATGGAAGTTTTCAAAACAATTGTTGATACTCCGGATCATGATTTCGAATTAAGAAAGGAACAGTTTACTAAAATCGTAAAGCGTCCCAAAATATTTGGATCAAAGGTATATGCTTTAGGAAGAGATAAGTGCTGTAAGTGACAACATCTATTGAACATTCTTGAAATCTTACTTATATATTCTTTTTGTCCGAAAAAGTAGGCATCAGACCAGACTATCGGACCCACGGAATGCATACTTATGCTTGGATGGCGCCCGGGTGTTATTCAAATGATTGAAGAATATGATAATTATCTCGGCCCTGGAAGCGTATTGGTATGCTTTTATTTTCTTTTGGGATTCTTACAGTGTCTCGATTTTCAACTGTAAGTGTCGGATTGTATCACTTGATGGAAAACTTCTGTATTATAGGAAATATTATCTGATGTTCCATTAGAAGAAAGGAAGAGAGCAAGCTCCCTTTCAGGTCAAGCAAAACTAAAAAATGTTCAGGTTATCCATAAGGTACTGTCTTATTTAGTTGCTCGTGTGGAATGACAGCAATGATAAGCCTTTTTAAGATTTCGTTCCAATATTGTTATTTTGCCTTCACACGTTGCAGATCGGAAACTCCATGAACTATGATACTTTAGAGGAAACTATAATGAATGTACAAAATAATGTTGTGAAACCGAATCGTATTCCTTTTTCCATTGTTGTTATTTCCGATAGAGAATGGCTTCTTGGAGGTAATGATAATTAGTAGATGATGTTTCTTTCAGTAAAAGTTATCCTTCGCTAACTATTTGCTTTTCAGATCCATCTAGAGCAGACAAGCAATCTGCATACTCACTTCTTCTCGCGGAGAATATCTGCAATAAACTCGGAGTGACGGTAAGTTCGGTTCAATATAATCTTGATAACATCATGGTCTTGATTCTTGAATGTTAATATTTGAGATTTAACTAGTCCAAGAACTGTTGTTAATCGTTCCACAGGTGCAAAATCTGGTTGCAGAGATAGTCGACTCGAAATTAGGCAAACAAGTAATTTTCGTAGCGGTTTTGAAATTTTTCTCATTTAATTATCTTCAAATTTTCCAATTTTCGAAATACTTCGATCAAACCCTGCAGATTACAAGAATCAAGCCATCCCTGACTTATATTGCCGCGGAGGAAGTGATGAGTCTCGTAACAGCTCAAGGTCCCGAACTTATATGACCGTATTCGTATTGTTTCGATGTTTAATCTTTAAAACATAACTCTTATATTTTGCATAACAGTGGCCAAGCACAGTGAACTGAATGAGGTCTGGAAAGACATTTTGAATGCTGAAGGTGATGAAATATATGTGAAGGTAAAGACACATATTCGGACATTTGTTTGGGAATGTAATCTTTCAAATATATGAAAAAGCTCAGAAAATTGTTACTTACCTATGTTTCTTTGCAGGATATTGGCCTTTACATGAAAGAAGGTGAGAACCCTTCGTTCTCCGAGCTAACCGAGAGAGCATGCTGGCGTCAAGAAGTTGCGATAGGATATGTGAAAGACAATCATAAGGTACGTTACACATTTTGCTCGATTCTGAACATGTTTACTTGGATGCCTAAATGTGTTTTCTTCGTTCCACCTCAGGTTATTAACCCGACTCCAAAGACAGAACCTCTCTCCCTAGGAATGTCGGATTTACTAATCGTTATTTCCGAGCTCGAAGGTGAGCAACCTATTGTCGTCTAAAATGCAAATGACTCCAGCCATTTTCCTTCCTCTTTGCACTTCTTTTTCTTCTCAATAAATTTTTATGGTTCCAAGGGCGTCGACTGCGGAAACTGTTTCATAGATTAGGCTGTCCCATGAAAATATGTTTTCTGTCATGGGAAAATGTTGTAAATTTTGTAGGAAAAGCAATAAAGTTCTTCTTTTTCCTGAGAAAAGTCATGTTACTATTTCTCTTTTATCAAAAATAAATGAAAAGAAAATCTCTTGGATGAGTCCAAGAACTACCATTACTTCGCAACTTATACAAGCAGCTCAATAATTTATATGCGATAAATTAATAAAAATCACAAAATATTAAATTAGATTGGTGAAAATCGTCAAGTTGAACCGATTGAATGGAAAATTGATAGGTTGTTCGATTGCATTAATTAGTTAGAGAAGTCCTTGATTTGGCAAATCAATTTAACAAAATTTTACATATTATAAATTATAGGTCAATTTATTTAATATATATATTAATTTTTTGTTAATTCAGTTAATTATTCGGTTTCAAATTAAAATAATTGATAATAAAATTTTTACAAAACCTTTAATTGACTCTCAATGAGTGATGGCAGACTCATTAATTGAACTAACTTGATTCAGTCGATTGATTTTGGTTTTAAGTGTATACATACTTTTACCAACAAGCTCCTCATCTCTTCAACAACGATGAAAGAACAAGGAAATGGATAACAGATAGTGACACGTGACAAAGGGAAAACTCATAGGTCAAACAATTAGAAGACATGGGCACATGGCATAGATGAAAAAACAAGGTGTTAATCGCTATTTGACCTTTCAATTATACCAAATTTCTTACATTGCTACCTAATTTATTTTACTCATTTTGATATTTAAAAATTAATTTCGTCCACCAATTTAATCAAGTTAACGACATTAAGAAAAGACCATGTGATTTTTCTTACTATATCGGCATGATGTGACATCTATATGAATTAAAAATTATAAATTTTAGAGGTTAAAACATGCTTAATTTTATATATTTTTTATACATTTGAAATTTAATTAATTTACTGAAACCAGCCTCATTACTTTTTGAATTAAAAAATGTAAACCTAGTTGTTAACTTCACTCATTTTTTTTTTTTTTGTTAAATTTAAGTTGATTACAATTTTTAAAATTTTTGAATATATGGATAAAAGGACTAAATTCCAAATATTCTTGAATATATGGATAAAAGGACTAAATTCCAAATGTAGAAAGATTACAAGAGCTTGGTGTACATTTTAACCAATTCTAAAATATGTATAATTGCTTTATTATCCTTTTAGTAATTGTCTTCCCTTTAGAACTTAAAAACCCGGCCAGTCAGCCAACCAAAAGAGCCCAGACGGATAGTTCTTAGTGTTTCAGATTGAAGAAAAAAGCGGCTGATAAAAATCCGATGTAAAATCCGAGATCTTAACAAAGAAAGAGAGATCGAAAATCTAATAAAAGGATGAAAGATTTGAATTTGGTTCCTACGTTTCTATCGTTTCTTTTGTTGTCTCCTTTATACAAAGCAGTCGTAAATGGCGTCACTCCCGAGGAATCCAAGCAGCTAAGAGATGAGGTAAAAAAAGGGATTTTTTCCTCTTAAATTTATTGTTTAAATTCAGGGTTTCTGCTATTTTAGATAGATATATCATTAGGCTTCTTTAACTTTACTCTCGTTGGCTTTACTGATCTTGCACTTTGGGATTTTTACAGTGTTTTGATTTGTTTTGTTGATTGATAAATGAGTATATAAGGCTAGTTTTGGAAACCCATTTTGGCAAAAGCATGAAAAAGGATGGGAAGCAGATGTATTATTACTTCACATAGTTTGTAAATACTTGATTCTTGTAGGATGTTTAATGAAAGGTGGAAGTCAAAAGTTTAACATTTAAGCTACAATTTATCAATAAATCTAATGGGAGGAGTGGATTGGAATGTATTAACCATTCGTTTGATGGCATTTGTTTTGTTGCATTTTTGGGAGCTGTAGGTACGTGAAATGTTCTATCATGCTTTTGATGGATATATGGAGCATGCATTTCCACTTGACGAGTTGAGACCACTATCGTGTGAAGGAGAAGATACGCTTGGTGGTTATGCCTTGACACTGGTAAAATCTTCATCTTTTATATATGTTTTCTCCCTATGTGTGAGACTGAGATTGTGTATTGAACTGTTTTTGTGATGTTGCTGCTGTGCTGTTGTTGCAGATTGATTCTTTAGACACACTGGCTTTACTTGGAGATCGAGAACGCTTTACAGCCTCTGTTGAATGGATTGGTAAAAATCTTCGGTTTGATATAGTGAGTGAAATATTTTTTTGCATAAAATCTTTTTGTGCTTATCCCACTGGGTTTTTTTTTAATAAAGAAACCTTAGTGAAACTTTATGTCCTTGGTTTAGACGCTCAAACTCTGGTTTAAAGAGCTCCTTGATAACTTTTAAGATTGGTATAATAGAAACTTGATCTTCTGTTTAGCGCTAAAAGTTTTCCTAGTCCTGTGGGTTAAATGCTACAATACATGGTAGTTTGTTTACACTCCTTTATGATAGTAAATTATTGTTGGTGGTTTCCAGTTTCCAAGTCACTGTTACCGTTCACTCAATTAATAGTTATTTCTATTGGCTATATATAATGCTTTTGGTACCTGGGAATATTGCTATCAATCTAAACTTTGGAGTTTACTTTTATTCTGCAGAATAAAACAGTTTCCATTTTTGAGACCACCATCAGGGTCCTTGGAGGTTTACTTTCTGCTCATCTTATTGCAAGTGACTATGCTACGGTAATATCGATTATTGTTCACCTCCATCAATCTTTTTTAATCATATTTCATTCTTGTTGAATAAATATCAAGGTCATTTCAATTTCAGGGCATGAGAATTCCTTCCTATGACAATGAATTACTTGACTTAGCTGAAGATCTGGCTAGGAGGTTATTACCTGCATTTGACACTCCTACAGGTATCGGTCCTGGATCTTTATCCATTAAAGATGCAGTTACATGAACGTTGGCTGGTGATAGATTTAGTATCTTATTATGACTACATCCAGCTATGTCATATTGCAGGAATCCCATTTGGTTCTGTTAATCTAAAGTATGGAGTTGATGAACATGAAAGCAAGGTACTGCGTCTATTATCTCCTAAGTTATGATTTTATTAGTTAGTTTTCTAAACTGCTTGTGCTTGTGTGACCCTGAACATAGCTTGCGCTAATTCCCCTTGTTCCACACTGTACAATGCTATCAGTGCTGCTGTATGTAATTTTTTCATTCACATGTTAATCTATAGTAAAGGCCAGTTACTTATGAGTCCTGTATGTGTGCAGTTTTCATGTATATTATATCTATATAGGTAATTTTGAACTTCCAATTTTGGTCTGTTCAGATAACATCTACAGCTGGTGGTGGGACTTTGACCCTTGAATTTGGAGTGCTAAGCCGTTTGACAAATGATCCTAGTACGTCTTACTGCTCCTATATTTGATGTTTTTGCATTCTCTAGAAGTTTGTGTGCCACAGAAAGTATAGTAGCAAGTTTTGGCTCTCCTACTTGCCTGTTCCTTGTAGTCTTGATGACCCTGGTTTTCTAGGGCTATGCATTGTAAATCCAGGTAGTAAGAGTTATAGCGTCTTTCATAGTTTTACATCATATCAGGCTTTGACTGAATATTTCTTTTAGGTTGCGAGTTCCCTTGCAAGCGTTTCGGCTTATTAAATTGTTCTTCTACTTGCACAGTTATTACAACATTTCTTTCTGTTCTCATAAATGGTAATTTGCAGCCCATATGAAATTTATGTGAAGTGTAGTGCTTTAATGGATTCTAGAAATTACAGTAAACATGTAATGTGGATTTCAATACAGTTTCTGTTGCTTGCTAGCTATAACTATCATGAAATTAGATCACTTTCTCTTTTCCTTGTCAAAGCTTTAGCAACAGAAATTTTTTACCTTTGTTGCCAAATGGTATAGCAGCCTTGCTACTTTTGATGGAACCTTTGGTCTATTCTGACTTGCAAAGCCAATTTATTGAGAACTTTAATGCTAATAGTCCAGGATCCAAAATATCATTTCCTCTTGCTGTGAGAATAGATGTAAGGAGGTTAGGGTGCCGTTGTTTTACACCTTGCACAAGTAATGTTTACTTTCGAATTTAACCTGTAAAGGAGATAAGGTCCGCAGGGCTGCCAGATTGACTAGGAAATGTGTAAATCAAAACCTGTTAGCTAGACTTTGCAAAGTGCTATCAGTAGACCAGTGATGAGATTTTTACTTACTTTTATCAATTGTGAGGACTGTTAAGTGTTAACTTTTGTTTTCATTGCTGAAATATGTTTCTCTCTTAAAATGGATGCAGTTTTTGAGCAAGTTACCAAAAATGCAGTTCGGGGCCTATGGGCTCGCCGATCAAAGCTTAATTTAGTTGGTGCTCACATCAATGTGTTTACTGGTGAATGGACACAGAAGGTAACTTGCTGTTTTACCATGACTGCACGGTCAAGGGCCTTGTAACTTTCTGGTTTTTTAATGGTTATGATAGGATGTTCTTCATATTATCTAGTTGTTGAAAAGGATTAAATCTTCGTTGTTTCTACCAAGTGATTCTCTCTCTCTCTCTCTCTCTCTCTCTCTCTCTCTCTATCTTATATGTTGAGGTTAGTCTTTTCTATAGGAAAGATGATCTGTCTTGAACTTCCCTTTGATGTGATTCTTTTGAAATTCTATTGTGAAACCTTTTTTTTTTTTCCTTTTATACTTTCAAACAGATAAACTGAGAGTTCATATTTTCATTGGATGCATGTGCCTTGCAAATTGCCTTACTGATATGCAGATATTGAATAAAAAAAAAACAGAAACATATAATTAAGAATATGCAGTAAACTAGAAACTTAACTTCAGTTCTATTCACTAATCCATTGACCTCCTACTGGAAGTTAGCCCTTCTGTAGCATTCATTTACCATGCGAATGAAACAAATATAGCCAATCTACACTGGCCGGCTCCAATTGATTCTATGCTGCTTTGCAGGATGCTGGAATAGGGACAAGCATCGACTCCTTCTACGAGTATCTTCTGAAGGTCTGTCACATGACTTAAAATTATTCTACCTTGTTTCTGACTACAATATGTAAGTAGTTAAAAATGCTTTTCCCCCTTTTCTTGATATATTTTCAGGCATATTTATTGTTTGGGGATGAAGAGTATTTGTTCATATTCCAAGAAGCATACAGTGCTGCTATGCACTATCTTTACAATGATCCCTGGTAAAAACTTCTCTTGTGCTGCACTTAATTAGTTTTTCTTTTTCCCTTATTTTATTATATCTTTTGTCATTTGGCATTTTCTGTGTGTCATCTAGTTGGACTTATCATCTTTCTCTCTCTCTCTCTCTTTCTCTCTCTCTCGCTCGCTCTCTGTCTGTCTTTCTATTTGTTTAATTTTAATTTTCTTCCTTAGGTATGTGGAGGTCAATATGGATTCTGCTGCTATTGTCTGGCCACTATTTAACAGTTTACAGGCATTTTGGCCTGGGCTTCAGGTTATTATTTCTTAATATCATTTTCTGATTTAAACCATAAGATATATACTTTTGAGGGCCAATAAGATATGTAATTGAATATTTGATAATCAGAGGTTTACCATTTTTGGAAGGTTTTAGCAGGAGATATTGATCCTGCTATTCGAACACATACTGCCTTCGTCAGTGTCTGGAAACGGTATGGTTTCACTCCGGAGGGTTTTAATCTTGCTACACTTAGTGTTCAGGTATCTGAATCATATTCCAATTAGAATTTTACTGATTTCATGTGTACCTAAATAACACTAAATATGCCTTGTTTCCAAAGGAGTTTTTTTGCCTAATATATTTTCTCAATTATGATATTATTAGACATAGCACCTGTGGAAGTTCAATTGCCTGATAAATTTTCTCTTCTTTTCCTTTTTGGAAAAAAAAAAGGGCTCACATTTATATCACTTTCCTTTGACAGCATAAACAATAGAGTTATCCCTTTTGTTCCGAGTTAATAAAAGCTTGTATTTGGCCTCTGTATCGATCTTCTAAATAGTACCATGTTTTCTTGGCAGCATGGGCAAAAGAGTTATCCTTTGCGTCCAGAGTTAATAGAAAGCACGTACTGGCTGTACAAAGCTACCAGAAATCCCAGGTCAATCTGATTGATATTTATTTACTTTACTTTTGAACATCTTTTCAGACAGTTATTTTGAGGTGGTAATATTGGAATGTCTTAACTTTCTCTTTCTTTCTTTTACTGGAGGAGTTCTAAATGGTGGAGATATCACGTTTCATACATTAATTTAGTGATTTATCATTTATCAAAGAAAACTCATTTGCCGAAGCAATTCATGTTATATTGAACACCCATACCTGAAGATAAATTTTATTAGAAGACAAAAATTGCTGAAATTTACTACATAGAGAAAGGGAAAGTGTGAAAGGAATACAGCTTATGCCTATTATCAGAGCTTTTCACTGCAGTGACTAAAGATGCTACACATAAAATAAATGTGAGAAAAATATAATTGACCCCTTCTGCTGTGCAATTTTTTCACGAATGTACATTTTCCACCGTAGATATCTGGATGCTGGACGAGACATAGTTGCTAGCTTGCAATACGGGGCAAGGTGTCCATGCGGTTATTGTCATATATCAGATGTCGAGTTTCACAAGAGGGAGGATCACATGGAAAGCTTTTTCCTGGCAGAAACAGTAAGTGAAAATTTCCATGTATTATCCGTATTCGGTGTTCCCCTAAATACAATTTAGATTGACTTGAACTTCACCCTAATTTGAATCATCCACCAGCTGCCCCCTCCCCATATAGTTGTTGTTATTCGCATCACATTTTCTTTTCCATTCCAGTATATTCTTGTTTGTAACCTCTCAACCTGGTCAGGTGAAATATTTGTGGCTTCTTTTCGATTTGGCTGTGGGTCCGGACAACCTTGTTGAAAATGGACCATACAAGTGAGATTTTTTTTTGCCTAGTTTCTTTTTTCTTTATTCTTTTTACAAGAAGAAAATTTATATAAATGAAATATGCTACATTTTTTTGGGGGGAAATCCCATTTATATAGGTACATATTTAGCACTGAGGGCCATTTATTGCCTGCAACTCCTCAAATATCTCTATTACAAGAGCATTGTTCATATTTTGGGGCTTATTGTAACCACGGCAGCTTAAAAGAAGAGCCTAATGTATCTGATAAGTCTGCCGATTCTCAAGAAACCAATGGTAGTAGAGTTTCCGAGGGTTGGGTTCACACGAGGTTTCCCTTGGATTCTTCTTCTTTCAACGCATCTCCTGTATCAGGTCTGATTAAGGTCAGTATTAAGTATTTTTTGAATAAAATTTTGGTGTAGCTTAATGAGTTGGATTCCCTCTACTTTGTATTTTGTTTGTTTCCACCATGTTGATGGTAATCTTAGAAGATGATTTGCTGGTAAAAAGATTGATTAATGTTTGTTCCCTCGGTGCCTACACAAGGATTTTTGTTTTCAGGTTACCACAAAATGAAAATGCTATTCAGCTGTCTTTGGTAGGAATTTTGTCATTACTAGTTGTAGTTACGGACATTTCTTATGGCTAAATTGCGGAATAAACAAGGAACAGCTATGGAAGATTGAGGCCTTTTGTTTTCAATAACTATTCCCGGGGGGGGGGGGGGGGTGGGGGTAAATAATGTTTTTTTGGTTTTTTAGAGATTTAGTTCTTTATGTCACAGGGCCTTTGTCCGGGACTAACTCATGCGCAGAAGTATGGCATTTCGTATCTTGCTTCAGTTGATACACCTCATGAAGATAATTCTGCCAAACAAAAAGATACTGTGGTTCAGAGCCAAGCTATAGTTGTCGTTTCTGACCAAATCTCTAATGAATCACTATCTGGTGATGGCAATGATAACAATGTTGAAGAATCAACCGAGAGGCAACCGGAGAGTGATCCATCTCAATCATGAAAAAGCTTCTCGGGCGTGTGTAACTAACCAGAGGTAGTTTGTGCCCTAAACCATATATGACGAAAACTGGATCTCAGCTCTTTCCTTTGTGCTATTTTCCTTCAAAGATCATTGATAGTGACTGAAGAAAAAATTGGCTGCTCAGACATTTTATCTGATTACAATGGTTGATCTTCTCCACTTTGACAGCACACATACTATTATAATCAACAGGTTTGAACAATTCGGCTGCAACTGTTGATACAATGAGTATATATTTGAGGTTAGACTTGTGAACTGCAAGATGAAGCTGGTGTCGGAAGTAGCAACTTGTATACTTACAGGGGCAAGCATCTGTAAACTTACCAAAATTTAACAGGACTTTTGTACATTTTATATAAGTTAAGACCAAGGCTGATTACAGTGGGTGAGGCCATTGTCATCCTGGTTTGCCGAAAGACAATAGTTCGGAAGTTGCCTGCTGGACGGGGATGATCGATTTTAGTTGAGGTTCCATTGATTTGGGGACTGTCATAAGGGTCTCGGAAACCGTCGACTCTCACCCCATTTGATTTGAGTTGTAGTGAAAAACAATAAGGAAAGATTGATTGATGGATTTTGATATTCAATTACCCTTTTATGTTTGGTTCTTTGCGTTCGAATTTGATTGGTATTTTAGAGTTCCCTTAGGCCGTGATTTCATTTCGATTATGGAAAATATTTGAAGCTTTAAATCAGTTTCAAGTTTTTCTACTGCAAATAGTGGATAATTGGATACGGTATTAAGTGATTTATATGAATTATTAATCTTTCTTTCATGGGGTTTCCTTTTATACGTATGGTTTCCTATTCTAAATTTAAAAAGCATTAAAACAATTTAAGCGCATTTACCCGTGGAGGTTTTTATACCAGATGTAAGATTTTATTTTGCTTCTTTTATTAAAAAAAATAAATAAAGTAGTTTTATATATTAGATTAAAGAATAAATTTATTTTCGTACGTCAACATGAGAGGTACTTGTGTCACTATTTAGTTACAGGACAAACTTCAAATAACAGACGCGATTAACGTGACCTCATACCATACTTGAGGCGATGAACGCCTTTGATCATCAGGTCATCACATGAGGTTCTAGTAATGCTAATTTTTAATAGTAGAAATGGATGGAATTTTAATAGATAGGATCAATTTGCTCTTTAATCTAATGTACAAGGGTTAATTTGTTTATTTTTTTAGTAGAGGGGAAAAAATGCAATTCAAACAGAAAAGTCACAAGAAAGCAACGCACACTAAATATTTGAGTAAATGCTCTTAATTACATTCAATAACTATGAATGAGATACAATAGGATCTTGATTTAGGCAAGTCACAATGGGGGCAAGTAAGAGTGGTGGGTTCTTGCAATTGAGATGTACAAAAGAGAAAAATGGTTCGAGTCAGACAACAACCGAGACATAAGATAAGGTAAAGGTTTCAAGGGAAGGGACTACCCGAAAGAGAGACCAGTTGGGAATTGATCTAGGCATCGAGGCAATTCCAAGATGAGTCAAACCAGTGTCATTTTGAGGACGAGACAATGGTGCCACGAGAATAGGTGGGGGAGAATGTCACGGTCTGTGGATCAAAGTTCGTGATGAATGCACACAGAGCATTCCATTGAAGTCAATTGATTAAATAGGTCTCATTCGACCCACTTGGACTGGCTCATTTCATGGAACACATGGAAAAACTCATTTACTTAAAGCTTTGGTGGCCCAATGAAACACTCCAGTAATACTAGAATTACCATGATAATTATTGTAAATCCTAATAAATAAGATTGTATGAAGTTTAAATCCATTAGGATTCTCATCTTGTAGATAGATTTTAATCATTCTCGTCGATGTAATTTAAATTATACCGTTGAATTTGAGGGAGCTCAATTATAAATAGAGGTCTCCCCCCTCATTTGTAATCCTCGTATGGTATCTCATACACTTGGTGTGCTTAACTTTCTTGTGACTTTTCTGTTCAATTCGATTTCTCTGTCTTTTGAGTTTGCTCTCATTTTATTCGGTGCTTTAGATAATTTTCTTTGTGAATTTTCACTCTCAAGAGTAAAGCTGATTTAGACAAATTAAAGTTCTTTGGCAATTCTATTAACCATGCGAATTTTTAATAGTGGGAATTGATGAAATTTTAATGGAAAAGATCAATTTGCTCTCTGATTCAATGTACACGAACTAATTTATCTATTTTTTGAGTAGATGAAACAAAATGTAATATGATACTTAGTATAAGGTCTTCCATAATAATTTTACCCGTAATAACCGCACTAAATGCTATTTTCACTCAAAATTAATATTAACACCTATTCTTCAATCCAATAAATAATGATTCACATTTGACAAAATTTTGAGAGATACATGAATATCAAACCCTTGCATATTATCCTTCGGCACGCAAGACGCAACTCATCAAGCTGGAATTTAGCTGCAGCATTAATGTTAACACTTAACAACCAACGTGTTTTAGTAACAAACAAACATAATGATATGAACAAGTGTGAAACATGTTATGCCATATGCTTTAGATTTGTCTTTTCGGTTTGGGTATCTAATCTCATATCATATGATCAACTAGCAATAGCTGATGTTTTTTTATTTATTTATTAAATTCCAACACCACAAAATTATTAAACAGCAACAGCAACAATCAAGACAGGTTTGGTTTTAAAGCCTAATGCCGACACCTAAATAAACTTAGGATCACTACTGCCTAATCCTTCAATCTTGTCAGATCATGTTTTTCCCTGAACACCTTTTTAACCCTTTATTGCTGCTTTGCTAATAAAACAATGCCCACGAGACTGAAATTGTAAACACTTATTATTAACTTTATTATATCAGTAAGTTTTATAGCCAAAAAGTTTTTGCTTTAAGGTCATGGGGCTCCAAGCAAAGCAAAGCAACCCTTTTTGCCAGAAGAAAAAAAGAACATTGTTTGGGACAAAACAATGTTTACAAATTCCCAAAAATTTTCTCATTGCTCGATAAGATTTTCTTAATAAAAGTTATTAGCAGTTTAATTATAAAATTACCTCACTAACCATTTTCCTGCTGGCACATATTTTATATATATAAAGAAAGCCTTTCTTGAGAAAGGGACAAACTTAATTCTAATAATTTTTAGTTACACCAACAAAATTGTTGTCTAATTATTTGTCATTTTAGACATTTTTTTGTTTTCTCTTTTATATCGTGTGTTTATTGTGACTATAGCTATAAATATTTTGATTTTGATTTTCTTATACAATAATTACTACAAGATGCATGTATAAACCATAATAAATCTTCTTTTTATTAATTTTTAGAATCTTAAAAAAGGGTTAATTGCACTAGACACTCATGATCTTTATTCTAAATTGGTTCTTAAATTTTAAACTATTCGAATTGCATCTCTAAGTTATAGATGTTGTATTAATTAGGTCTTTCTATCATTAAAACCGTTAATTTAATTATTAAATAATATGTCGAATCTTATGTGACATAATTTAAAATGAAAATTTTAAAGAAAAGTAAAACATTGATTGCATAACTTTTAAAAGTAAAAAAAAAAAAAAAAAAAAAAAAGTGAACAATAAAAATTTTGTAAAAGTTTTGAAAACCTCAAATCCAATATTTTCATGACACCCATCTTTGAAGAAAAATCATTTTAAGATTTGATATATTGTTAATAATAAAAAGATATTATTGATATAACTTTAATAATTTAAAAATATAATTAAAATATTTTAAAGTGAGAATCAATTTAAAATAAAAATTATATTAACTTTCAAAATAATATACCAGAAAGTAAATTGAATTTACGTACATGTAAATTGGTTATTCTTTCTTTCTAGATTATGTTAATTAATCCACCAGATCACCATTTTAATCGGTGGTAATTTTTTCTAGTAATATTATATATCTACATAAGACAGATTTTTACATGCTTTGATGTTCACTTCCTTTTATCATTAAATTCAATGCCCTGCATATGAACTCCACTATCTTATTATTAAACTGACAACCAACAATAAATACCTATATTAATTTGGTTGGTATTGATATTATTGTTAATACAAGAGATCGTGAATTTGAGTGCGTTGAATTATATTATCCTCTTATTTAAGGGTTGAAAAAATATTATGAATAATTTTAAGTATTGTACAAAAAAACAGATATTATTAAAACTTATCTCACTGTTAGTAACATTAATTTAAATCAGGGGTGTGTAAGAATTTCATCGTTGGCATTTCATATTGTTTAGAATCTTAATTTTTTTTTTCTAGAAAGGGTAAGAGCAAGGAATATTCAAACATCAAATTCAAGATTGGTTGAATCAATTAATGTTCTTCTAAAGATTCCTTTTGAAGGCTTTGAATGGTTTTAATCTGCCTAGATTATAAAGAAAAGAAAATGTTGAATTATGGTTTTAATCCCTCTATTATGTTGAAAGTTGATGTTTGGTCCCTCTATTTTAATCTTGGGATGAGTTAATCCTCTACGTACACCATTAGTTTTCGTTGTTGATGTGGCAACGTGAATTTTTCTTTTACAATTGCTTAATTACGGATTCAAGATAATGTAAAAATGTAATTAAACATGTTCAACTAATAATAATAAATTTAAATTTCAACTAAATTTTAAAGGTTGCTTTTAAAAAATTATGTCATCACTGTAAAGGAAGGAGTTAATATTGTTATCAATTTAAACCTATAAATAAAGGACTAAATTGTATCAAAGTAAAATTGAAAATTTTCTTTAATTAGTTCCAAGTCTTGCAAACTAAGGTGAGGTGTAGACCAAATTTATGGTGCACATGTGAAAGGATTTAATTCATAACAATACCCTAGTCTTATGCTTGAATTATGGGACAAATACATATATCATATATGATATATATAATATGGACTATTATTTTATATACTACGTGTGGAGAAAAAATTCACATAATTCATTTATTTTTAAAAATTTAAATGTATTTTGGGTTCAAACCTCCATAAATGGTAAATTTGTTAACCTCTGCAAATGAACAAATAATGGCAACATAAAATAAAACACATGTAATTTCCAGGTTGATCAACAATATCAAACAGAAGAATTTTAATTATAAAACACAAAACTGATATACAAATACAACATTTTTTTTCTTTGCATTAGTACTAAAATAACAACCAAAACTTGGATTAATTAGCCCCCATATGCTTCCTTTTCTTCTGTCATCTTTCACAAAAGTTGACCCTAAAACAACAGATCTTATATATATGTGTGTGTGTGTGTGTTTGGTCGATCTGTTTTGCTTGTAAATTTTCCCAGTCGGTTGAATATCTCTCGAGAACCCAAGCTGAAAAAGATCTTTAATTTTCTCTCCCTGAGAGACAAAAATATTAGATCTTGTGTTTTGTCTTAATCTTTCTCTTATATGTCTTTGTTGATGATGGTGATGATAATAAGATAGAATTTTTTCTCATACACCACTACAACTTAATCCCCTTGCTTCTGATCCTTTCATGATCCTTAATCTCTTGCATGATGTGATGAACATTCTGCAAATAAAATAATATAACCTTGTAAGTTTCATATCATATATTATATATAATCATGCATGTATGTATATATGTAGAGGATAAATAAGACTTACTCCCAGGGAACATCACCAACAAGCATCCAATCATCATCTTTGTCTTCATAAGTAGGTGCATAATCCGATCCTTTGTACCCTTCTCTTTCTGAGTACTCACCTGGAAGGGAAAAAAAAGGGTCATTTTCACCCTAAACTCATCATCATCATAAACAATTCACCACTAAGTCACATCATGTAACAACAAATATACATACCTATGGTGAACTTGAACATGTTCTCTAAAACCTGTAACAACTCTGGGTACCCTTTGTAAACTTTCAAATCAATCTTTCTCAAATATGGTGCTCCATCCATGCTTACTTTCACATATATCCCACCACACTCACTTTCACTTTTCTTTGCCTGTTGAAAATTGTTCTTTCTGTAGGACTGGACCGGTGGCCACCCCACAATTTGTGCCCTGCAAGTTACATAATCCATTAGTAAATCAAAATTGTTATATATACATACATACATATATATGATGACTTACTTGGAAGGAGGGGCTCTTTCATTTTGAGCAGATTTGCCACTTTCTCCACTTTTTTCATCATGCAATGGCCGCTTGTTGTTTTTAATACTGGAAAGTACTGCTGGTTCATCTATGCCTGGCAACCCTAATCTTAGCTCAGTTGCCTTCTCATATGCTACACTGTTCTCCATTACGTGTAAAGCAAAACCCAAGTGTTCTTTTCTTTGTGTGTGAGAGTTTTTTTTTTTTTTTTTTTGGTGTGGTGGGATGGGAATGCAAAGGCAGGTAGTTTTATAGGGTTTATGAAAGAAGAAGTGATGGGGGGAAAGTCTTGTTATTCTTTCAATGCAAGAATTGTGGACAAAGGCAAGCTAAGCTGTCGGTAGCAGTGGCAGCAACTTTGAGGCAAGCTGCCTTGTAATAAGGGGGACAAATGTGGGACAAGTTCAGCCAACCCATATAGAAAAATATACACACACACTCCCTAAGGATTCATTTGGGACGGTCGAGATGCGTTTTGAGGACCTTGTGGAACAAAATCAGAGCCGTTGGTTTGCTTAAGGTTTGAGTTTTGAATAGGTTAAAATATATTATAGGTCTACGTAGTTTTTACAAATTTGAAATTTAGTCCATATACTTTTAATTTCAAAAATTTCAAAATTTAAGTTTAGTTGTTAATATCATTATTTTTTTGACTAAATTTGCTAGTGTGACATTTTGAAATAAAAAATATATTCACTTGATAGTAATGTAACTAAAAAAAAAATGACGTGGTAATGAATTTGAATTTAACAAAATAATCTTAAAAACAATTAAACCTAAATTTTAAAATATAAAAAGTAAATGATTTAGATTCCTACAAATAAAAATACAGATTACAAAGAGTATAGAGATTTATAACATATCTTAACCTTTTGAATATTATGAACGAAGAAAATAGATATATTATATTGAAGAATTTTCTTACACTTAGGATTGTATTAATATAACTTTTAGTCCCAAGAATTTACCAATTAGGTCTGCATTTTTATTCCACTTTAACACTCAAGTTAAGTTCATTTTAATCCTTAAACTTGAAGTCCATCAATTTCAAATATCAAAATGAACTTAATTATTAAATTCAAGGACTTAAACAATAAATATTAATCTATTAGGAATTGAACAAAGTACTTGACCATAAAATAGTCCAATATATCTAGAGGGGTATCTAGGCAAAAGCTAAGACAACATCCCCATGTGAGAAAAGGGTCCATATTGGGAGTAGGGTATGGGGCAGTGCATGACCATGTGGGGACTAAAAAGTGGTCATTTTCATGGTGGACCGTAATGTGTAGCAGGCTCAAGTTAGCTCCTGAAATATTATTCCTATATTCTTGGTTAAACTTCAAAGGAAAAAGGTGCTTAAGTTTGATGGTGTTGATTAATATTTAATTAATCTCTGTTGGCCATTTCTAACTTGGGAAGACAAGTTCATTTAATCTACCCTGCTTCTCATTAATTTACATTCCATTAATGTTTGACCTACCATTACCCACAGGATTACCAAAACTATATTCAGTTTTTCCTAAGTATTTGAGCTTCCATTAATGTATCTGGATTTTTGTTTATATTATCACTGTATTATTAGGATGATGTAAGTTTGAAAAACAAAGGTCAAGATGGGGCATAAAAATTATGAAGAAGAGGGTCCATTCATTTCAGCCTCACCCGTGTGCATTAATAAGATGTTTAATCATTAATATTCTTGTTCTGCTATTGTCATACACATAACATCCAACCCCTTATTGTTTGATAGACTTTGTTCTTAAAATATCTACTTTCGTTTTCCCGGTTAAATCTGTATGATTCAGTTTGGCTTTTCCTCTTTCTTTCTTTGCTTGCTTGGATTCGTATTTGACTCACCAATCTTCAAAATCCAATTTTACTTTGTCCAAACCGTTTTGGACTAAATTGAAATAGACCCTTTGAGATGAGAGAAAATTAAAATATTACATCCTTTCATTATTCCAGCTTTTTTTTTTTTGGGTATTTTTTTAGCCATAAATTGATATAAAACTTAATAAATTAATGTTTGACATGTCAAATACGAAAATCATATGATGAAATTTCAAATATTGTAGTTTTGTTCCTTCAAAACTAGCACACAAGTCTTTTTAGAAGTGCTTTTATGTACATGCAGTGGTTGATTAGATTTGTTGGATCACGAATTGTTCGTGGTATTGATCCAATTAGAGGAGTTAGACGGATTGATCTATGAATCAACTTTTTCAAAAAAAAAAAATTGAACTAATAATTGATCCAATTTTATTTTTAAAAATGATTTTATTTAATCAATTCGAATGAACTGACCACCTATCTCATTCCGATAATCTTGAGGGTAAGTAAAAATTTTATGAAAGAGTGAAATTACACTTTTAAACCCAAAATTTATTTAAAAAATCAATAGACGTGGATAGTATTGAATGAGTTATAATTTGACATGACGTTTTATCCAACTCGACCCGACGTATACGTCGGGGGGGATTCTATTAGGACATTAAGGAATCCAAAGAAAAGTTTAGTAGGGAGCTGTGAAACCATCTTTGGGCCATGGGAAGCATGGACATCGCACACACACGGGGGTGGGCTATGGTTAAGTAATTTATTGCTGCATCACTGCACCGACAGCAACGGCAAGGAAATATCCCAAAAATCAAAAGCTGTAACTGTGTGGTGGCTGAGTGATGTTCAGCTTCCAAAAGATAAAGACGTATACCAAATAAGTTATAGGTTTTGCAGAATCTGATCCTTTTAAAAGCTTTTCCCAGGTTGGATATTCATTGAAATATTGAAGGTGGACTTAATTCTTGTGGATATTCATTGAAATATTGAAGCTTGGAGACGTGTATTCATTGTGAAATCGAATTTATGATCCCCCATGACATCATCCAATAAGATTGGCATTTTACAAATTTAGGGCTCCAATCTCGAATTCTCTTTTTATATTTACCTCGTTTTGTGGGGTGTCAAAAAAACATAGGGAGTTAAATTAAGTTAAAATGCAATTTCACTATTTTATTAATTAATGTTTTTATAATTTTTTAAAAGATTACATTAAAATCTTTTTTTTTTTTAATTTAAAGTGTAATTTTATTTTCCTTTATTTATAATTTTTTATATTTTAAAAAGTAAAAAAAATGTAATTTTTACACTCCTCCCGCTGCTCTTGATGCCTACCCTACAGGGTAAAGCCAAAAATTTTCGATGTATGGATGTCTCTCTCGTTGTGTACACATGCATTGTGTAGATTTTGATCGGTTTTCATTTTTTTCCATATTAGTTCGGCTTTTGGCTTGTACTAATTACTGTACTACCTTGTATTAGTGGAACTTAAAAAAAAAAAAAATTAATATAACTTCTATTCTCTAAATTTGATAATTAGGTTCACTTTGATATCAATATTTTTTTTTATTACTTAAATTTGATAATTAAATTTATTTTAATTCATTAACTTTAATTCTATCAAATCTAAATGATGTAGCACTAAAAGATTACGTCATATCATCAAACTTTTACATTTATTAAGTATAATGTATGTTATTTTTCTTTTATGTGCAGAGAAAAAAATTATAAGTAGAATTGTTTCATTTCTAATTATATTAATTCTTTAATCATATTCGACAATTTGATTGCTGGATATCTGTTGTTGTCGTCATCGTCGTCTTCAACACAAACAATTTAGCCCCTTTAAAAGGTTATCAAAACTTTTGGGATGTTTCTTTGTTCTTCGCACCATTTAAATTGCAATTGAAAATGGATTTTTAATTATATACGTGTTTATTATTACAGATATAATAAATATTATTGTAAAAAATCTCTTAAAAAAAAAAACCAATCAAAGTGCCAGAACAGAACCCTGATGAAGGAACCCCAACACCCTTAAAATGAAGGGTACTGACCTAGACAAAATTGGGGGGGGGGGGGTGCCCATAATTGGAGGACACCTTTCCATTGCATTAAATCCGTAGGGATTCATTCACTTGCTTTAGGTAAGGACCAACTTTCAAAGGGACAAATTAGGGTCCATCAAATTCTTCTTCTGCAACATGCATTTCCAGCTTTGATATCTTTCAGATGTTATATAGGCATAATGCTGAATTTTATCCTCAATATTTACGTTTTTTTTATCAATTTAACTCATATTTTTTAGTTAAATTTAATAATTAACCTTTTAAATAGAGTGAAATTGTTTTTTTTTTAAACAGAAATAATGACTAAAACATTGAGGATATAAGACTAATTTATCTTATACGACGCATCAACAAATATTTTAAAAATTAAAAAGAAAATTCATAAAAATTCAAAAAAAAAAGAAAGAAAGCATAAAGCACATATAGATTGTCATACTGATTTCTATATTTAAAATTTTAATATTTTAATCTGAATTTCTGTTAAAAAATCAATTAGACTCTTTTAAAGATTAGTAGTCAAATTCATCTCTTTTTAAAAGATTATGGACAAAATTTAGCTAAAAAAATATGATTCAAATGGTAAAAGATAAAAACATTAAAGACTAAATATAATAGTATATCTATTTTATAATGTATATAAAAAAATACATACATATGAATCTTGTGTGTTGATATGATAATCAGGATGTTCACCGCTCCAAATATAATCTGGATTCGAATCACATTAATCGCATTACTGTTAGAACTTGACTTTCTTCTTACAATTCACCTAAAAAAACACATACATATACGTTTGTTGGACTAAACCGTGTGTGTTTTTAACACTGTATATCCCCCATCCACCCACCTACGACCTTTTTCAGTTTCGCATGTGCTTGTGGTGTACATGTCTTGATAATGTCATTGAAAGTGAATTTTAATCAATGATATGATTTTTTTTTCCTTATTTTTTGTGCGAATTAATTGTTTTACGGGCATAAATAATATATATATATATATATATCTATATTAGATATATAGAATATCTAAAATTCGAGTAACGTAGAGAATAGAGACATCAGCATTCGGGATTTTTAAATTTTAGTATATTTCTCTATCGGATATATATTATTAGTATCCATACATCTAGTTGCATCTAGGCGTTGTGCAACCTTTTTTATTTGTTGATTACATATTATTATAATTGAAAAAGAGATTGGATCAAGTAATAATAGTTTTTAAGAGTTTTATTGTGAGATTTCGATATTATAATTGGATAAAAAATCAAATCAAGCAATGATAATTTTCGAGAGTTACAATTGGATAAAAAATTTAGTGAGCGAATTAAACTTAAATAATATTACTTATTGATTTATGGTGAATTATTCTTTAAACTGACAAAACTCATGAACGTAAAAAATTTTTAAACTGCATAATCGAATTTACAACTATTAATCAATTTATCTGATTGCAACCGAACCAAAATATAAAAGAAAATTCAATGTATATAAAAGAAATTATGCGAAATTTGAACAAACAATGAGATGAAGTGTTGTGAATTTGAATGAATTGTCAGTGGTTTGAGGTCAGGATGTTGTGCAAAAAAACAATGGATATGCTGATAGCAGCGGAGACATGGGAGGGGATAAGTCTAAGTTTGGTCTTTTATGTTTCGGTGAACTGAACTTTGCACATGCACGCATGCGTGCATACATGCATGATTATAACTTGTCAAAGAAATGAGTCTAGTTTCATTGTAAATTTGACTTGATTTGAAATTACAAGGAAAAAAAATTATTGTTATTCTTTGCTGAAATCGAAGTTCATCTATGAGCTTGATATGGATTTACAAGAAGGAAGTTTGCTTATGTTTATTTATTCAAGAGTTTATTAAACCAAATAAGAAAAATAATATTATTAGAAGATAATATTTAATGAATTTAAAGTTTAAATCTCAATGATTACCATTCTTTTTTTTTAAGTTATAACAAAATTTTATTAATTGTTAAGTGGCGGGCAATTCTTTTCAAAAAAAATTTAAAGCGTTGTTTATTTTACAACTAAATAAATTACGGTCTAATTTGATGAAACGTTTATATACTATGAATCTCGTTTTTAATTTGAGCTCTCATAAAATTGAAAAACAAAATTTCGAATTGATTGAAACTAAAAAACTTAAACCCTTTTTTGTTTTCCATTGTATCATTTATAGAATCAAGGAAGAGTGCTGCAATTGAGATAAAAGAAGACCCATTTTCTTTCTATATAATTTAAAATAACAATAATAATAATAATAATAATTATCCATGATACATGCCTTTTAATTGTTTCCATCTCATATCAATGGTAGAAGAATTAAAGTGTTATAAATCATGTATGGATGAATTAGTTTAAGTTGAATTTGTTTGATGAATCAATTATCTAGTTCAATGACAATGATGACTGAATTTAATGATAATTATTTAATTAGGATTATGAGTTATGATTTAAAATAAAAATAAATTTATGACTCGATAAGATGGTGCGATAATTGTTCGCCTCATTTTAATCATGAGATCAAGGGTTTAATCTCCACCTATGAGTTCACGAGAATATAACATATTTTATGGGATGTGGAGATTAGTCACTGTTATTGATGGTTAAACCCTAGTTTTGACTCAAAAAATATTTATTAATATTAAGTTTTTAAAATTTTTAAATTTTGACAGTAATTATGGATTGAAATAACAAAATTGTTGTAATTAAATTTTAAATAAAAAGATTATCATTTACTGATAAATCATAAATCAAAATTAACTTTTTTTTTCTTTTTTTTTTTTGAAAATTTTCTAATTTCAACGTTACTTAAGTCGGACCCAACCGATTTAAATTAGTCTAGACTTGGGAGTTGACAACTAATAATGACAAGCTTGATTAGGATGTACACGTGGAGTATTTCCATAACCTAATTGGCCTTCTGGGCCCAACATACGAGGGTCTCATTTTTATATTTATTTTCTTTATTTGAGTTAATTTTATCAAACATCCCACGTTATGTCCTTCATTTTACGTTCGTCACTAAATTTCAAAACATTTTAATATTTTTAAATTATCAATGTTATATTAAATAAGTGTTTTATTTTAAAATATTATTTAACCGTTAAATGACACATCAAATTTTATATGACATATTTTAAAATGAAATTAAAGCATTGTCACATAATTTTTAAAATTAAAAACTAAAAATAAAGTAAAAAAAAGAAAAGAAATTATGTATAAATAAAAGTTTAAGAAATCTTAAAACCAAAATTTTTATAATATCTATTTTCAAAGACGGAACTAAATGTTTTTCAGGAGTTGTATATTTTTATAAGAGTTAAAATTTAATTTCGGACAAATTATAATTTACCATTTACTTACTTTGGTATCGAGTGGTTTGAAAATGGATTGGAGTCCATTTTTTATTTTTTCTATCTTTTTTAGTTTCGGATGTGCAGCTATCTTAATCATCGATGGATATAGGTTTTTTACAAGCAAATTCGAAAGGAAAAGTTGAAAAAACTGAAGTAAAAAGGAAGAAGTGACAGAAGGTGGTGAAGCCACGTCGAAGCATCCATGACCGTTCATGGTTGAATCATAAAGGGTCCCTTCCCTACGACATGATCCATCTTCATGGGACCTCTTGTCCTACCTTCATTACTCTTTACATCTACTCATGTCTTATCTTCAAACTCCTAACTTCTCTGTAATTACAACTCATATCATCTACTTCTGCTCTTTTCCGGTGATGCTTTTCATTTTCTGCCGAGTTTAACGCAAAGTATAAGATAAAATTTTCAAAAAATCTACCAAAGTCTTTAAA
Source organism: Kokia cookei (assembly GCA_039519145.1). NCBI lineage: Eukaryota > Viridiplantae > Streptophyta > Magnoliopsida > Malvales > Malvaceae > Kokia > Kokia cookei. Next base: position 39,682,442 of record CM076906.1, read on the forward strand.
ATAATAATATTTTTACATTATCATTAAAAAATCATTGGTAAAGTAAATTTCTCAAAAATTTATTTCAGGTTAAAAAAAGTTTTCCGAAAATAGAAATTTCAACAATGAATCATTCAACAGTTCCTTCCGCTGCTCAAATTTCAAGCAAATTTGAGAGGGTCCTCAGTGGCCCAATGAGATGGGCTATTAAAATTTCTATGATACCGGACCTTAGCTACAACAGTAAATTGGGCTAAGATAGCTTCTGCCACCCTATTTTGGAGACTTTATTTTATCCATATTTTTTGATTGAATTTTAATATGATTAATATAAATATTATTAAGCGTGAATTCGAATACGTTGAATTTCATCATCTTTTTATTTATGAAAAAAAAACTATGAATAATTTTAAGTATTGTGTAAAAAAAAATATATGATCAAAATTTATAATAATATTATTAAAAAATACATTATGTCCGATAAGATTTTTTTTTAAAGTTAGTTTATATATTTAAATAATTATACTTCATTGTTGTATTCAAATATGTTTAACATAGATATTATATATATATATATATATGGATAAGATGGGCAGCTCCAATCACCTTATAATTGAACATGCAATGGATTTGGGGAGCCTAATCCATGCCAGGTAATGTGTATAATTATGTTTGGAATATATGATGAAATTTATTTAAAACTCATAATTATTATTATTATTATTATTTTGGTTAGAAACAGCAGAAGCCAGGTTTTATGCTTGAAAAAAATGGATGCCAATGAATGTGAAAAATAAATCCATCCGTTCAAAATCCAATGTTGATGAGCTGGTAAGATATCTGTTATGTGGAGCTCTGTTACAGGAAATCACTACTTTTTCATCCATTCATTTTCAAATTAGTATACGTGCTTTCACTAAAATTAACCAAATTTATTGAAAAAAAAAAAAAAATCAATTCTCGTATCGATGTTGTATAGTTTTTTTATTCTTACAGTATGTATCAATCAAAAGTTTTCATTTTTTTTTTTTTACAATTCAATCTTTTTTTAAATAATTTTGAATATAATAAATTTGTAAATCAAAATTCAAATAGTTTTTTTTTTCTCTATCATTGACAGTAAGATTGATTTAGATTTAAGGTATATTCTTTCACTCGTTGATGAGTATTGATTCACCGTACTGATCGTCGAATTGTCGCTTGAAAATCACTAATTGAACTTAAAAAAAAAAAACTTAACAGCTCAATGACTCAAATAAAAACTTTCGAATAATTCAATAATTATTTTATAAGTTTTTAAAGTTGAGTAACCAAAACATAAATAAACGGAATACTAGACCAGTTTACTTTAAATTTAAATGCTTCATGGACCCTTGATTAAAAGCATTGAAGGTGAAACCGGTGGACACCATTGATATCCAAACAAAGATATTGTTTCAGCTCCGTACTTGTTCAATATAGAAGTCGTTCTTTTCTTCCTTTATTTCAGGGTGTTCATGGCGTTTTCTTCCATTGAATTCTCAATAATTATTTATTTATTTTAGATGAGATCGGTTTGGTGCAACTATTCCTTCATGATCTACTTCAACCAAACTAACCTCCCTCTCATACTTTAATCAAAGGGTGTTATTCAAGTTCATTAAAAAAAATTAATTTAACTCATTACTTATCAAGTTGAGTTAGAGTTATTGATTTAGCTGAATTCGAGTTCTCAATTCAAATGCTCGTTGGCTTTTTATTTTAATCTATTTTTGTATTATGAAATTTTGTTTTGATTTAAGATGTTATTCGGTGCTCGAGTTTGATACTTTTTAATAATGTGCTACATGTGTTAATTTTTGGCCAATTTGGTGCCTATTTTTGACAAATTTTATATATTTTGATCCCCAAATGTAATGGTGTTAACTTTTTAATGTTTAATTAATTGAGTTTTTAAGGTTGATATGATAAAGTTAATTTCTTATATTAACAGATTTGAAGTTTTCATGGTTTTTTAATAGAATAAATTTAGTGTTAATTACAAATTTGTTTAATTTTGCACTTAGTTTCTCCAATATAATTTTGATAAATGTGATTTAACTTGGGTATTAGGGTTGATTTGATAAAAGTTAATGCTAATATTAATAGCTAAATATGAATTTTCATCAAATCAATTTTAAAATTTGAATTAAATACTAAAAAGTTAATATCATTATCTTCAAGTACCAAAATGTATCACATTGAATCAAAAAATAACTTAAGGTATCACGTTAGAAAGAAAAGTCAAATTTAGGCACCAAATTATGCATTAAACCTTATACTTTTACAGTTTAAGAACAAATCAACTTAATTGAGTTCAAACTTGAATACAAAAATTAATAAATGAACTTAATCAAACTCGAGTCAACTTGTATATCAGACTTTCAAAACAAACTTAAATTACCCCTATTTAAATTCGAGTAGACTCGATTACACTTTTATCATTATCAATTTTGTTATTTCCATTGTAGTCTTCAACTTATATATGAATTTGAAGAAATAAAAAATATATCTATACGAAATATATTTTGTATGATATAGCGGCATATAAGTATGTTTAATAAATGTTAATTGAGTCTTAGTTCAGTTAGTATCGACATTGTTGCTAGTGCAGAAAAATGTGCGTTCGAACGCGCTAAATGTTATAGCGGCATATAAGTATGTTTAATAAATGTTAATTGACTCTATTTAATAAATGTTAATTAAGTCTTAGTTCAGTTAATATCGACATTGTTGTTAGTGCAGAAAAATGTGCGTTCGAGCGCGCTAAATGTTATAGCGGCATATAAGTATGTTTAATAAATGTTAATTGACTCTATTTAATAAATGTTAATTAAGTTTTAGTTCAGTTAGTATCGACATTGTTGTTAGTGCAGAAAAATGTGCGATAGAGCTTGCTAAAGTGCATTTATCCTCCTATTTAAGGATTGAATGAGGGTTATGGATAATTCTAGGTATTGTATAAAAAAAAATATGCTTAATAAATATTTAATTAGGCTACTGGTCCCTATATTTTTGAAAATTTAAAGTTTAGCCTTCTTATTTTTAATTAAAGGAATGTTTAGCATTAATTTCTGCTTATATGATTTAAAAATTAAAGCTTAATTGATAACATTATTAATGAACTTTCGTTAACTCAATTTGAACATGTGACATTTTACTATTCAAAGGTTTGATTAAATTTGCATTAAATTAAAGTTTAATTGATAACACATTCAAATTTAATGAAAGTCAATTAATGGTGCTATCAATTGGACTTAAGTTCTAAATCAAATAAATAGGATAATCAAATTCTTGAAATATAATGTTAAATGAGCAAATTGAAACCAAACCTTTTAAGGGTCGTTCATGTAAGGGTTAAACATTCCCGAATGTGCTCAAATAAAAGTTTTTTATGCATTTCACTGCAATTAGCCTAAGTTGATTTGATTCGAGATGATCTAGCTTAAATTTAAATAAAATAAAATTTTTAACTATTTTATTTAAATTTAATCATTAGAATATATATAAATATTAAGATAAAATTATATAATTTTACTACTTTCAATAAAACAATAACTAAAGTTGGATATCTTTTTGGGTGAAAGTGACAAAAGGATTTGATTCGCCTAACAATCTCCTTCTAAAAAACAAAAGCTTAATGATCTTTTTGCCACCCACTAAACTGATTTGGTAATCCTCTTTTGTTTTAGTTGAAGATTAAGTAAATCACTCTTCTGATTTTCAAACAATCATATTTAGAGTGGGTTTGAATGGATGGGGTATTTACTTATTGTTAATATAAAAACAACGATAACGATAAGTATAACGTGAGATAAAAATAAATTAAACGCATCGTCCATCGAAACCCATAATAAATACGGGCTTCAAATTTAAAAAATGAAACAAAACTTTCACTTGAAAATCTTTCACATTATAAAAAAAAAAAAAAAAATTCAATTTAATATATTGTTAGTGAAATATTTTAATATTTAAATTTAAAATATATAATATTATTATGAGGTTTAGACATTAGAAAGGAAAGAGTGGGTTGGTCAGCCCCCACCATGGTGTCGACTGTCTCATATACCACCAACATTTGGAATAATAGTATTGTGAAGGGGATTCGCATTTATGCATACGTTTTTGGAGGTCCATAAATTAATAAACTAGATTAGTGGTCATGATTAATACGTTTAATTAGGTTATGGACTGTCAATGTGGCATGTCTACGTCGTTAGGAAATATGCTATCTAAAGTTAAATTAAAAAGCATTTAATTTAATTTGTTTATACAATTATTTTTTTAAACGTAAACGGTAATTTACAAAGGTTGACATAATAATCTGAACTCGTTGAATTCTAGCTTAATCCTATAAAGGGATGAATCGATATTTTTATTAGAACTTTGGGGGTCGAATTGGGAGTGATCTTAGATAATATCCATCTAAACCCAAGATACTTACTTTAATGCCACTTTTGGAATTTCATAACAACTTTTTCATATATTTTATTTTTACAAAATTTTATTATATGTATTTGATATTCCGAACACATATACATGGCAGTTGGATCAAAGTCGAGTCAAGCAAAAAAAAAAAAAATCATTCTACTCACTTGTGAACCCTAAATTCAATATATATTATCATTTAATTTAATTAAAATTTCTCAAATTAAACCAAATATCAACTTGGATGAGTAGCTATGTATACCCAAGTTAAAACTTTTGAAGGCATATCAATTGAGCTTAATAATATAAACATCAAATTAAAACTTTTTCTTCACATTTAATGAAATACAAATTTTAATTAATGATTTTTTTTTGGAAATATCTACATATATAACTAGCTTAGCATACACCCCTATATGAAGGCATATATAACTAGATAAGCATGAAAATCACTTTTGAGAGGAAAAAACAATATTGATATTTTGTACTCTCCCCTCTCTTTATGGTCATCCTTGGCATTTTCTGTGGCAACAAAACCAACCACATGACAAAGTTCTTTTACATTTGGACAACTCCCCCAATATCCTCTAAAAAGCCTATTTTATTGCATCTTAAGTATATTTATGATTCCAAAATGGAGAGTCACTTTCTTGAGCAGATAATTAATGAATTATAAGATTATGACACATTCACTGTATAGGTAAAAAAAATTATGTAACAAATATATAAAAAAAATTGTATAAAAATCAAATGTGTCCTTGATCGATGTGATAAGGAGTTCAAATCCCATCATCCACATTAATACCTTTAAAATAATATATATATAATTTCACAATTGAATTGGGACCCAGTTAATAGGTAACACCTACTCAATCAATTTTTTAAATAATAATTTAAAAGAGAATGTAGAAAGAAGCTTTTTTGTATTATTATATGATAATGACTTTACCAATGTCCAAATGATGAAAATGGGAAAGGGTATATTTTTCCCACTTACCATCTTTCAATTTTTCTCCTGCAAAAAATAGTTATTAGCAATGGGGTTTTCAGTCAAACAATATGGCATTTGAGTAGATCATGTATCACTTTAATCATCTAAACCATAAATGGACAATGTATTTGATAATCATCATCATCATCATCATATATATATATATATATATATATATATAGATCGATCTGAAAAGGATAGAGGCAAGTAATTAGGAAGAAAGGATCCAAAATGAATGGGGATGGGGATGTTGACAAGGCAGGGGCACAGCTTGGGTTAGGGATGTTTCCTTCTCTCAGGGGATGTGACCTGTCTCTAAGGCACCACCATGCCCTTCTATGACCTTTGCAATCACTTGACGTTCACATGTAACTATTTCTATTCATATATATATACATATATAAAAGGTGATGCATATTATTTTTTTAGGTATAAAAATTTAAGTATTTTAAAAAATAGACAAGTGGTAACATAGGAAGCTTAGGGAGTTAAAATTTTAAAAAAAGAAAATTGTAATCTAAGGATTTAAACGAAAATCATGTTATATAATATCATTTCAGAATGATAACAAATTTAGTAATTGTTAAATTAATTATATTTATCAACAATTCAAAATAAAACTTATTCAATTCACAAATCAATAAACATATATGGACTCAATCTTGTTAAAATTATTACATAATGATTAAATCTCAATTTGAATTATTTTTTCATTTTTAAATAAAAAAAGTCACAAGGCAAAAAAATTATAAACATCATATTTATTTATTCTTATATGATTAAATGAAAACTTTTATGAACAATACCCGAAAATTTGAGGATTTAATTGTTTTTAGAAATGCATGTGGCATAGGGGTGGGCAAGTGTCGGTTCAATTAAGTTGTCTTGCAAATGCAGCTCATCAATATATTTATTTATCATTTCCTTGTTTATTTATTCATTTTATTTTCAGTTCTTCGAGTCAAAAATAAAGAATAAAAAGACTTTAGGTTAAAATTGGAGACAAAACAAATTATTTTTTATATTTTTGTAGACATACTTCCGCTTTATAAGATAGATAAATGTAGTATTTGTCGAATTGCATGAGATGAATTATTGGTTCATGTGAGAATGTGCATAATTGGAAGGTTCTTAGAAGTATGTTAACTATATAATAATATGTTATAATTTTTTAATTTCATATATAATATGAGAATTGGGTGCATAATCATATGCTCCTCCCAACACCCAACTCATGCCATTAATTGATAAATATGTGCTTGGAAAGAAAATTAAAAAGAAACTTTCATATGCTTTGAATTTTTAATTTTTTTGCTGCTTCTCATTATGCCTACAAGTTTCAATTTTCATAATGGGTTTTCAAAATTAACGAGTGAATATTTATAACTTTTTTTTATATATAATCACAAATGTTTTTAAATTATTATTTATGGATTAGTATTTAATAAATTATTAATAGTTTTTTTAATAATAAAAAAATAGAACATATCATCATATCAGAGTTTTTTTTTTTTTTTTTATATACAATATTTAGAATTACTCATAGTCCCTCTCCAACTCATAATTAGGAAGATGATGCGTTTCAACGCATTCGAACCTACATTCTCCTACATTAACAAAAATATCCACACTAATCAAATTAAGACTCAATCAACAATATTTATATGCATTTTTATATATATAATATCAATTCATATTCTCCTATTAAATAAATATTGAAGCATTATCTCCCTTCAAAAAAATTTTGAAGCATTATGTGAATATAAAGAGGTAGGCTAGCTGTTATCTAAGATTTGAATTTTAGTGAAAAAAATTTAGGCATCATAATTAAATATTAAATTTTTGAAAATTTAAAAAATAATAATATTATTATATTAATATATAATTTTATATATTTTTAAAGAGATTCGATGACATATATATTGTTATCAGAATCAGATAAGATTGATTTGAATCGATAATCTAATTGATAAATTGAAGAAGGAATGAATGGATAAAAAATCAGGGTTAAAATGAATTTAAATGTATAATTTTGATGTTATAATTTATAAAATAAATATTTGTGTGTATTTCTTCGAAATACGAATACATTTGCATGTGATACATAGTTGACCTATTTACAAGCCTTCCCTTCAAGAATCGAATCACGTTGATCGATGGAAGTCGGTTTTTTTGTGTGGGGGAGTGTTGAAGATCCAACGTCCCATCTCGTTCCACGTGTTGATAAACCATTGATCATGAATTTGATGTGACATACACATGCAGCCATACGAGCTTCGCCCCCACAGTTTATATTATTGAGGATAATACCATAACCAAACCAAAGAGATCAAAGAACAAGAAGAAACTGAAGCCAAAGATATACAAATAGGATTTAAAGATAGATCAAAGAAAAGGGTCGAAGCAAGTTGTTTTGTTTCAATGGAAGTTGGTCGAAAAATGGCTAACATGCTTGGAACCGAGCATGATTTGAACTTCAAAGAGACCGAACTGTGTCTTGGTTTGCCCGGTGGTGTCGATGTTGTTGCTGCTGGTAATGAAACGGAAAGTTCTTCTTCCCCAAAGACTAATGGCAAGAGAGGCTTCTCTGAGACTGTTGATTTGAAGCTTAATCTTCAATCCAAAGAATCTACCATGGATCTAAACAAGAGCCTCGATGACAATGGCTCTAAGGAAAAAACAGGTTCTGCCAAAGATCCTGCAAAACCACCTGCCAAGTAAGTCATAATTATAAGACCGACCAAACCCAGTTTTTGTTTAGGGTTCTTTTTTAACATGGGTCTTTTTTGTACAGGGCACAAGTGGTGGGTTGGCCACCAGTTCGATCATATAGGAAGAACATAATGGCTAACCAGAAGAACAGCAGTGAAGAAAGTGGGAATAGTGGTGCAGCTTTGGTGAAAGTGAGTATGGATGGTGCACCATATCTGAGAAAAGTTGATTTGAAGATGTATAAGAGTTACCAAGAGTTATCTGATGCCTTGGCTAAGATGTTTAGCTCTTTCACCATGGGTAAGCATACATGTAGTTTTTCATCATATGCATGTGTGATTATTATTATGTACATGAATGTTGAGATTTATTGGTTTTGGGTCTTTTTTAAAAGGTAATTATGGACCTCAAGGAATGATAGATTTCATGAATGAAAGCAAGTTGATGGATCTTCTCAACAGTTCTGATTATGTGCCAAGTTATGAAGATAAAGATGGCGATTGGATGCTAGTTGGTGATGTCCCATGGCAGTAAGTTCTTATTCTATAAATACCCAAATTCCCTAATTCAATTTGGCCTATCGAAGTTCGCTTTTCCTCCAAAGTATAAAAAACATATAGAACCCTAAAAGCTAGCCTTCATTACATGCCATCCATCTCCATCATCAACATAATCTCATCTTTTGCTTAATTTCTTCATAGGATGTTTGTTGACTCATGCAAACGCTTACGCATAATGAAAGGATCAGAAGCAATTGGTCTCGGTATGTTTTCTATTCACTAATCTTCGATTTGTATCATATATTACATTCACTTTCAATGATATAAAAAAAACTATATATTATACTTTCAGCACCAAGAGCAATGGAGAAATGCAAGAGCAGAGCCTAAAAACAAGATCCTGGAATTGAGCAAAAGGCTAGGAGGGAGCCTTCTTATCGGGATGTGTTTTATGTTTTTTTTTTTTTTTTTTTTTATGTTTATATATATGGTATATAGATATGCAAAAAGAGGAATCATGGGGACATATTTGTAATGTACAAGAAGCAATAAACTTAACCTTATATATTGCTGGCTTGTTTTGTTGCTGATGATGGGGGCTTTGTTTTTAATAATTTCGCAATGTTTTTTTTTTTTTTTTTTTTTGCAATTGTCTTTGTTGTCATAGCTTCTTGTTTATGTGTGTGTGTTTTTCTATCATTATTTTCCTTTTTCTTCTACCCCCACTCAGTTTTAATGCTAATGGTACTATTTTTTTCCCTTCCCGAATCAGAAAGATTCTTTATATCATGTATAATTCCATATATTATTGTTCTTGATTTGTTAATTTAATTATTGTATTAATATGGGGTTTTTTTTTATAATATTAGAAATTGAGGAGCCCCAAGAGAGATGGGGAACATGAGCATGTGGAAGTTGTTGGGGCATTCATTCATTGCCATTAGTTTATGCTTTTATTATATTAGTTGAATTCTATGGGGATCTCCTACATTTTGGGTTTATTTTTATAGACCTGTTCCTTATGCTTCCATTTATCTTTAATTTTATATATAACTATATATTTTGGATCTGGCATAGTGATGTTATCTCATGTCCAATATCTTTGATCGATATATAACATATGCAATTCGGCCACGTTATGTACTAACTCATGCAATGTGGAAGAGCAGCAAAAATACAGCTTCTGTATTTCAATCATTCCTTTGAACTGTAACAAACAGTAATTCTCAATGATTCAGGGACATTAGCAGATCTGTTCATCCAGTCAACCAAATGTAATGGATTTTTTTTTTTAAATATTAAAAGATAAAATGATAATTTTCAAAAATTTTGGGGACCAAGGTCACCTTCACCTCTATTACAGTCCGCCCCTAACATTAATTCTTAAGTCCGTCTCCTACCTTTGTAACGAAGCAAGCAAGGGATAAAGTTGAAGATAATTTATCTTAGATGAAGATATGATACGTAAAGATGAACATGAGAGATTCGGATTCATACCTTTTTCTCTTTTGCTCTTAGGATCCCTTCAAATGGATGCATCTATTTAATTATTAATTTTAAGTATTAAAGTAAATAAAAATGCACTAAAAATTTTATTATACGTATCTGCGCATGAAAATTACGTACTTAGAACACAAGGGGTGTTTAAAAATAACATGCAACAAATAATGAAATGTATAGTAACTTATTTTAATTATGGAAGATTTTTTTTTTGAAATTTTCTAACCGAATTGGTGTTCGATTGACTCATGACACCAACTCAATTAGAAGCTTAAATATTAATAGTATAGATATGTAGTCGATGGAGGTAATAAAGTATGCATAATACAATTAAAACATAAACATTATATTGAAATTTAGTTTTAGTTTAATGGTAAGATTAATATTTTATTGATATAAAGAGCACGGGTCGGGTTCAAATTCAATTAGAAGCAATTTTTTATTGATATTTAAAAAATTAAAATATTTTCAAATAATATATTTTATTTTAATTGCAGAAAAACATTCTTATATTTTTTTCTGAGTTGATACCCTATTATTAAACCTAAAAACAACCTGATTATAATCTAGAGCAAAGAGTTGTTTGCTTAAACCAAACGACCCAACAACCTAAGCTCAAAGTTAGAATCCAAATTTGATCCTCTCGCACTCAGGACACGGAAATTAATCATTGCTATCAATGATGGATTCTTTAGTTTCAACCAAAAAAAAAATTTAAAACCCAAATGGGAATAAATTAGCACTTCTTAATTAGACTTATTCACATGTTGAGTGGTCCGTTTCAAGCTTAGATAATATTTTTAGAATTGATTCAAATTTAAATTAAATAATTTTAAAATGTATATTTCATTAAACTTAACTACACAAACATATAAATATAAATTTGAATTTTTTAATATTTTATTTTCTAAAGAGTAATAAGGGTTATTTGACTAGAATCTCGCCTGAACTTGAAAAATTCTTTAAAAACGAGTCATGACTCTACTCAAAACTAAATATAGATATGTTTTTTTTTTTAAGATTCTCAATATTTGATAATCATATTAAATTTTAGTTATTTCGGAACTAAGTTGTGTAAGATTTTAAATAAAGTAAAAGTTCCCTCAATACTTATTCGAGTACAATAATAACATATAGGGTAAATTACACCAACAATCACTCAACTTTTATTTTTCGAAACAAACAATCACCTGGTTTACATTTCAATCCCTCAACTTTGGAAATGTGACAAAACAGTCCTTTTTCACGTTTTCCGTCACAGACATCACGGAACAGTGACATGGCAGTTGACGGCGTCGGAGGAGTGTGGAAAATGTTCAGCTGGCCGGTCACATTTAACAAAACAGTCACTCAACTTTGAAAATGTGACAAAACAGTCACTAAAGTTATCGAAAAGTGACAAAATAGTCCACTTGTTGTCATCCACATCAGCATCACCTTTCATCTCCCCATTTTCTTCACTTTTACCGTTAAACCAAGATGGGATTTGTAGAGTTAAGTTGGACAAACATTGAAACCAAGGAAACAAGTTCCATTAAGAACTTACTAATGTGTGCTGTATACGTAAAATTCACAAACGAATAACCGAATTTGCTAGCAAGGGTCAAACATGACTAACACCCTACACCTCAAAAACTCCCTCCAAGCCCCCCTTAAAAACCGCAAACACCAAAGCTCCAACACAAAATTGAAGGGCGAAAACATGTCTCGTGTAACCAAGGAAATAAAGGCCAAAGCTGAAGTTTATTACGACGACGAAACATGTAGAGAGAAATTCGCATCATTGTTAGAAGAAAAAGGGTTCCCCATTGGCTTGCTAACGTTTCAAGACATTCAAGAATGTGGGTACGTTAAGGACACCGACTTTGTCTGGATCCGACATAAAAAGAAGAGGGAGTTGTGCAAGTTCGAGGATGTTGTCCTCAGCTACGACGTCGAGATCAGTGCTCATTTCCAGCCCAACAAGATCAAGAATCTGACGAGTGTTAAAGCCAAGGAGTTCATGATTTGGATCACCTTAACCGATATCTATGTCGACCAATCTTCGTCCATTACGTTCAAGACAAATCTCATTGGCTTGTCCAAGTGTTTCCCGGTGTCGGTTTTCAATGTTTGTGCAACACATTTATGTTACAATACGAGAGAGGGCTCAAGAAATTTGAAGGTAATCCTAGGAAACGAAGGAGGGGGATTATACGTACATACTACAAAGGAATTAAATAAATCTTTACATGTAATGTCTTTTTAACTGTCCCCATTTGTTAAATGGTAAAAGTGAAGAAAAGGGGAAGATGAAAGATGATGCTGATATGAATGACAACAGGAGGACTATTTTGTCACTTTTCGATAACTTTAGTGATTGTTTTATTACGTTTTCAAAGTTGAGTGATTGTTTTGTTAAATGTAACCAGTCAGCTGGACATTTTCCACACTCCTCCAATGTCGTCAACTGCCATGTCACTGTTCCATAACGTCTGTGATGGAAAAGGACTATTTTGTCACATTTTCAAAGTTGAGAGACTATTTTATCACATTTTCAAAGTTGAGAGATTGAAATGTAAATCAAATAACTGTTTGTTTTGAAAAATAAAAATTGAGTGACTATTAATGTAATTTACCGTAAAATATATTTTACCCTCAAAGAATCGATTGTAAAATACATTACACTTTTCAAGTTTATGTATAAACTTTGAAAATATTTATCTTCAATAAATGTAAAACAGACGTAAATAATACATTTGTCCAAAATGTAATTAATTTTCTAAAGTCATTATCTTCACAAAATTAAAATTTTATTTTGAAAATAGAAATTAAAAGTTTAAAGGAGGAGAAATAGCAGTAAGGAAGAAAAATGAATAAAAAAGAGTGGGGGTCTGAGTAAAGAGCTTGCTTAAGTCCACAGCAAAAACCCCAAAAAATGAATGATGAAAAATACATCATCGGCCGGCCGCCAACATTAACTTCCGATCAATTCCCCAAAAGCTTCCCCCCACTTTCCCTAACTTTCTCTTCATCCAAACAAACCCCATCTCTCTCACCCAAACTACAAAATCAAAAGTAAAAATTAAATCCTTCTAATGGATTTCAACGAACTAGAAGCAATCGAGGGCCTACGATGGTCATGGCATTCATGGCCCACAACAAAACCCGACGCCTCCTCATTAACGATCCCACTTGCCGTCATGTGCACGCCGTTGACGGAGTTCTCGGAGCTCCCAATCCTCCCTTACGACCCTCTCATTTGTTCCAAGTGCGGCGCTGTTTTGAACCCGTACGCGCGCGTCGATTACACCTGCCGTGTCTGGTATTGTTCTTTCTGCTTCTCCAAAAACTCTTTCCCTCGAACTTACTCTTCTTCCCTCGAAGAATCCAACCTCCCTGCCGAACTCTTCCCCAATTACAGCTCCGTTGAATACGCAAGGACCGTTAATCCCGTTACGAAACCTATGGGGTCATCGCTTTCTTCGTCTTCGTTGTCGTCGATGGCGTCGTCGATGGGCGGAGAAGTATGGGGCAGAGGGCCGGCGTTTGTGTTCGTGATCGATGTGTGTATGGAAGAAGAGGAGTTGAGAGGGGTTAAGAGTGAGTTGCTGCGCGTGGTGGAACAGTTGCCGGAGAGCGCGTTGGTTGCTTTGGTTACATTTGATGCAATGGTGAATGTGTATGACCTTGGGTTTTCTGAGTGTTCGAGGGTCGTCGTGTTTCATGGTGATCGCGAGCTTTCTTCCCAGCAGGTAGTTAAAAATAAAAAAAAAACAAAAACAAAAAGCTCAAAGACCCAATTTTTTTATGCTAGTCTCAAATCGTTTGTTATGGTAACCAATTATGCAATGTGATGAATAATTATATATATTGTTAGCTTCTGCAATTATTTTACTGTGATTTGGATGCTAAATTGAAAGTTTGAGTTTATTGGTATGTTGGTAGTGAATGTATTTTGTTAGCAATGGTGAGGACTGTTTGGTTGCTTAGAAAGTACGGAAAATAATTATTTTCCGTTAAAGATTGGGAATTTTTAGTTCTTCATATTGTTATTTGGATGCTTTTAATCGAAAAGATGGGAGTGGTGACTGTTTAAGGAGTTAGATTATGTTTAAGAGAGGAGGAGCTGAATGTATGTGTGAAAGATAACCTAAACTTCTCGAGTCTGTTACCCTGGCACTTGGCTTTTTTTCTGTTTTGGTACATTTTTAAGTTGTAGTGTGATTTGGATGCATTTCAGATACAAAAGTTTCTTGGAATCGGTGGTAAGAAGCTACAGCAACTTGGGAAGAGTTCGGTTATCCAAAAGCAGAGTTTTCTACTGCCAATATCTGAATGTGAGTTCAGTATAACATCTGCAATCGAGGAGATCCATTCCTCTGCGCAGCTGACACCCGGTCATCGGCCTCAGAGATCGACTGGAGTGGCAATATCTACTGCACTCGGACTTTTGGAAGGATGTTTGGTTAACACAGGGGCCAGGATCATGGTCTTCACTTCCGGACCTGCTACTCGGGGCCCTGGAATTGTTGTTGACTCAGATCGTGCTGTTGCTATTAGGAATCATAAGGATCTCATAAATGGTCAGGCACCGAATTATTGGAAATCTAGCAATTTTTATAAGAGATTATCACAGAGACTATGTGATTCATCCATTGTTCTTGATTTGTTCGCTTGTTCTCTGGATCAAGTTGGAGCAGCGGAGCTAAAAGTTCCTGTTGAGAGTTCGGGTGGGTTTATGATTCTAGGGGAGTCTTTTGAATCTGATCAATTCCGAAAATGCATGCGTCATATATTTAGTCGCAATGAATCGGGGAACTTGAAGATGTATTTCGATGCAACCATCGAGATAGTGACTACTAAAGATGTAAAAATCTGTGGAGCCCTCGGACCTTGCATTTCTCTTCGGAAAATGAATAATTTGGTGAGCGAGAATGAGATCGGGGATGGTGGTACATATATATGGAAACTGGGTACACTTACTAGTAAAACATGTATTGCTTTCTTCTTCCAAGTAAACTACGAGAATAAACCTCAACCCGGCGCTGCGTTCTTGCTACAGTTCATAACACGCTATAGAGATGGGAACATGGGAATTCGAAGACGGGTGACAACCGCTGCAAGAAGATGGGTTGCAAAGCAGTCACCAGATATTCGTGCCGGGTTTGATCAGGAAGCAGCAGCTTCAGTTATGGCCCGACTTGCTATCCGTCGAGCAGAAACATGTCAAGCTAGAGATGTTATCAGATGGTTGGACGATAACCTTATTCGTTTTGCTTCCAAGTTCGGAGACTATATACAGGAAGATCCTTCGTCTTTTCGTCTTTCATCGAACTTCTCACTTTACCCTCAATTCATATTCTATTTAAGAAGGTCCCAATTTCTCGATGTCTTTAACAGCAGTCCTGACGAGACTGCTTTCTTTCGACTGATGCTGAATCGTGAAGGAGTTACGGATTCTATTGTCATGATCCAACCCACACTCCTACAATATTCTTTCGATGGACCTCCGGTTCCGGTTCTCTTAGACATTCGTTCTATATCCCCGGATGTTATTTTACTCTTTGACTCGTACTTTTGCGTGGTTATTCATTATGGATCCAAGATTGCTCAATGGAGAAAGCTCGGTTACGATAAAGACCCAAACCATGGGAATCTAAGAAAGTTGTTTGAAGCACCAGAGCTGGATGCAGGTCAGTTGGTGGCAGGACGAGTTCCACCACCGAAGCTTGTTAAATGCGACCAACATAGCAGTCAAGCAAGGTTTCTTCTTGCCAAGTTAAACCCATCGGTTACTCAAGATTCGACTTACACGGATGGTTCAGACATTATATTTACAGATGATTTGAGCTTACAAGTTTTCATAGATCATTTGCAAGCCCTTGCAGTACAGGGCTAATTTACTGGGATTTTGTGTACACCATCTCTTTGGGGCTACATATGTATTTTGCTTAAAGCATCTCTTTAGTAAATTAGTGATCGAACTTTTGAATCAACGAGGAACAAAGTGATTTTTCATTGTATACATTTTTGTATATTTTGAGCAAAGATGTTGTGGATGCTCAAGACTAACATTTTACTCTTTAATGAAAATGTTAATTTGTGACCCAAAAAAAAGTCAATGAAAAGGTAAATTCTACTATTTATCTTTGTACTTTGCAAAAATTGTAAATTTAGTCATCAATTTTAGTTTATAATTTTTGAACTAGTCAATTGTAATCCTTATTTTCTAAACAATAGTAATTAAATTTATTCGATTAAATTTAATTGTTAGTTTTGTATTATGCGTATAATTGTAAATTGGATTCATATTATCCAATTGAATAATTCTATGTGTCAATATTTTTCAAATTTTGAAATTTCAAATGTTGATACAGATGATAATCGTTAGTCCATCAATTGAATTTTTAATAAGTAATATGTGAAAATAACAAGTTGATAAAGTATTACATACATGATAATATATTTGACGGATCAGATTTTGAAAATAACAAAACTTAACTTAATGAATTTAACGGCTATTTGTTGGTGAAGACCAAAATTTTAAAATCTGAAAAATACAAGGACTAAACATGACCAAATTAAAGTATAAGATTAAATTCACAACTTCCTTAAAATGTATTGATTGACGGGGCTACATAAAATTGAGCATACAAATGGATATCTCTTTGCAGACAACTCTATCATCACATAGAATTTCATTTTTCTTTAACTATCATGTCTAACATATGTCCGGAATATGATCGTCCGCTAAATACACGAAAATCTTGAAACATATCAAACACATACTCATTTCTAGCTCGAACATATCACACCTGTGTTCGAGTAACAGAGGAAAAAATACATGCATTTCAGACAATCCCTCAAGGTACCCCTTTAGACAATCCAGGCTACAATAGAGCGGAGAAAATGCCATAAGCAGTAATGGGTAAATATATGACGGAGACTCTTGTATTAGGAGTCAGCCATATTGTATTTTACTCTCTCTACTCAAATAATGGGCAAATTAATCCTGTACATTACATTAAAAAGTAAACTGATCCTTTTGTTAAAAATTTCATCTATTTTTACTTTTAAATACATTAGCATAAAATACAAATGGCACCTCACATGTCACTATCTGATTATTCCATCAACCACGTAAGTTTTTAACGGTACAAATGGATGAAATTTTTACAGAAAAAACCAAATTTACTCTTTAATATAATGTACAGGAACTAATTTGCCCCTTTTTTTTTAACAGAGAAGCAAAATGCAATCCGACTCATAATGGCCTCCAAAGTACTTTACAGCATTAATGAGAAGTAATATAAGTGAAATGTTTAGTGCAACTTGTGCCATTTACTAAGAAACTAGACAATATCAAGGACAATCTCTTAAGCTTCATTGGAACAACTTAAAAGCTTGAAATTATACAATGAACATAGGCAGCCAAGAGGCACACAGAACCAGTATAGTATACTAATACCAGATACCATCTTCATAAAATGGTGAAATCAACATTTCAGAATAACAAAACAGATGCTTTACAGGTTCATCTTTCACAGCTTTACAAAAGTCATAATATCCTCATTCTGTGGTTTGTACCCAATTCTCAATTTCCAGCAAGCTTAATAGTACTATTACTAATAGGGTTATTGATTCAGGTTGCTATCGCAATTAATCACTGTAAAATGAAGAACCCTAACACTATCATTACATTAAATTTTGCTTCTTTCCAAATTCAACCAAAATAACAGCAAGCACTTCCATTTGAAACTAATTTCAGAGCATAACAGTTCGAGACAATTGAAAACATGCAAGAGTTCGTAGGGGGGGAAACCCAGTAATTTGGGATATTTTTTCATTGTCAATAATGAGACTAAGTTAAACAATTCCACAATTGTACTATGTTCAACTAAAGGAAGGAAAAAAAAAAGAAACCCAAGAATCAAATACCAGAGTAATCTCCTCTAGGGCTATCAAGCTCGTCATCCCCACTAGCAAGCACGTGTCCGTACGGAGACTCCAAATCGTCCATTACTAAGTCGTCTGTACTCCTCAACGCCGCATGCAAGATCACGAAACCAACCCCGACGGCCAGCGCCACCAGGACATTGACCCAAACGCCGGTCAGAACCAGTCCTGCCACGGTCAACCCGAAGAGCGCGGCGATAACTATGCGTTCGTCGATAAAGAAACCGAAGATCACGACAGGCTCCTCGCGATCGCGGGCGAAGTAGAGGAAGAACCAAGCGAGGAGGATAACGAGGAAAGTAAGGAGAGAAAGGGGATGGTAGATTAGGGATAAGAAGAGGATTAAGAGGAGGATTAAGGTGTAATTGAGGCGGAAATGGGTTAAATTTTGGGCAATTCGAGTGGTGGCGTCGGAGGTGGAAGACGGGAGGTCGACGGCCGAGATGTCGAAGAAATCCCGCCAAGGACGGCGGAGTGCGGTGAGGGATTGGGCGGTTCCCTTAATGCCGTAGATTAACGACGACATTTCTTGGGCAAAAGCAAGTAAACCAAGAAAATCGAAGAGAGGTTGCTTGTAGTAATGGTCTCTTCGCTTTCTGAGATTTTAAGGTCAGGTTTAGCTTCTTAAATATTAAACCTATCCTTTAAACCATTTTTTAATGAATTTTTTGAATAACTTGAAAATTATACTGTTTTTAGTAAAATTAAAATAAAATAACTTAACAAAATCGATAGTTCATTAAAATAATAATGTTTTCAATTAGGTCTAACTACTAATTTTCAACTCAATTAGTTGTTGGATTTAATTAAATAAATTATAAAAATATTAAAAATTAGATCAAATTAATTTTATAGTCTGATTTCGAGCAATTTTGAATAATTCGTAAGTTAACCAATCTATTTTTTTCTAGATCGATACTCTTCTCAATTTGACTGATCAATCCAATCCAATCTAAACAACATTAATGTTTAGTTCATTTTCAACATGTGTTCAGTTTTATATGACTTCCCATTTCATAAATTTAAAAAATCATAATTATTCGAGTTAATCCAAACCACTAATTAGATTTTTGAAATTTTTTTAGATATACATTTAACTTTCAAAGAAAATCGAATCTTTAAACATCCCCTGCCTTTACCCTTATTTAAAAAAATCTAACAAAATAAATCATTAAATCAATTAGTGAGGTTTTCTATTAGAAATTATCAAATAAAAAATTATCTTTAAAAACCAAATGCAACTATTATTCCACATTCATTTTTCATAAATCTTTGCTATTCTGGAAGCATTTTGAAAAATGTAACTTTGTGCTTGTATACAAATACCTGCCTCTACTGCCCAAAATCATGTCTTCATCGATGGGGGAGAAAAACGTAAACAACAAATATAAACACGAATAATTTTGCTATACGAGGATTCATTCACAGCTCCGATTCATCGGAACCCGGCAATGAAACCGGTCCAAGCGAATCAGCATCTACACTGGCAAGCATCTCAAAGTCCCTACTTGCATTTATCCATCTTACAGCAAGCACCAAGAAACAAACCACGACGCCTTTCTCAATCTTCGAAAGCTCGTTGTTTAAGAAGGCCGGTTTCTTGCCGGGAATGTATTGGTACTTCGACATTTTCCAAGCCGAGAGAAAAGCATTCCTAATGGGTCCGCATTTCAAGAGCACGCCGTGTTGAGATATGTAGCGTACCACTCCTTGCAATTCTTCTCCCGGGAAGGGTTTGAACGTCCGGCAAGTAAACACTACAGTGAAAACCGTATTCCCTGACTCATCCATTACATTGCCTTTACCTATGCTTTTCAACCTAGTTACAGCTAGAAAGTAACCGTGATCTTCGCTGGCTTTCTCCTTAAATAGGTTGTCGAGTAGGCATGCCAGTATGAACCTCCGAGAAACCGGTTTATCTGAGTTGCTAGCATGTATCTTCACATCCCTTTGCAATTCCACTTCAAAAAACATGTCTTGTATCAGAAAGACAAAGAAAAGCAAAATCAATAAAAGGTGTCACAACAGATTAAGCACTCATAAAACTCAATAATAAAAACATAAATAAATCCGATGACAGCCAAAAACATCAAGAAATAGCAATGATCTGTTCAGACTAAAACTAATCAATCAATTATATCGATTAGAAAGAAAAAGAACAAGGAAATCTATATTCACCCATTACAATTGCCAGATTCCTCTTCGAACCTCAGCATAGAATTTGCCTCTTCAGATAAGAAGAAATGTAAAGATCGATAACTGTTGAAACTAGCATATTGAAAGATCAATCAACCAAATTAACCATGAGCTACTACGATATTACAAGTTTCTTCCTCTTGATCGAATCGTAACTTGCATTAGCAGATTCATTTTCTGGGCTTTCCTGGATCGAACTAGCGATTACCAAGGAGCGGTGCATAGCAATGAATAGGGAGCCGGCCCGGAGTACAATCATGAAGTTGAAAGTACTAGAGATCTTAAGGCCATCCGATTGGAGGACTTCCTCGACCGATTGGATCGATCGAGAAAAAGCCTACAAAAGCACAAACAGTTCAACCTCTTGTTCTAAAGAGGTTAAATTTGGTGCAAGTTTTGTTCTGAAGACGGTGAATTAGATACTTCCATCAATCAAACTAAGCAATTCACAACCTCTTGTTTGCGCAAAATACATTAAAATCTGCCTTACAACATTCAAATCTAACTTTCACGTTACAGTCAAATCAAATTGACAAGAGCCACTGCAAATTAGATAGATTCAGATCAAACATTTCAAACAGTAATTCTCATCATGCTAAAACCGGACAATAAATTACAAAAAATTAATTAATTATTTCAATTGCACCAAATAAAGCAATCAAACACCCAAAACCCCAAATACTTCGTTCAATTACAATTGCTTTCAAGTGTTACACAAAACACCCAAAATTAATCGAAATAATAGACCACAAGACAATTGATGATGCAAAAACAAAATACGGTATTTTTTCAGTAAAACAAACATATTAAAATAAGCTTAAAGGTAAAGAACCTGCTTAGCTGAAATCGTGAATAGGCTTTCTTTCTCTTTTTCTTCTTATTTTCCTCCTAGCCAAACAACTATTTTCTCTGCGAAATCAGAAAACGAAACGGTGTGCGCAGCGTAGATATTTTGAATTATGGTTTGATAAAATGCGCACTGTTTTGGGCGACTTATTTTCGTTAGTTGATTTTTTGAAACCCGACCGCAATAAGTTGTACAGATCCATTCGATTTTAAATTTGAATTTTAAATAGAGTTGACAAAATAAACTCGAGCATGAATTTGAGTTTATAATCATTCGAATTTTAGAAAGTTTATATCTGTAATAAACTCAAATTCTGAGATAAATTTAAATTAAATATTCATGAATAGTCATAAATAGTTATAATATATATTTATAATTAATATAATTTTATAATATTATTTAAAATATAAATAAATGATAATTTTTTTTTCTTAAAAATGTATTCATAAACATTACATATTTATATTAAAATTTTATTAATATAAAAAATAATTAATAACAATTTTTTATGTTAAAATAAAAAGTGACATAATTTTTAAAATGTAAAATATTTTTAATAGTATAAATATATATTATCTAACTATTATCATATTTAAAATCGATTACCTAATCTAATCCAACCTTAAATCGATATACTAAATTAGTATATTACTAATACATAAAACAATAATATATTATACTGTATTAGTACTACTAATGCATAAAATAATATTGTAATATATAACTATTGCTAAAAATATTAATACATATATATAATTATTATTGTTATATAGATTATAATAAAATATATAATATGATATGATATCATAATGATATTTTCGTTCATTTATATAATATTATAAAATAATAAATTTTACATATAACAAGTATTTTGATTATTTTATATAAAATAACTTTATTAAATATATACAATTTATTATTTTTATAACACAAATTTGAATTGTGTTGTTGTCTTATAAAAGTAAAATGAATTATTACATTCAAAATTAAAATATTTATAACTTATAAAATTTAAAACTATTTGAATCCGTAAAATGAATTATTACAATTAAGATTTCTTTCTTCAATGTACCTTACGAAGTATGGAGCGTCTCAATTTCCTATTTGATTGAAGTTATGAAATATGCAACTTGTTAGTTACAAGTCAATCTTGATTTTTATGCTATATTAAAGCTATGTTGTTAATATGAAAAATATTTTTATAGAACAACAAATGTCTTCTAAATCATATTTTGAAACCTCGAATATCTCAAATTAAAGAGTTTGTGAAGTACTTGACATTATTCTCTCCAATAGTATCAAATCTTACGCTATAGTGCAAGAAAAATATTTTTAGTTGCATAATTAACATTGATTTTATAATATCTGAATTTACAATCTAATTAGTATTGACCTTATAATATAATAATAAATTTATAATTTGGTCCCTCAAATTTTTTATTATTTTTTGCTCTTAAAACAATTATTCTGACTGTGGGTTATTTTTATATTTTAGTTGGCATTAGCTAAAATCCGAATTCCATAAAAAAATTACAAACAAACAAAGAGGACCATAAGTCAAAGCTTGGTCAGCATATCCCTAAATTTATATAATTTTCAGTAAATTAATAATTTATTTTATAAAAAATTTAAATTATTCGTATACTTATATTTGTATATTTCATATCATCTATTTTTATATCATATCATATTTATATAATACTTTGATGGCCAATTCTTGTGGGATACTAAGAGACAAGTATTAGTCACACTCGCATATTTTTTAGTAAAATTCTACGAAAGGTCCCTACATTATACATTTTTTGTAGATTTGATTCTTTTATGACAATTTGATCATTTTTATTTTTTATTTTTTAAATGTATTTTCAATCTCAAGGCCAACTATTTTAATTAATTTTATCAAATAATTTCACGTGACTTTTCTTTAAACATGTAGTGATGTGACATATACATTTTTATATTTTTAATATAATTGGACAAATATTATATTTTATTTCCTTTTCATATGTGTGCAAAAAAATGACTAAAAAAATAAGCCAAGTAGACCGAAAATACATATTTCAAATAGTAAAAGGACTAAAAATGATGAATTAATATTAAAAGGATTAAAATTGAAAATACTGAAAAGTTCAAGGACCTTGTCCCGCCATTTTTAACCAAAACCCTTTGACCAAAGAAAAAATTGTCTAATTCTCCAACAACAAACAGACTTTAAACTAAAGAAATTGAACATATTTTGACCACGTTTTTATTATGTCTTAAAATCTTAACACGAAATAGGAATCAAATCAATACCTATATAAACCCATACTTCAACACAAAGAAGAAAAAACCTCATTAAAAAAAGACCGACATGGATGAGTTGATAAAGCAACTGCTACAAGGTGAAACCTTCTGGTACGAAACTAAACCGACCCGAACTGCTTTCGTTCCCTATTCGAACACGCCCAGGCAAGTCGAACCGGGTCGTAACGATGGAGGAAACTCAGAAAACATGAATAAGAAGATGATTGGGTTCTTGAAGAAGAGTTGGCCGGCGACGGTGGAAACTAAAGACGGCGACAAAGAGAGGTGTTTCCGTCATATGATGAATGAGAGAATAAGAAGAGAGAAGCAGAAGAGAAGCTACTCCGCTTTGCATTCCATGCTTCCTCTTGGCACTAAGGTTGGTTTTTTTTTTTTGGATAAATTCTAGAAACGGTCCTTGTAGGATGCAATCTTTGTATATTTAGTCCTTCTACTAATGTACATTTTCTGTCATGAGGTAAGCGTTTTGTTGTAAAAAGATTTTTCCAAGTTTCTCTCAATTTCTATGTTAAGCAAATCGGTTTCTCACAAAAAAAGTGGAACAATTTAGACCCTACTAGTTTCTAAAATGAGCAATTTAGTACAATTAATAATAATCATTCTATAGATTAAGCATTTTCTTTAAGCTATTTGGCATTGCACGAATCAACAATTGGAGTTCATGCAGAATTGATTCAGTGTAAATGGGTATTCCTTGTCTTATAAAATTTATTTGTTTTTTTGAATGGCAGAATGATAAGAATTCGATAGTTCAAATGGCAACGAAAAGAGTTGAAGAACTGGAATGGCTGAAGAAAGATTTAGAGAGAAGAAATTACGAATTGAAATCAAATCATAGAAATAAGATAGGATTGAGAGTAGAGAATCGAACATCTGGGATTGATTCAATGTTGGAGACTTTGAAATGCTTGAAGGAATTGGATTCCAGTCCCACAATCATTCAATCCAACATCACTCCTCAACAATTCCTTGCTGTCTTGGGTTTTGCAACTCAGGTTTGCTTCTTCTTCTCATTTGGCTTCAATATGATTGTTTTGGTATAATAATATATATAGCTCCTAATATTTATTTTTTTCTGTCACTTTAGCCTTAATTATTCCTTTTTTTGGGATTACTTTGGTCTTCAACTTGTAAAATTTAATCAAATTGCTGTTTTAAAAAGAAAAACTGATTAAACAGTTGAAAATTTAATAATACGAATATGATAATCCGCATTAAATTTCATGTATATTTCATCGATGAAAAAAAAAACACCACAAACTTTTTGTAATATTTTTTTAATTTAATTTTTATATGCTTCTTTTAAGAAGTACGTGTAAGCTGTGGCATCACCAATATTAAATTTTTACGTTGATTATTCTAAAAACATTGCTTTCAACTCGTCATAATTAATAACATTTTTTTGTGTGTTAGAAGGGATGTAATAAAAAATTTAAAATTAGATTTATATCAAATTAAAATAGTAAGATTAAATTTTAAACATAGCATAAAAAATAAAAACTATGATTAAACCTTAAAAAAGGATTGCTTGAAAAATACTGCAAAAAATTATTAATAGAAAAACATGGATCTTTCTATATATATGGATTGATTTCTTCAAAGAACTAATTATAAATTTTAGGGTAAATTATATTAGTTGTCATTTAATTATAATTTTTCTTTTTTTTTTATCATTTAATTATTATTTAACTATTTAAAAAAATTTACAAAATAATCATTTAACTATTTAATTGGATTTTTTTAATTATCAAATTATGTTAGATTTTTGAGTATTTTTATATTTCGTTTACATTGATAATAATACTATAAATAAATATTTAGATGTACATGGTTAGAAGAAAATGATGATATAAAGATATGGAATTAAAATAATAAAATTAAAAAGCAGTGCTGGAATATAACAGTAAAGCCGATGATTAGTCCAATGTGTGTGTTGACAGGGTGAAGCTGCCAAAGTAGAAAAGGAAACTGGGAGGAAACTGGGAGGAAACTTCAAGGACCTTGGAATGGACACACCTTTTTAATTCACAAATAACAAATACTCCAATGGCAACATCACACGTCCCTCAAAATTCCGCAATTTTGAATAATAAGATTGGGCTATTGGAAAAATATGGGTCGCTTTGACTCAATGACATCACCCTAACGTAAAAATGTTTTCGTCTCTATTCCAAGTATCTGTATTTTTTTTTTTTTCATTTACATTCTTTTTTATTCCATTTTATGAGTTTAGTTGTCATGTTTTAAGACAATATTATTTGACCCAATTGTGAAAACTTAGGGCTTAATTTTTGTTTTTAGGTTCAGTCTCTTTTTGGATAAACATACTTCATATATGGTTCGATTAAATGTTTTATTAAGGGGCGTTATAAAAACATGATTTTAAAAAATATTTTCAAAAAGTTTGATTTAAAATTAGAATATTTATTATTAATATTGAGAAATAATGATGCTATAAAATAGAACATACATGTCAAAATAATATTTAAATTCATTAATATTGTAAAATTCAATGAAAAATTATCACTCATTAGTATTTATTTTGATATATGAAATATAATCTCTAAAATCTTTACTTTTAAATAAATTTTATACCCAATATCGAATTTGGATTCAAAAGCAGTTGGGGAAAAACAGGAAAAACAGAAAATCAAATTAAGGTCTTCTTTTCTTTCCAAAAACAAAACATATAAACCGAAATAATCCATGTTCTGCTCCTTTTATTATTTCATTTATAGAGGAGCACAATAGAACAATGTTCCAACTGGTCGATTCATATTATAAAATTCAATATAGTTTATTAATGTATAAGATTAATTATTCCCAATCAACCCATATATGTAATCTTTTCTTAATGCACCTTGAAACCAAAAAAGATATCATCTTAGCATAATGATCTATAAGGTTGTTTTTAATAGAAATCAAAGTTAGACTTCTAATTCCGGCATTTATCAAGGGGCCACAACTACAATTTTACCTTGAATAAGAAACGCTACAAATTAGAAATTTGAGAATTGAGATGCTTTGATATAAAGCATAATGTCCGAACTGAATATACGTAGGTTTGCCACAATTCAAGTAGTCATCAAACCATGTTACTGTTTTCAGAAAATGCTCAAAGTAGCGAATACGACACCGCACACGATACATCATGCAACGCGAATACTTTTTGAGATTAAAATTGATCAAGTAGAAGGCACTAAGCTTCACAAAGCAACAACAGCCAAATAAAAAAATCACTAACATAAGATAAAAGTTGAATGGAACATGCAAATCAACTCCAAAAGCAAAACAAGTTGCATTATCTAATACAACATTCGGAACGATATAAAAATTGTCATTAGCTAAAATACCAAAGGTGCAACAATCAAAATTTGATCAACATAAAATATCTCTTCACACAAATACCAAATAAAGTATCCAAAGTTGCAAGGATAAGACTTCATTTTAGAGGAATGAACCTGGAAGAATGGGTAGCACCAATACCTGGTCTACCATGCTTGACTGGCTTGTACGAAATAGAAAACTCAGCAAGGTAATGGCTAATCATTTCAGGCTTGATTTCAACTTGGTTGAATGTCTTGCCATTGTACACACCGATAATGCTTCCAATCATTTCGGGTACAATGATCATGTTACGCAGGTGGGTTCTAACTGGTTCTGGCTTCTCACCGGGTGGAGCCTCCCTTTTCTGAACCAATACATCAGAGCAAATGTTATAAGAGTGAAATGGTCAACTTAGCAGAACAACCGAACACTAATGCTATTCAATCATTGATAATATTCACTTAAGCTATACATTTATTATGACAATTCAACTACCTAGGACTTGAAGAACCCTAAAATTGGACAAGTAGCCTTAAACATATAAAAAGAGATTGATATTGGGAAAAAAGCAGAACATATCAGAATAAGCTAAGAACAAGTACTTCATCGAATCAAAACTATATTGTTATATGCATTAGAAGCTATGTTACTCGGAACTCATGCCCAACATATGGATATAGGGATATGACTTACAAACATACCCGTGTAGGATGCATACCTATTATGGAAAGCCATGATCAAGTACGAGTAAACTAAAGGTGCATAATTTTTAACATAAAATCAATCAAAAAAAGTAAAAAACAATATACAAAAACATTCTTCTAGGAAAGGAAAGATCAACTTCAACCATTAAGATCTACAATAAAATACATTTGCAATGAAAATCAATTTCATATATGAATCATAATATTAAAATTTTATTCATGAGGCCAATAAAAGAATTATTTAATGCTATGTTTCTTTTAGCTTAAGCATTAATGAAAAAAGGGGCTACAACTATTAACAAAAATAAAATGAAAACTCTAGTAACACAACATGAAACAATCAACCTTAGATCTAAACATATATCCCATAGATATAATCGATTAAAATGCAATAACTAAAGAACAAAAACGAAATATTAACTTACCGCCTTGCGAAGCTTCTTAATTAAAGCCATGGGCTTTCTCTTCAAACCCCTCTGGAACCTACAATCAAATAACAAAACAGAAGCAATTAAAAAATAAAACCCATTTCATATTTATTTTGAATTAAACAAGAGTGGGAAAATGTTAGCAAAAAATGAATATTGTGTTATTACCTTCTGCGAGCTCGAGCAGGGAAGAGCTTGACAAGCTCATCAGTGGACATATCAAGGAGAGCATCCAAATCGACACCTCGGAAGCTAAACTTCTTGAATGTTCTCTTCTTGGGCACACCGGCCGCCGCAACCTCCGTCTCTACATCCGCCTATAAAAATTACCGGTAAATACATTACACAGTAAGCCAAAAAAAAAAAAAAAAGAAATAAAACTGAGGAAGAACAAGAAGAAGAAAGGAGCAAACGTAGGTACCATGGTTAAAAGTTTCGGGTGTTAGGAAGCTCAAGTAGTCGCCGCCTTAGGGTTTCGATTGGAGGTGGTGGAAACTGAGAAGAGGCTTTTGATAAATTGCTTATATATAGGCTGTGAAAACCCTAGAATCGGATCTTTAGGTCCCAGCTTTGGGCCTGAAATTATTTGGGCCGTTACGATGGGCCTGATTTGGGTTTGGTTGGATTAGAGGCAAATTCTACCTTTTTCCTTGGTCTAGTACAAATTAACACGGTCCAGTGTCATAAAATAAAATAATAAAATATAATGATTCGATTTAATTCAATTTGGCAAAAAAGTAATATTCATCTAGTGACATATGTTGTATAAGTAGAGTTGAGGCATACTTCCATAAGGTGAGGGGAGGTTTTTATTGATTTTATCATACCATAGTGACACTTGGCTTTAAATTATCAATTATTTATAATAAAATGGTCATATGAATATTTCCATTAGGCCAAAAAGATATCTTTCAATCGATCATATACAATAAACGATTTGATTTTGATGTACTTATGCAAGCAGTAATTGTCAAACATTTCAATATCAAAATATTTGCTCTAATCAATCACATACAACGAGTAATTTGATCCCCATGCACAACCATATGTATGGGCACCTAGATCCCCATGTTTTCTAATGCAAGCAACAATTTTAGAGCAATCGAAAACCTCTATATAAATATCTATATACACTATATTCGGTCTTCAACTTCACATTCTTGTTATTATACCAATATCACTTCGTACTGTTTAGTACTTCTGTTGTCTTTTTATCAACTTAATCATTGAAGAGAGTCTTGAAATACAAAACTCGACACTCCCATAATTTAATTTTTATTTTGTACAAAATCTAAACTCTTCGAGCCTAGAAAATAGTGTCCAACACAATCTTCGAAAAATACATCCATACTAGTTATATATTCTAGTACCTGCATTTTACTTAAAACAGAGTAGAGTTGAAGTTATCTTCACCAAAATTCACAAAAAAAAACCTGAAAAGCCAAAAGTTATCATTAACCTTCGTGGAATATTACATGAAAGATAAACATCGGAGAGATTGTTTATCTGAAACCAAAATTGAAGGCTCTGTCAATGGCGATACGAAATTTTTTAAGAAAAAACTTGAACATACTCTTTGCAATGAAGATAGATCATATATGCTTGAGTTCATGTTCAATTGTCGTTGTCGTCATCGTCGTTGTTTCGATTCTTTGAATGGAAGCTTTTAGCTTCAATTGAATGGTTAGTCTTGAAGGGGCCAAAACAATGTCTTTCCAGACCGAGCCAGGCTTATCTACTGGACTAGGGTCTTGGTTATAAAGCTCATATACACAGTCTGCACCAGGGTTCAACTTGCTCACATTTGACAACCACTTTATGTCATCTGGATCTATCAACAGGTTGTTTTCTCCATCTTTCCAAGCTATCAACTGTCATTTATATACATACATATATACACACACATTACTCAGCAAAGATGAAGCAATAAATGGAATAAAGTACTAAGTTAGTTGAAATGGGGTTTGCAGAAAAGACCAGTTTCATTGGACCATTTGCTATATGGTCCCGGTCCCATGGAACCAACAACTTAAAGTGGGAGATTGAATGGTACCATACACATGGTCCCCAAGTTCCACTAACTAAAATTTCAAATCCCCATTAACAAAGTATCATTTGAATTGTGCTGAACAATGATTACGGAGAAGGAAAAGGGGTTATTGGAGATCGGAATCCTAAGTCATGAATGAACCGAGTTAAACTCCGGGTTTAATAAGTAAGACTTTTTACCTTTGGAGGACCTTTAAGAGCATTGGTGCAATAAAGCCTGGCATTATCAACAAAGTGGCAATATCTTGGGAATGCACTTGCAAAACTCTTGTGGGATTTTAGCTGTGAATTTATTCTCACTGCCCTTTTCGCCGTTATAGCTCTCCTGTACAATTCAATCCAAATTAGACACAAAAATTTACTTCTTAATGATGAAGATTAATCAAACTGGCAAATGCCATTTACCTTATACCTCTAACAACAGCTAGATATGCATCACAAACAACTCCAGCAAGTTCAATTCTGTAAGGTTTCCTATGTGTTTGATGATCATTGTTTTCTTCCTCGTCTTCGTTGATCTGTTCCCAGTAATTCTCCGTAATGTTGCCATCTTTGTCCACCTTGTATCCGACCCCCATCCGGTAATGGTGTTTGTGAACGTTTCGAGCCATGGCGATGGTTTGCTCAACGAAAGGCTCCCATGATAAAGTCCCATCCATTATCACATCCCGCCCTTCATTCAATGCTGTCACTAGCAGTGATGATGCAGCATCAGTGGATGATTGATGAACCTATATATAGTATACAGTTGAAATGTAAGTAACTTGTTGTATAGGGAATTGATGAGCTTAAAAAGTTATCAATGGCGGGTGTGGGGAAAAACTTTACAAGTTCAGATGTAGGAAGTATATCATGGTGGTGGCCCCTAGAGCTGAGAGCTCTGAATATAACATCTGTTTCTTTGAATGCATCTGCCTCTACAACCACAGCATTCGCTGCTGCTTCTGCCCAGAATGATCTACAAATGCCAGTTTAGTTGTCAGAAACCATTATTTTCAAGGGAGGCTGACTCTTTTCAAAGAAGTTTTCGAAATGTCATTCATCCGAAGATGATGAACTCCTCAATGGGTTGATATTTTCCCTAGTCAGGATTTTGTCTGCCAACTCTGATGAGAGCCCAAGTGTCCGAGATTACATAAAGAGACACGAGTTCACAGAGCGAGAGCACCTTGTTAAATCTGACTATGTGTGACACACAACCACTTATCAAGTGGTAGCATAGATGCCTATGGTTGCCATTTAAATCAAGCACGAATGCTCATGTTCTACTAATAGGTGGTCATGTGCAATCCATCTTGATGAGGTGCTCTAGCTCTGTTGAACCTAACACCTTAGGCACCCAAGTTTTCTGTAAAATTGGAAGAAAACCCCGATTAGAAACAATACTTACCAGTTGAAAAATCCATTGGCTTCAGACGAACATACTTGTAAGATTTCTCCGAAAGGAATCAATCATCCATTTCTAAATTAGTGAGAATGGTTTGTAGGGGAAAAAATAGCATACTAAAAGAAGGAATGATTTTTTTTTTTTTTTAAATTGAATTTCATTACGATTTTTTTTTTTTTACTTTCATATAATTTTTGAAAATTATTTAATATAAATAGTTTCTAAAATATTTTAAAAAAATTTATTTAACTGTTACATTTTAATAAAATTTGTTTCTAAATTATAAAAGAAAAACTGCAATACTAAATTTGCTTTCGAGGTTAGAAAGAGGATGATAAATTATATTAATTTAAAAATGAAGATGAATTTAGACAATTACAAAATAAGTGATTAATTTAGCATTTATTTTATTATTTATTTATAATACGTGCTTATATTTGATGCTGTATAATTCAAATAATTATTTCATTACAAAATTTAAAATACATTTATTTTTTATAAGATAATATAATTTTATTAACTTATATATTTTATATTTTATATAATTAATAAAATTTGGAACGGTATGGAGCTAGCCTTACTCTTTGAGAATAATATCTTTGAGGACGGTGCTTTTGCCGGCCCCCATACCACCGCCCATAAGCAACAGCACGGGGCTCCGCTGGCTGTGAGCTACTGGCACCATCACCTCCGTACACTTTACTTCGCCGTCCACACGTCCCATCGCCTTCATTTCCTCCACCAACGTCGAGAAAACCCTAGCCACCTTCAAATCCTTTATCACCCTCTCAAATCTCGTTTTCCTATAATCAATCCAAATTAACAAAATCATTTGTTCTTAATCTTTAAAAAATGTAAATAGTTGATTTTGCTTCTATAATAAAAAAAAATTAAATGATATTGTTGCATGTGTTATATTATCATATTTTAATCTCAAGTCATCACTTAAAATTTTAAAGAATTATATATTTAAAAAAAATTTAAATCTAAGTGTTATTTAAAAAAATTCAAGTAATATTGTTGCACAATCTTAAAGCTGTCATATTATTATATTTTAATAAAATTCAAATTTAAAAATTAAATTAAAAAATGTCAAATTCTAAAATTAATGTGAAAAAATGTTAATTTCAAAAATTAAATGTTCCTTTACATCCCATTTTTTAATAAAAATTTAAATTATTGGAATAATTTATGTTTAAAAAATATTATAAAGTTTTTTAATGAAACTTTCAAAAAAACGACCAAATGAACGAAACATTGTTAATGCATACCTTTCAAATTAATTAAATACTTATTGTAGACTATTAATTAATTAATAATTTAAAATACCAACTTGCATTGCTATATTGATTCAGAATTTTGACTATTAAAAGAAAAAAACACAAAATTAATTGTCTCCAAACAATATAATACTAGATCGTGGGACTATCATAATGCAAATAAAAAAATAAAACATGTTTTAAAATATAAAAAACTTATGTAATAAATAGGTATTCTTTAAAAAAGAAAAAAAAAAGTGGATCAGTTAAGTTTTGAAAATTATAGTATAAATCTAAAGGGTTAATATAACTTTTAGTCCACAAACTTAATAATTAAATCAATTTTGATATCTATAATTTTTTTTTTTACTTTGGTACTTAAATATAGTAATTAGGTCCATTTTAATCTTTAAGCTTAAATTCTCTGATGTGGCACTTCAGAATTATTCCACATCATTAGGGGCAAAGCGGGCATGTGATCTTGGCATTAAAATATATATATAATCCCTTTAGTTTTTAAGAAATCACAAATTAATATAATGATAAAATAACATTTTAATTCTCTAAATTTTTTATTTAATTTTGATCTCTAAAATAAAATTTTAACTTTGCCACTGCCATTATTTTAAAAATATTAAAATATATCTTTTTTATTTTTAAGTTATGATGTGACATAATTTCTTATGTCATTAAATTAAAAAATATAAGTATTAAAATAAACCTAATTGATAAATTCAATGGATAAAAATCATATTAACTTTTTTTAAAATTGTAAATTAATAAATGATAAGTTTTTATTTTGGTAATTAATAAAAAAAAAAATCGGAATCACCTTGTAGCTGCCATGACAAAGTCCTTTAGCTTTGTTTTCTTCTCAGATTCAACGTCCAAAACCTGACATTATATGTAAAACAATTTTCATTAAGTCATTAATCAATTCCCTAATCAAAGATTATTATGATTAAGAGGTTTTGTTTATATATATTATATACCTGGCTAATCATATCGGGAGCTTGGCTCCAATGGAAAGCAAAATAGCTAAGTATGCATCTCTCAAATTCCTCCATCAACTTTACATATAAAATCTCAGCTTCTGGTTCTTCAGCAAAATACTCAAAGATCTTAACCTCGCAATCTTTGGGTTTTTTCAGATAATTTTCAACGAATTTGCATAGTTTTGGACACTCATTGGCATCTTCAAATCCCAGCTGCCTAGCTGTGCCAAAAACCTAGATTAAGAAAATACAGTTCCCCAATAAAATGGGGGTTTGTTTGGGAAAAATAAAGCTAAAATTTAATACCAACATAGTGAGAGAATCTTTCCCGGTTTCCAAAACGGCCGGAACCTGTCCTCTGTTGGAGTGGAATAAGAAGACATCGATGATGATCTTCAACGGGCTTTCTGTTCCGCCGGAAGTAACCCGCGGCGGCGATTGCTGCAGCTCCGATGATCGAAGCAGCTAGGAATTGGATGAGGATGATTTTAGGAGGGCCATAATCTGGCGATATGGAATAAAATCAGTATCAGAAATTAAAAAAGAGAAATAATAAGGTAACAATTAGCTGAGCTTACCACGAATCAT
The DNA here is from genome assembly GCA_039519145.1 of Kokia cookei. NCBI lineage: Eukaryota > Viridiplantae > Streptophyta > Magnoliopsida > Malvales > Malvaceae > Kokia > Kokia cookei. The sequence goes on from CM076906.1 coordinate 39,716,595, forward strand.
AATTGTTGATAATTATTGGGAAAAATATTGCAACAGGAAAGTACTTGGAATTTCTGGGAAAATGAAGTTTTTGGGCGGATTTTGGCTTTGATTGGTTGAGATTTGGAGATGGGGTTTTATACTTGTTGAGGAAAAATACAAGTCAACTTCTTTTGGCATTAAACTTGAACAAATATTGAAATAGAATTCAAATCCACAAAACAAAAATGGATAAATAAAAAAAGTGTTTGATGTTTCAATTTCTTGGTCAAAAGTCTAAAATGGGGTTCCTGTGTTATTTAATTTCAGTTTTAGGGATGAAAGAGTTCAGTCGATAGAAGACAAAAGAGTTGGGTAGATAGAGTATCAAAGTTGAAATAAAAAATAATTATTGAAGTTAAAGTTAAAATCGTTCCTCCACGGGTTTTGCTGCAGAAACACTGAAAAGATAAAAAAGTAAAAAGGATCAAACTGATTAAATTATTGGGTTTTTCATTGAGATTGTATTACAAAAAAATTAATTAATTAATTAATTATATAAATAAATGTAGCATTTTTCACAATCTTTTGAAGAGTTTAGAAAGTTCTACTCGCAATATATTAAATTTTATTGGAGATAATTTTAATCTTGCAAGTCGTGGGGTGGAGATAATTTTCTATTTTATATCTGTAACGGATCACGGAGTGAGGATAAAGATAAAAAATTTTCACTGGAGCGGATGTGGAGAGAGCACCCCCACACACCGTCCCGCCCAATTGACATCCTTACAATCAAGCATTAAAAAAACTCTATTGGCGATGTATTAAATAATTATACTTCAATTAATCGGCCGATTTAACAATAATTAAAAAAATAGTAAAAATTAAGCTTAATGTGTCATTTGATATCCGAGTTTGACATTTTTTTAATATGGTATTTGTATTATTTTTTGATCTAATATGATATTCTCCAAAATAACAATTTTAATTTTTAAGTGTTTAATTAAAATTTTAATAGTTATATGATAAAAATTAATTACTAATTATAAATTTTTATCAAAAACAACTTTAAAACTTCAACTCAAGTATTAAATTATATAACCTTAAAAATGATTAAAAGAAAATAATAGCTAAACTTTCAACTATTGTTTCTTGTCCTAATTTTCGTTTTTTATTGATTCTAACATCGCTAGTAATTACAATTTACTTGCAGATCTTGAGGTCTTAAAGAATAATAGTTAAAATTTACATTGATTGCATATTCAATTTGTTTGTAATTAAATTATAAGTGTTCCGATCATATGTAATTTACGAGATATTTCTGTAAGTAAAATCATCAGATTAATGAGAGAAATTATTTTACGAATCCTTTTCAACTCATTATTTATGATTTTTTTTAATTATTTCACGATATTCCAGTAATTTTTTATGCCATTAATATATAATTTTAGTAGTTTTTTACCCTGAACTTCGAATCCCGAATATTGAACTCAAATCTTGAACTTTGAACCTTAAATATTGAATTAAGGTTTATGTGCAGGGTTAAGGATTCAGTGTTCGGGATTCAGAATTTAAAGTTTAAGGTTCAATGTTCGTGATGAAAATATTTAAAAAATTATATATCAATGATACAGAGACTTTTATAAAAACATCATTAAATAATTAAAAAATAATTATAAAATATATAGTGAGAAAATCCAGAAAATAATTTCTAGGAAAATTGAGCTGTAGAATACGAATAATGAGGTAATGAAAAGAGTGAATGTGGATTGTAAGGGAATCCCATTATCTTAGGAAGGAAATATAAATCTTACATCAGCAATGTGACACATTGTACCGTTATAATATGAAGGTCAAGCAACTTTAGAATTTCCGTTTTATAGTCCATGGAATGATAAATTTTATATTTTATTAATGTAATTGGTGTGGATTCAAATTTCATCGTATGTATATTTTTATTAATTTTTTTTTTAGAGTGAAAATACTAAAATCCACTGAAATAATATTATTTATTCTAATTACAGAAACATAATTTCATTCTTAATCGAGTTAAGAACACCGACTCAATCAAAAACTTAACTAATTGTATAGATTTGGTAGTCAAGTTTGATACATTTTTCTAATGTGATACGTGTGTTTTTCTATTCAATATTGTACATGCATTTGATAAAAGTTATGCATTTTGATATCTAAGTGTAATGATGTTAGCTTTTTAATACTTAGTACAGGTTTTAGAGTTATTTTGATGGAAGTTAATTGTGAATATTATTAGGATTGAAATTGTCTAGATATTGTTAATAAAATAAATTTAGCATTTGTTGTGAAATTGTTTAATATTGTATTTAATTGTTAAACACAACATAATGATGTGTTTCTTTTTTTTTTTTTTTTTTTTCAGATTTTAAGGTTAGTTCGATAAAAATCAATTATTAACATGGATAATATAATATTTGGCCTTTAAACTTGGAAACAAGGTTCACTTTGGTATCGGTATTTTTTGGGGTTCACTTTGGTACATAAACTAGGCAAATAGATCATTTTGATCCTTTAACTTGTACTATGTCGATATTTAATGATATGATCAGTGTTTGAACTAAAAATTGACCAGTATACTGGTTCAAATAAAAGAGTTGAATCGATTGAATGTAAACTACTCGAAATCAGCAAAAATTGGAAATTGTAACAGAAAAAAGAAAGGTCGAATCGATTTAATAAATTTTTTAATTTTCAAAAAAATATGAATTTTTAATTATTTATTTAATTATTATTGATCTAACAGTTGAATAAAGAACAATGATCTGACAGGTTCAATCACTGGTTTGATTATTAGAATATTGTACATGACACTCTAAGATTATACCGGGACATCACTTGAAAATTTATATAAAAATTTTAAATTTTAAGTGATAATAGTGGTACAATCTTAAAGTATCATATCATCGATCTTTTTCATATTTTTCAAGTTTAGGGACCCTAAATAAATCTAGTTACAAAATTTAGGTACTAAAATAGATTAAAAAAATATATGCACCAAAGTAAATCTAATTATCAAATTTAAGGGCCGAAAATTATATCATCCTTTATTAATATTATTAATTAATGATGAGTTTTTATTAAATCATCTCTAAAACCGGAATAAAATGTTAGTTATTTTGTGATGGGCCTTGGAATAAAGCTCATGAAAAATATCGCTGACCCCAAATTAGCCTTCAACTCATTTTCTGTGTACATAAAATGCGTAAAACCCTTGTTTTTCCAATTCCCTGACAAACCGGGAAGTGGAAACCCTTGAACTCCAAACTTTAAAGCATCTGAAGAATTTCAGTAAAGAGGTTCGTTTGCATAATTTTTTTTTTTTAAATTCAGGCACTTGTTATTCTCCGTCTATTTTCTGGGTTTTTACCCTTAGCTCTTCATTACTTTGTTCTTATTCTGATCGTAACTCAAAACGTTTTGTCTTCTTGGTTTTCGTTTTTATTCAGAAACAACTTGAATTTTTTTTATCAAAGATGGAAATCGATTCCAAGTCGGAAAAACCAAGTGTTAAAATCCCAGAAGAAGGCTGTTCAATGCAAATGAATTCATCGGAAAAAAAGGTACCTAAATGGGTTCATCCTTTAATGAAGTAATTTCAAGTCAAAACATTTGAAAATGAAAAAAAAACGAACGTCAGTTACTATTATTTTAAATCTGGGCAGTTATTGTTATCTGTATTGGGTTATTTGATTTCATTATGCTAGGGAGACGATGATGAAAAAGAGCAGCTTGCTGGTATTATGGACAAGTTAAATATCGAGTCGTCTTTGTCCGGTTTCAAGAAAAAGCCAGTTATTATCATTGTTGTTGGAATGGCAGGTAAACTAAGAAAGCTGAATTGGGTGTTCTTTTAATGTTTAATTTATGTTGCATATTTGATCTGTAAATGAAATTCAGGTTGCCTGTAAAGTTGTTTTGAGTAAATTTGAGTGTTGAAATATGTCGTTTGATTTGATTAGGGAGTGGGAAAACGACGTTTCTTCATAGGCTTGTTTGCCACACTCAAGCTTCGAATATTAGGGGTTATGTGATGAATCTTGACCCTGCTGTAATGACCCTTCCATTTGGTGCTAATATTGATATAAGAGATACTGTTAAATACAAGGAAGTTATGAAGCAATTCAATCTTGGACCTAATGGTGGAATCCTTACATCACTCAATTTATTTGCTACCAAATTTGAAGAGGTAAAGCTTCTGAACTTTATGCATTAGGTTTTGTGATATGAATGGTTAAAACAGTGCAAAGATTTTAGTTCTAGGAAGTGTTGTCTCCATCAATTACATTTACTTTTAAAATAACTGTTGAGGGAAGGTCATTCTCTTGGCCGGTCTCGGACCCTTAACGGAGGTATTGTTCCCGGGGTGACTATGCCAAGTGGTGGTGTTCTTACCCACCAATGCCCTTTAAGGGCATGGTTTTGAACCCCTCCAAGGCCAAATGCTAAACATTTCCTTGGTGGTGAGGCACTCTCACAAACTCCATGAACCCGTTTAGGCTCTCTTTGTAGTCAGGAGACAAAACCCAAGGTTAAAATCCAGCATAGACACCCCAGGAAGAACACCTCCATTGAGGGTCCAAGACCAGCCCAAAGAGTGACTTCCTCTCAACAATAACCTTTTTGGATCAAAGTGTTTGAACTGGAAAATGGCTAGCTTTGTTGTAAAGTTTATACATCATAGATTACAATGCATGTGCATGTAGAGTTGCATCGATATTTGTAGCCGTTTTTATCTTCTTTATTCTGTTCATTGATGTTTCATATGGCATGTCATGTATATGACTTCTGCAAATATCCAATCTCAGGTTATATCAGTAATTGAGAGGCGAGCGGATCAACTCGACTATGTTCTTGTGGATACTCCCGGGCAGATTGAGATATTTACTTGGTCTGCTTCAGGAGCTATCATTACAGAAGCATTTGCTTCAACATTTCCTACTGTTGTAACTTACGTAGTTGATACACCTCGTTCATCAAGTCCGGTTACCTTCATGAGCAACATGCTTTATGCTTGTAGCATACTTTACAAGACACGGTTGCCTCTTGTATTAGCATTCAACAAGGTTGATGTTGCACAACATCAGTTTGCTTTGGAGGTATATTTATTTTTTCATATTAGATGCAAATATTTTGTTTGACACTCGGATAAATATCTGTCAATTGCATGATTGATCTGCAACCACCTCCATCGGTTATTGAACTTCTATAGAACACCATTTTTTGGGGGTTCTTAAGTTTTTACTGTTTCCGGCTTTTTCCTATTGATATGCAATATATACTATGAGCAGTTAGCTTTATTATTGAATTTATTTTGTGTAGTGGATGGAAGATTTCGAGGCATTTCAAGCGGCGATAAGTTCAGATACTACATACACATCAACTCTAACTCAGAGCCTCTCTCTCTCTCTTGATGAATTTTACAAGAATTTACGATCGGTTGGAGTGTCAGCGATTTCTGGTGTTGGAATGAATGAATTCTTTAAAGCCATTGAAGCTTGTGCTGAGGAATACATGGAAACTTACAAGTATTGCCTCCCTCTTTTAATTTTGTGAACACTTTGATCCGGAATATTTTTAAAGTTTATGGTAATAACCCAAAATTTGTAGGGCTGATCTGGACAAGAGACGAGCAGAAAAACAACGCCTAGAGGAAGAACGCCGGAAAGAGAGCATGGATAAATTGAGGAGAGATATGGAACAATCGAGAGGCGAAACTGTTGTCTTGAGTACTGGAAGAAGAAATACGATGATGGATTCCGAAGGTGAAGTGGAAGAACCAGAAGATGGAGGTGATTATGACAGGTTCACCGACGAGGATGAAGATCTTATCGAGGAGGATGAAGATGAAGAGATTGCCAGGTTCTCCTTTTAGGAATTGTTTAGTACCGGCAAGTCTAGCATCTACGATCAAAGCGAACTGGATTTGTTGTGTCAGTAGATTCTCTTTAAACTAAACTTCTTGGATGATCTACCCCAATCTATAATCTATGCATTATTTTGGGTGAAAATTGTTGGGTACTTAACAGCAAAATGTTTTCGGATGAAAATGTTTATATATATTGTTCATATAGGACACGGTAGATGCTCGTTTCAAGCTTACCTTGCAGGTATGTGATATAGTGATGAAAAAAATCGAAAAAAGTTGAATGAAATTAATCAAAAACCAACTTTAATTACGAGGATATCGATTCAGTCGGATAATTCGACCAATAATTTATCTTTTTGCTCAATTGTTTAGGTCCCCCGTAAGCTGTTCTTTCTTCAAAGAGCATAGTGTCTAGATAATCCAATGTGTTACATAAGGTAAATTCTGCATAATTGTTTGGTTTTTCACAAAATTCCATTTCCTCTATGCAAAAATCTAATATCAGATGGATGAGATCGAAGAACACCATGTAATGATGGTATATTGAAAAAGTGCCTAAAACCCTAACATTCTTCTCTCTTTAACTTTCATTGTCAACTCTTCCTCTGATGGAATTTTTCCACCAGTCCTTGTGGTTGTGAGCAACCATGCGGTAAGCTCATCCTGCAGAACGGTTTAATTAATGTCATCAACAATGTAAACAAGATGCATGCTAGCAAATTCCGGTCTTTGTTCCAAGCAGGCGAATAGGGGGTTAAAACAATCAAGTCGGATTGGTTTTTACCTCAAGAAAGTCATGGTTGGAGATGTATTGGCTATCGACCGAGCATTTCATCCCCCCTACATCAACAACGATGGACCTGTTGGAATTTTGTTGTGCACCCTGACTGTTTGCCTCTGGAAATTTAACAAGAAACAAAAATGGTAACATCAAAATATTATAGCATGTAAATAATCCACTATTAATCAATGATAAAACCGTTAAATGAGTAGTGTTGAAACCTGTTATGCAGGCAACATAATATCCGGTTCCTCCTAAACCTTCCTCCCATTTCCTAAGCCGCAACCGGAGGAAAAAACCTTTGAGATGCAAGATAGATGGTTCCATATTCTTCCACCTGATACCGATGTAGCATTAAGAATCAAAACATCAGTTTCTAAGATTGCTTAAGAATCAAGTTTTTCATGGTTTTAATATGAATTTACTAATGGAAAATGATGGCCTACTTACTTCAGGACGTCTGTCCGCGACAAACGAAGCATCCTCACTGCTTTGAAGATTGCCTTTGGTGGGTCTGAAACCTGCTGATTGATGAAATTACCCCAAGGTTTGATTTCCTTGTAACTGAAACTTACATATTTCTTATTCACGTCTGTGTTTGATCTCATTTTGTCTGCAATAATTTCATAAAGAGTACTTGGGCCTTTTCCAGTGTCAATCTGAGTGGCATGTCCAGAAATTGCGTCTTGTTTTTTGTCTAAAAGTTCCGTATTTTCTTCAAGTCTAGCCAAAGAAGAGGCTCTACATGCAGAGTGATGTTGAGCTCTTGATGCTGAAGGGCAGGCAATAGCCCAATGACCGAGTTCAAAGCATCTAAAACACATGCAAGGTAGTTGCTCGTATCTATTAGATGACTTCATATTCCTCAGAAGATGTTCGATATCGGTATCGGTTATCTCCGGACAATTCTGCAAATGATGGCCTTCTCTTCCACAAAAGAAACAGGTGACAGTCGATGAAATTCGATTCTCTGATATATTGGAAGGCATGATGTGCTTGAGAACATCTAATCTCCTGATGAAATGAGAAGCTATCACCTGTGAGTCTTCTGATCTAAGGGAGCGTAAACCAGTGGATGCCTCCTCTTCGGGCTTGTTAGAAACATTAACATCGTTTTGGGGGCAAAGAGCAAGTTTCATGCAGTCACTCAAGCACTCAACAGCACCATTGGAATCCCGGTTCAACAACGAGCTAGAAGCCTTGGGAGTAAACCGAGCTATCCACAAACTCCCTTGAAGGTTGCTTTTGTAACCGATGTTACGAAATGTCTTTGCTTCAGATGATGGGTCTGAATCAATGTTCTCGGTTTTCATTTTACGTTTACCTAAAGAAGAACTAGTGCTTCCTCTATCTTTCTCCACACCCACGGCAATATTTGCCTCACTACTTCTCTTACTTGGAGACGAAGTAATCGATGCAATCTTCGGCTGGGTCAGCGGACCTACTCTGCTGCCACACATCGGTTCTTTGAACCTTACGTTAAACACATTAAGGAAGTTAAAGTTTCTTCCGTGACAAGCGATCGGACTAGCATCGACGTTACAAATCTTGTTAGACAGCTCAAGTCCGGCTTGATCATTTTCGCTTTGTGGTGTTGTTCCTTGAACCTTAGTCTTCGGAGAGTATATCGAGTGAAAAATAGATTGAAAACCGGTATTTCCATGCCCTGGATTTTGTATCTTATCACCCGCATCAAGATTCTCGATGGGTCTCTTGTGTGAGTGATTTGTATTTGCAGCAGTAGTAGTTAGAAGCAAAGATGAAGTCTCGTCTTTCGGTTTCAAAAACCCTTTCATCATGTTGGATATCCAGTTCATGAAGGAACCATCATGTTTTTTCAATCTTTTGCTCCCCACAATCAACTGTTGCTCAAAGCCCCACCTTTTTTTGCCTATGCTGTTGCAACTCTCGACACTCTCGTGGCTGTCATCTTTTGACATCATTCCTTTAACATTTCCATCAGATAAAGCCTTTTCCTTCCCTTTTCTTCTATTTCTACAGATTCCACTATTAGTCGGAGAATGTTTACTAGTGGAAATCTCCTTATCGAGCCAAGATATCTTTTCAGCTTCAAATGCAGATTCCGAACTCGAAACTTTACTGGTTGCAACGCATTCATTATCACCTACACCCTGCAAATCATTGTCAGCAGGGGATGCCACATTTTTCTCTTGAGATCCGGACAACTGAATCCGATCGCCAACATCTCTTGGATCATTCTTTCCAACAAGATTTACCAAGGCAGCAGTTCCTATAGGAGAGTTACCGTTATCAGTCTGCAGTTCATGGCACAACCCAGTTTTGTCGTTTCCCAAATTGTCTATATCAGAAACTTTAGTATTCAGATTGGGGAAAGCCAAGGACAATGTATGTATATTTTGTTCATCTATAGGCTTTTCATTGCTTGATCTTGCAGATGTATCAATTTCTAGCGGCGAACGAACTGCATTGCTCGGTCCTGCTGTGTCTCGGACAAGGCAACGTTTATTCTCCGAAAAGCTGCATTCGGTACATTTGAGACAGAGACCTTTTTGCGGAGACCAAACTATTTCGGACAAGGGATCGGTCGCCACACATGCCATGCGGATCCTCGAAGCTGCATTTGCACCTGCACCGAGATCATTGCTTGACCTTCTCTCGATCCTGCGACCCGAATACCCCAGCGCCAGTCGTAAATCAGTCACTGGCTCTACATTCTTCTCGTTCTCCATGTTCGATTTTGTTTGATGATCAATTCAATCTGCGATCCTGAAATCCGAGGAAAATAATCTAATCTCAAGTAGAACATACAGGGGCGAAACCAGGGGGGGCTGATAGGGGCCTGACCCCCCTAAAATGAAAAATTTTCCATTTAGGCCCTTAAAATTTTTTAAAATTTTAAATTAAATTGCATTTTGACCCTCTAAAAATGATAAAATTTTAATTTAATCTTTTAAAAATTATATTTTTACTATTGTTCAAATTACAATTTAACTTCAGCGCCTAAAAAAATTTTCTGGTTTCGCTTCCGAGAACATAGCAAGTGAACCACCATGGATAAGGTAACTTAATCAGCAAAATTATCAAACATATAACAATCATATCCATGTCTAACATATACTCGAGTACGACTATGGAATATACAGTACTCTAAATATATGAAAAAGTTCATAAAAAATCGAGCATATCCTTATATCATATCCGAATTTTCAAGTAACGTAAAATAGGTTCTAATATTGCTACTAAACAAAAAAATCATATGAAATTCTGATAATTACAGATCAGAAACAACAAATAGTTGAAAGAAATAAAAAAATTACAGCAAAAACCCATAAGAAATGCAGGTTTAATCAATGGCGATCCACATACCTCTTGCATAAATATAAATTCCTTTCGCAGATTTCTTTTATAACGTTCTCATGAAGATCAAATTATTCAAAAAAAAAAAAAAAGGTTGATAAGTAAAAGAAGGAAAATATTTCTAAAACAGGGAAGTTACTACGAAATTTTGGAAAAAAAAGATGGCTGCCGCCATGGATGAGACTTGCTTGTTTGCAAGGTTTTTTTTTAGAAAGATTCTTGGGTATGAGGTTCAGGACTTGACACGTGGACTCCTGACATGCCTCACATTATTATTAATTTGGTAAAAAATCCTTTCAGTCCCTCTCCAATTCTAAATTGAGCAAATTGGTAACACTCAAAAAAAATCGAAGCAATTTAATTCTTGTCCATATTAAAAATGGCAACTAATGACAATTAGTCACATGTTAATCTCTTTCATCAATTATACATAAATTTGAGTAGTATAACAATGAGTTTAACCCTTAATATTTACATATTTTATCAATTCGATCTTAGTTCTAAAATGATCAACAAATTTAGTTTCAAATTTTATATATTTATACGTTTACATAAATGTTGAAAGCTAAATTTGTTAAATCCCGACCACATTTACAAAATATTTAAATTATAAAAATTAAATTTGTTATTATACCAATCAAAATTACGTACAATTGATAAAAACAACAATGTTGAGATTGATTGTCCTTAATTGCTTGCTTTTGAAATTTATAAGAATGAAACTGTTCTAATTTTTTTTAGAAAGACCAATTTATTTAATATCAAAATTTAAAGACCGAAAGTTCATATTTCAGGTAGGTTTTGCCGTTTGTTGAAGGTTTGTTTCATACTATTTTAGACCATGATTTGTACATATATTTTATTTGTAATAGTAAATCATTTCATTGAATTTATTTTTGTGAAAAATCAATTTAATTGGTAACATTAAAAATAGAATAAAATCATTTAAAAAATAAATTTTATATTCTTAATACATTTTGATTTGATTTTCAATCTAATTTTTAAACTTTGATATATAAATAATTAATTAATTTTACCATGTATTGTGAGAATAATAAGAATTTTTTTTAAATTTAAAAATTCGTTTTATTTAAACAAAAACATTAAATTTAATAAATAAAATTTGAGATAGCACCGTGTATCAAATGATACGTGAATCTTCGATTTTACCATATATTATTATGATGTATGAATTGGTTTTATTATTGTTTTTGATTTATTTATATTTATAAATTATAAAAAAATAAACAGTATTAAATAATAAAATCCAAACAAGAATTGTGCCTATTCATAAGATGTGGATATAAATTATGTGGCGGTGTGTGTATCCAGCGCCATCGTGGACCATGAAGCGAAACAACCATGCATTATTCACCCAAATAAATATAATTTTTATAGTATGGAATTTGGATATTTAAATTTAAATAAAATTTTAAATCTTTAAATACATTATAAAATGGTGAAATTTAAATTACCATAAAGTTGAAGAGAAGAGAGAGATTGCGTGTAATTTATATAATATTGAAGCACCTGCTGTTGAAATCAGATTGGAAATTTATAGGTTTTTATCTTTATTTTTAATTTTTTTCCAGTATAAAGAATTATCAAATTATATTTGTTTATCATCTTACTGAAAGTTATAATTTTTTTTTTCTATATTAAAATTTTAAATTTCAAAACATCAAAATTAATTAATTTATTTATTGAAAAATTTTATCTCTTAATAATGTCAGTATTTGTTACTATAATATTGAAATTAATTAAATTAATCTCCTTCTAAAATTTTAAATTTTATTTTATGTTTTCAAATTAAGATATACTAAAATAACTCATTTTTAATAATTGTCAACAAAACACAAAATTATTTTGAGTATATGATCTTGAATTTTCCATGCTAAGCTAAAAACAAAAAAATATCATTTAATTAAATTAATTAATTTTATCTTTCATGTCAAACAAAATTTATGATTTTTTTCATCACCTTTTTACTCAAACAAAGAATAAGCAATTAATTCAATCAAAAAAAAAAAGAATAAGCAATTAATTGAACCCAACAAGTGGCTCCAGTGAAAAAGAAGATGATGTTCATCCTAAGAGACTCGGGTTCGAGCACCTATGTGTGCATTGTTAAAGGGTTAAGAAAGTGTGAATAGATACTATCATATAATCACACCGGTATATTCAAAAAGAACAAACAATTAATTTAATTAATTGCAAGAATTTTTTCCTTTGCTTTTATCTTAATATTGAAGATTCGATATTATATAATCAAAAGAAATTTAAGTTTTGTAAGCAATTACTAAATATGAGTTATTTGAATTTATTTCATTCAAAATAATTTGGAAACATAAAAAAAAATTAAAATTTAGGAGGAGATTAAATAAATTAATTTCAATATTATAGTAATAAATCAATTTATATTATCAAAAGATAAAACTTTTTCAACAATTTATTTAATTTATTTTGATGTGAAATTTAAAAACTAAAATTTTCATCAATAGGAAAAACAAGTACAAATCGATAATGTGTGTTTTAGTTTTGTTTTTACCGTCTTTTCACTTTGATCCTTGATTTTTTTATCCCAATCAATACTTAAAAAAGATATTTTTTGGGCGACCAAAACAAAAGTGTAAATATGACGTATTTGATAAAAAATAATTCAGAGTACACACTTAAATTTCGTTAGGATATTTGAACAATTTTATCTTTTAAAGCATTTTTTCTCATAAAAAACCCTATTTGATAATGAAAAAAAAAATATTGTTGAGTATTTGATGTGTGTCTTCAAGGTGAGGAGATTGAATATTTATAAGACATGGTTATTAGTCATCAAAGTGATGTATGAGGTAGGCTCTATGCATACCAACATGTATGTTGTATTAGATTTAACACGTGTTCTTTGAGCCACTCGTTCAACTTCGCACCTTTTATCTACAAACACTCGGGAACATGTAAACTAGGCTCGCAAACCCTCCTTACAAGCACTTGATGTACGGATCGCGAATCGATAATCTGAATTATATTCGAATTTCAGATTGATAACGGAAATACCATAAGAGAGATATATATTATTCTTTTATAAATATTTTTGAAATGGTAACCAAAAAGGGGTAAAAAGTGTAGATTTGTGAATCACATCTTCTATTATTGAAAAAGAAAAAAGTTAAAAAAATATAAGAAATGACTTTATCGAGCATAGGAATCACTTTAGTTATAATGCATACTCAAGATGTTTCCCTTCTCTTTTGACTGCTCCTCATTCATTTTAATTACGATATAAGTACGTTGCATCATCTGATGTCATTTCTTACATAGCTGTACGGATGATATTAATTTCTGTTATTTTTTCTTTGAAAAGGCTAAACCTAGATTTGTCGGCTGTTCTTAAAATTTTTATATACCATGAATAATTTAGATGATGGTGTAATTATAATTTGTTTTTTTTTTAATTATAAAATCATAATAATAACCTCGAAACCACGCGTTTTTGTACTAATAATGATATCAATGTTAATATCGATTCAGCAAGTTTGGACTTTGAATAATATTTAAGGTGAATTGAAAACTTAATGTAATAAAAAACTTAATATGAATTTTAAAAAATCTTTTTAGTTTTCATTGACTTTCTTGAAATTAAAATCTTAAAAAAATATATAACTATTATGATCATGCAATGGTACGGTGAGAAATATTAAATTAAATTTGCCAGCTTGTTAAATTTGTCTATTTAGCAATTTTTGAAAAAAAAAAACATATTTTCTCATTATCTATATCAATATTTTAAGGGTTTTTTTTTTTGAAGTCAAGAAAATAATGCTATGAATTCAAAGCTTAAACACACTTTCAAGTAAAGCCTTATCTAGAAGAAGAAAAGTAAATATATTAAAGTATTTATTAATTTTTAATAAAAAAGTATATATTATTTTTATTAATTTGAACCTATATCTCTTTAAATTCTATCATATTGACATGATTCAAATTCTTTCTAGTTCGATTTAGATTCGGTATAGGAGTGTGACGAAAGATAAGTAAGGGCCTTAGCATTATTTAGAAAATAGAAAAATTTTAAATTTGGCCTTCCCTAATATAATAAAATTAAGTCCTTTTAACTTATTGAATAAATATAAAATTTTTCATTTTAATGCTAAAAAAGAAATTACTAGTTCAATTTAAGACTCTTCAGCTTTGATTTTTCCAAAATATTATAAATTTATCATGGACTGAATATACTTACATTTTTAACCACTTAAAGACGTATTTATTCGTTGTTTGCTTGACCTCGATCTCCAAATCACAAAGATAATAAAGGGGTATATATCTATAATTTATTTTCAGAATTACTCTTTTGAAGTGATGTTGTTAAAACTGGGACAGTACATTATACAAATTGTTTTAATTAAGAAAAAATTAACCTTCTAACTAGTGATAGGTTAACTCAAATAAATATTCTTACACATTATTTACTGTATTTAGCATTTAAGGTCTCATTTAATTGAATCGACAACGACACACTGCAAATATTCTTTTTTTGCAAATAATTTCAGTCTCTTGCATATCTGATATTTCAATTAAAAGCACAAGAATTGATTTGGCTTGCAAACAATAGCCGTAAATTAGGTTATATCCGAGCTCTAGAGTACTCACATTTATATTATCTAAACATATAACATTAAATTTAAATATTAAATATTAAATATATACAGGCACTTAATTTCGAAATCGACCCACATGGGTGATGATTGATGGGGGCAGTCCTAAGGTGAAAAAAAAAGGAGTAAATTCAAAGCTGGGGAATATCTCCCTCTCATGCAACTAATAAAGTAAAAGTTGCCCCTTCAACTCTATAGGTTTATATTCTTTGCAACTCCCCACAAGCAAAGCTATTTTAGAAAAAGAAACCCCAAAAAAATATTAAAATTAAAATTCAACTCCAACAAAGATGAAATTTAACTTTTTATAATTTCTAGGGTTTTTTTCTTCAAAAAAATTGATGAAAACAGAGGAAGATGTATTGATTTAAGGGGCATTTGGAACTACAGACGATTTTAAATAACGATACGTTTATTGATTATGATATTATTTGTAATAATAATAGTAATAATTGTTATTGTTTATTATTCGGGATCTCAAATTAAATGCGTGGGTAGTACATTTCGAAAAAAGGTATGTTTCATCTGACAGATAATCTTCATTTTTTCAATCAAAAAAGGAGGGCACTGATTTCAAGACAAACAGGATTGATTGCAAGCTCCTTTCAATGATCTATATGAATTTTAAAAAATAGGGTAAAATATGTTGTTAATCCTTGTAATTTTATAATAGATTGAGATATAGCCCTTGTACTTGAAAATTAAAAAAAAAAAAAAAAAATTCTTCTATTTTTCTGGTTTAAAAATCACAATTGAATCATTAACATTGTTAATATTTCTCGTCAAAATTTATTGGCTTGACATGTTTATTATTAGGGTATTATCATATAATGTGACATATGATTGACAGAAAACAAACATATTAAGTTGATAAAATTTGACAGAAACTATAAACAACAATTATGATTGAACTAGGATCTTTAAATTGAAAAAAATAAAAAGACTGAAAATTTAATTTTAAAGTATAGAGACTAAATTTCAAATTTGGTAACAGTATTGAACCAACAATAGGTTTTAACCTTTAAAACACTGTGAAGAATATCGCTTGAAAATGTGAAAGCATTCTTCATAAAAAAATCATATCATAGAAAAGATTCCAGCAGGGATAATTGAAGAGTAAAAGTTCCCTAAAAAAAAAATGCGCTTCATATAAGCAAATGTATAATAGCATTAATATGATAAAAAATGGATCAAAGCTAATATGTATACACTCCTGCTTATGATTCTATCCACCGATTATTACAAAAGATGAATTTCAATGCTCAATGAAACCTTGAAAAACATTAACCCCTAACCTGTTGGAGATTTTCATGAATGCAACAACAACGATAACAAAATAGGGTTTGAACTTCGAACCCGTACTCCACCGATTCATGAAATCACTCTTAAAAAACGACTTCTATTATAATGATATCCGGAGTTAGGGGGAATGAAGCCTGGTCCGAGATCATTCGAAACTGAGTCTTCCAAGACCTTCGGAACGAATGGTCTCGAACCAGACAGCATTCCCCTCAACTGTTGAAGACTTGGAAGAACAGAAAGAAAGAAAGAAAGACAGAGGGGAGAGGCAGAAACAGGGAAAGATAGTTGGATATTTGATTTGGCCATGCAATGAAGTTTTATATTAGTACATATATATATATGTATGTATGTAGGTGATGATGTGGGTCATATGACATAGAATCCCACTTTCTATCCTCCATATTTGCTTTCTTGAACTTCCATGTTTAAACTTGTTTCTATGGCTGCGTTTGGCTTTCAAACTAGTTTAATACCCAAAAATGGCAGTGTCATTGGTTATATAGAAAAAAAAGGTTAAATTATAGATTTAATCCTTATACTTTAATTTGATATAATTTGTAGAGAAAAGTAAAAGACTAAATCTTAATGTTGAGAAAAGTAGAGAGACCAAAACCAGAATTTAACCTATAGAAAACTTGAAATATATGATCATTTGTTTGATCTTTGTGTGTGATTTACTTGGAGTGGGGGAAAAGATGAAAATTTGAGCTAAAAATTGTATGAAAAATGATGGAGAAAGGGGCCAAACTGTAAATAGAAAGGGGATTGTCAAAAAGGGGGCTGAAAATGATATAAAGTTTGGCGGAAGAAATTAAAGCCATTGGTTTGGTGTTACTGGTTTTTGAATGGGATTGATATTATTAATAGGACGGAAAAATATTGGTGGAATTTTGGGTCAAACCAGTAACTTCCTTCACCATCTAATCAAATAATAATGTTAATCTCTCTATTTTCCGTCAAAATTATCGAAGCCGGTTGAGCTTTAATAATCAGTTAATATTATTATTATATGCAACAATTAAGGGATGTAAGTTTGAGCCTGCTTAAATATGTATTCACATTTAATTTAAGGGTCTGAGATTATAATTAGTAGTAACAATTATATATAAAAATATATTGAATATGAGATCATTCTTTTTAAAAAAAAAAAAATTGTATCAATGACGGCAAATGCAACAAATAGTGTGATTCCAAGCTTAAATAGAAAGAAAATACAGGTTGGCCTCTTAAAGGCTTTAACTGTGGAAAAAAAACAAAAAAAGAAAAAAAGCAAATAAAGTTTGTTTTGTTTTCTAAAATTGAAAAAAAAAAAAAAAGGTGATAAACTTGGTGAAGTAATACTATTATCATATATTTTAATCATTTAAAAAGTGAACGACGTTCCAAAAATTATATATTTAAATCTAACTTAATACATGGTTTAATCATTTCCTAATTTCACAAAAGTCATCCACTTTGAATTGAACAATACAAACTATGAATGTGAAAACTGATTTGTTTGAGAAAATGACAGAAACAAACAAATCAATAATCCACCACATTTCACATGTGTTTAGGACCAATAATTAAATCTGGAAAAAAAACTCTACATGTGAAAATTACTAGGCATTACAAATTTGGGTTTTATGTTTTCATTAATTATAATTATGAAATATTAGAAAAAAGGAGAGGAGAATCTGCATTAATCCTAGCTTTTAGAAAGATAAATCATTTTGTTGGGTAACCCTTATTGATTACCCTCTCTTTTTTTTTTAGTAAAATGCAATTAAAGCTTATTCATTTTTAATTTATTTTGCTGGGTAACTCAGACTCGTTGCTCTCTTTTATCAGTAATGCAACCACAGCTTGTTTAAGTTTTTTCTTTGATATTTATGTTTAATATTTTATTTTGTAAAGACACTGTTAAGTTTAAGTTCATTGAACCCGATATTGATGGATTTAAGTGGGCGTGTCATCTGAATTGATACTCGGTTAACTAGATGATGATTATTATTATGATTATTATTATTTTTATTTTGAATTAAAAAGCTAATACTTGCTTATTGCGAAGAAAATGAGGGTTCCATTACACAATTCTCTACGTGGAAAAGCAAAGTTAAAGAAAGGTAGATTAGTGGTTTAGAAAATCCAATTTCTCAAAGTTAAGCAAAAATTTAAAGCCAGAATCCTTTTTGACTAGCAAATTCACCAACACAAACGAGGCATTTTCAGCTCAAAAAGTAGTCTTTTGCTGCTGAGTCACCAATACATATAATAACCCATAACACTACGTGCTTTACACTCCATAAGCATCTTTTTCTCTTTTACTTTTAAGAACTTTTCATGACGAGGGATGCCATAGCTAAGCAAAACAAGTGTGTTTACATTTCATAGAAAAAAGCACAAGTTCCACCTTAACAAAGCATCCCCCTCTAATGGCCCCTCTACTCAACTTTATCTTCATTTTTTTTTCATCTCTCTAAATTCACATATATTACCAAGAAACCACACAATTTGAATACACAAATCTTCACACAAAGTAGAAAAAGTTCTTTATAATGGTTTATAACCAACATAGAAAGAAATGATTCCTCCAATAGGTTCAAGTAGATGAACTCAGACCTATGTTACTTGGACTCCGTACGAGTGTCTGGTCAGGTACGGGTATATATTCAGTTTTCCATGTATTTGGAGAACCCCTGGACGGTTATGTCCCCATACCGATATCTGAATATGGGTCGGTAAAAGATAGAAACAAACTAAAACATATTAGACTAAACCCCCTTCCTCATTTTAAATTACGGGACTCACCGGAAACTAAAACGAGAAACCAATGTGTCTGAATCAGTGTGGACGTTTGTCTCACAAAGAGAGTAGTTTCACTTCGGGTTTTCTCGGCCTCCAGAGCTTACTGTCTCTTCACCAGTTTAGAGTAGAACTACAAGAAGCAACAAAATCAGACAAGATTTGTGTTTCAAAGGAGCAATGTCAATGGAAACTACCCAAAAATGATGTCAAAACAAATCAAGATTCCAGTGGAATAAAAGTTTGCTAATATTATCAATTCATATGGTTGTCATTAATTTATACTTCTAACAGACATAAAAGTTGATGAAGAAGGCCTATGTCTTATGCAATTGCATTGGCTTTAGAACACTTCATTACTATGCGGTTATGGACCATGGAGTTTAAAGAAAGAGATTACCTGATTCTGCTTTGTCGTATTTCGATGATGTGCACCTTTTGGGTTAAGAGGATTTGTTCACACCAATTATGATATCAGCTTCAGCCAGAGGGGGAGAAGTTCCGCGTGAAGCACAGTTTTGAGTTGCAAGGGCAAATGGCTGTGGAACAGTGTGCTTCATTTGAACATTTACTGCAACAAGTTAGGATACGTGCTTCGATATTCTCGATTATCACTCTTTGCTTCAGGTAGGCTGGCCTCAAGATTGGCGCTTAACATGCCACGCTCTTCAGATTATCAATCATGTTTTCAGTGGTTCATCCTTTCACCTAATGTTATTTAGCTTCAGTTCCTTCTTTGGTTCGTCGAAGCTCCACAACTCCATTCACGTAACTGCATGGCATTATGATAACTGGAAAATGCTTCATTATTTGAATCCTGAGAAACACCATTCAAGTAAATTATTACACAATCTGATTCCTTGTCCATACAAATGTTTGTAACTTCCACTTCCATTGAACTAGACATATCAATTGGAACATCCATATTAAAACATTAGTAAATTCATTTTGATTCAATCAACATAAATCATCACAAGTTCATCTCTATACCAAGTACAAAACAAAAAGTTCAGACACTTCAAAATAAAACCAAAACCAAACACTCATTTTCGAAAAACTAGAAAAGAGACAAAGTCTAAGTTTAGATCAAACGAAGAAACTAAAAGGAAGGGGATATCTTGTACTACAAAGTCTAACACTCAAAGATAAAGATTTGAACTTTAAAACTCACATTTTTCACCTGCATGAAATGCAATAAGAAGGGGAGGAAGAACAAGAGACCACAAGTTATGACGAACGACAGGGGAGTCGGAAATGTGGTAAATTGCTTATTGTTTTGGCCAAATTTAATGAACAAACGACGGCTTCCGTGTTCTGTTCTATTTTTTTACTTTAGTTTACGAAATTTAAAAACTTTATCAAGACTTGAAAAACATACATAGGCATGTGGGTGTTTTTCTTTTTAAAAAATGAACATAGTTCCATTGCTAGTATACTACAAGCTCTTATTAGCACTCTAATTCAAAATGACTTTTTTTTTTGTCTAAATCTTCAGATTTCAGTATCCAGAAATCACATCGGGTCTCAATTAATCCGAAATCGAGTGAGGTCAGACCTCAAACCTATTTGATTTGATCATATATAGAGCTATCATTTGCTCATTAAAAGAAAAAAAAAAGGATCTCTTTTGTTTGTTGTATGCAATGTTTGATCTAGAGGTGTTCATGGCCGACCAATATCCAAAAATGAAGAACAAACACTGAACAGAAGTGTTACCAACAATATCCTCAGAGGAACCCTACTGGTCCCATAAATTTGTTCATGCACTTGTACTAAAATGTTGCAAATAAGGTATTATCATCAAAGTGCAACACAATGATTGACAAAATTTGTGTAAAGCACTATTATGCCATTACCATTGTCAAGCTTCAAAGCGAAAATGGTTATGGTAGATGATAAATATGACCACAAACTAGCAGAAAATTAAAGGAATATAACTAAGAAAGACCTATATTGTTTATTAGAATAGGATAAAAGAAACCAAAGGTATTCAAATGAACACACATTTCATTGCTGCACTTGAAAAAGGCAAAGATTAACATGAAAGATTCAATTGTTCTTTCTAAAGCTTCAATAACTATGTTTGATGGCTAACATACATATTAAGCAACAGCTTTTGCAGAATCCGTAATTATGCCTTCCTATTGCTAATCTCGAGTAAGCAACCAATTAATCTAAGTTATGACAGAGAAGAATACTGATAAAGAAAATATCTCAACATATATTCCATAATTTCGGTGTCTTAAGCTTTTCCCCAGCTGCAAGGTTCAACTTTTCATTATACAGTTTTAGCAGCTCAGAAGCTTTTTCTTCATAACAATACACAAATCTCAGAAGGAACACCTTCTCTGAACTCGCAAACAATGTCGTCAACCCGGATACTTTAGCAAGTAAACCCTTTGATATAAGATCTTTAACAAACAAACCCCTTGGAACAATTCTCTTCTCCATGCTCAATCCTAGCAAATAGGGTTGCTTAGTAACCAATGAAGCCTTGAATCCCATTACATTCACAAGGAAATCCATCAATGCTTTAATTCTACCCTCAGAAGCTGCCATTACCCAGGGATGATTCTTAAAAGCATCTAAAATCTCTTCCTCAGACCAACCACATTTCTTATAAACATCAAACTTTGTCTCCCAAGTGGATTTGCTCATTGAACCCAAAACAGTAACAGCTAAAATAAAAGTAAACCTCTCAGGATTGAACCCCATTTGCTTTACTTTCTCTACATTCTCTTTGAATTGAATTGGAGTATAAAAGAATGTCTTAGGAACCCGACGAAATCCTTTAACTATGTTAAGATCAGGCACTCCATTTTGTCTCAAAACATTGCTTTTAGGCAAAATGTAAGAACCGAAATCATACAAAAGCATACGAGGAAACAAATTTAGAACACCAAGGATATCGTTATTGGACTGAAGTAGATTGCTAAGGAAGTTAAAAGAAGGGATAATTCTATTCTCTAAGCTAAGTATAAGAAGCGATGGACATTTAGATAAAAACTTGGCAAGATCAGAGCTTGAAATACCTTTGGAGTTTAAAAAAGTGATTTTGGGCAGAAGGGTTTTCTCAACATCAGATGCAAGCACACATGGCCGCTTCTTAATGAGGGTTGCGCTTGGGTTTTCGAGAATCCATGGTTCTTCAACAAGGCGATGACGGAGGCTGAAATGGCGGATTCTGGGGATAACCCACAGTTTTTTTATGAGGCAAGAGACTGTAAACGATTGTTGATTTGCAATGGTTGCGATGGATTTGGGAGAGAATGAAAATGATGGGTTGTTTCGAAAAATGTATAAAAGATGGTAGGTCTTGAAAGCTTTGAACTCATTGGGTCTCCATTGGAGGATTGTTTTACGGAGAAAACAAAACATTGGGAACTGAAATTAAGGCAATAATAATAGTGAATAAGAGAATGGAATCACCTGCCCTGGAGAGTTGTATCTGTTCTACCAAAGTCAAAAACTTGAATTCCACACAAACAAATCAACATAACAGCAATATATTAACAAGGTTAAAATGTGCCACGACTCCATCTACTTTCTGAAAATTGGGAGTTTACTCCTATACTTTTATTTTATGAAATTTAGTCCTTTTCCTTTTCAAATTCCAAAATTCAAGTCTAATTTAAATCTTTTTGTTAAATTCAAGTTAATTACAAAGTTATTTTTTTAATTAAATGACTACTAAATGTTTTTTTTTTTTTTTTTTCAAAAATATCACAACAACAAATTTAAAGAAAATTTTATTAGTGTTAACAATTGAGCTTAAATTTTGAAATTTAAAAAGTAAAATGACTAAATTCTTAATTTTCAAAACATAAGAGACTTAGGCATATTTTAACCTTTAGAAAAAAACAAAATTTTCAAAAATAACCTAATAATAAAATATTTTTCTTGAATAAAACTAATTCTACTTCTAAAATTTACAATTATTTTTCCAAAAATAGTTTCTAAAAATCAATTTATGCTTTCTTGTTAAAAAGTCAATTTCTGTAAAATAAACCAATAATTGTTCAATCACAACAAAGAATTATATAAAAAAAATTAAACTTTTTTATAGCAGTGGCTGCTTGAAGTAAACAGTATATACTTTTCATTGGACAAAACTGCAAAATTAGTACTTTAAGATAAGAAGGTTTTTTTATATAATTCTTATTACTATTTATATTTCCAAACTTCAAAATGGGAAAATAATACACCCATAAACCGATCAAAGTCACATCCTTCTAATTGTTTCAAGAAGGCTACCAGTCGTACAGACATGTTACAGGGATGGCACATCTTGATTATTAACCTTGAGGATCGCTGTGGCTTTACATTCTACAGACTTTTACCCGGAAAATTTTCCGGTTTAAGAGTATCCGGAACTGGAAGTGACTCTAGGGTCACACGACATTGCGAATCCTCCACAGCAAGGTTTAGTAACAATGAAGTGACAGCTTCATTTGGTGTGAAATTCCTCCTACGCATTTCTTTGAGAAGATTCATGGCTTCGGGGATGTTATTTTCTCGAAGAAAACCTTGAATGATGATGTTAAAGGAAATGGAATTGGGTAAGCAACCTTTTTCTTCCATTTCTACGAGCAATTTATTGGACTCGAGTAACATCCCTTTCTTGCAAAGACCATCGATCAATATGTTATATGTTACGACGTCGGGGACAAACCCTTTTCGTGACATTTCATTGAACATATTCCTTGCTTCTTCCATTCTTCCTGTTCTGCACATTCCATAAATAAGTATACTGTATAGTTCAATGCTCGATTCGTATTTGGTACCTTCGAGGGAACGAAAAAGAGCTATTGCTTCATCGACATGACCATTTTTGCAGAGTCCATCCAGCATTATAGTATATGTGAATGATGTCGGAGATTGATTACCACAAACAAACATCTCATCGAACATCTTTTTTGCCGTCCTAACCCTCCCTACTCGGCAAAGTGCTTGTATAAGTGTGTTGTAGGTTCTAGCATTCGGTTTACAACCCTGAAACTGCATGTCCTGAAAAAGCTGGAAACCTTCATCGATCTTCTGACTCTTGCAATAGCCATTAATCATAATATTGTAGCTTATAACATTTACCTCGTAACCTTGATCCGGTATTGACCTGAAAAGCTTAGCTGCCTCATCTAACTGACCCGCCCTACATAATCCATCCATGAGTGAATTATAAGTAAACAAGGTTGGGTTAATCTCTTTTTGCCTCATGAATGCAAACATTTCATGAGCTTTTACTAACATCCCCTTTTTGCACAAACAACTAATCAAGGTCGTGAAAGTTATTTCATCCGGAGATATTCCTTCTCCGACCATCCTATCGAAAATTATTATGGCTTCTTTCCACATTCCCTCTCCACTAAAACCGTGAATTAAAGAGTTGTACATGACCAAATCGGCAACGATCCCTCGACCAATCATTTCATTGAAAAATTTCACAGCTTCCTTTAACCTACCTAGACTACACAATCCACTAACCAAAGAACTATAAACAACAACATCAGGAGTGATCCCTTGGGAAACCATTTCAAAGAATAAATTGAGTCCCTCATCAACCAACTTATCTTTGCAAAGTGAACCAATGATTGTACTATATATACGCAAATACCCCTCACAATTCCTCTTAGCCATCTTCCTAAACAAATTAAGAGCAGAACAAGATTCACCGATACTACAGAGGCCATAAATAAGGATCCCATATGTAAAAACATCACCTTGAAACCCTCTTTCACGCATTTTATCAAACACTTGAACTGCTTCCAAGCCCTTCCCTTCGCCACACAAACCTTTCAACAATCTCCCAACGGTAGCGTAATCAGGCTCAAAACCCCTCTTAAAGACATCACCCAAAACACAAAACCCAATGTCTATACGCCTCAAATGATTATAAGAACTCAACAAAATGTTCAAAGTACATAAATTTGGCTTAATTCCCTCGTAATTCAACTTCCTATACAATGATATCACATTAGAGTCACGACTAAGCTTTAAGACAGAACCCAATACATGATTAAAAGTATCAGTAGACGGAAAGGGCTTAACCTTTATTAACTTGTCAAAGTAACCCAAAGCACCGTTGAGGTTGATTTTACCTGATTTACATTGATGCCTGATGTGAAACTCGAAATCATTGTGAACTAAAAGAGGGATCTTCTTCGCGTTGGGTGAAGAAATTTGAGATGGGTTTTGAGTGAAAAGAGAGACATTGGGGGTTTTAGGTTGTCTTTCTATGAGCTGCATTGTTTGAAGAAGTTGCCCTCTTCAGTGATATGAGACATGAAAAAAACAAAAGGACCTTTTGTTTCAAGAAAACTAAATGAACGTTAATTGAAGATTTTCCATATGAAATAACAATTCAACAACGAAAGGGCATTGTCCGAAGGCAATGAGCTTAGAAATGCGAGCTCTGGGCAGCGGGTTTCAACTTGTAACTATCATGGGCTTCAGCGTGATTTTCTTGCTCCGAATTTGCTTACCTCAATCTACCTCTCGAAAATTTGAGAGTTCCCGCAGGATAAGTTGGAAGTAAATTCGAATCAACAGCAGAAAAGCCAAAGAAAAAATAGCGCACACCATGTTTACAAAAACTAGTTTTACATCTTATTATTTTACAAATTCTAAAATTACGACGCTTTATTTTACCTTTGCCCCAAGGATGTTATTTTATTTTATTAATATGTAATTAATTTTTAATATTGTAAAATATACATTTATATTTTATTTATGAACATAATTTTGATATATAATTATTTATTATATTTTATATTAAGTGTCAGATTGCATTTTCGTCTTTTACTAAAAAAATAGATAAATAAATACATTTCTATTTATTAAATCAATAAATAAATATGATTAGAATTTATAATGAGATTGTTTAAAAAAAACCAAATTGATCTTTTTTGTTAAAAAATCATTCATTCCACCCTTAAAAATTGATATGGTTGACAGAATAACCAAATAATGACATGTTACATGTCACGTGTACCTTATGTTGACCTACAAAAATCAATTTTTAACGGTAAAATTAGATGAAATTTTTAGCAAAATGATCAATTTAATTTTTAATCTAATATGAGAATTAAAAATAATAATAATTTAATTTAATTTTTTAAAAATTATTAAGATAATAAAATTATATTTTTACTATCATAAAAATATAAAATTTAATTTCGACCCAACAAAATTTTCTAATGCCACCGCTGGGGAAGTGAAGCGCCACTCAACCTTTTTTGAAGCGGAGAACAAAACTTTAAAGATACATTAAAGATAATAATATTTGATAGGTAAGATCTTTAATCTTTAACAGTTATCACCAACCAAAATTTCGTATTTTAAATGAGCAATTATATATGCTGAGTTTACCCTTAATGCTTTATTTATATTAATTCGATTTGATTTAATTTGTTTTTTTAACATCTTCTCTATTATTCATAATTTAATTCGGTTTCATTTTCATTTTAATTATTTTTAATTATCTTAATAATATAAAATTTATTTTTATTTTTTAAATATTAATATAAAAAGTTCAAAACTTTTTTATAAATATTTCTTTTTCATTTAAATAAAAATAATACTCAATAATTCTTATACAATATTTTCCAAAAAAATTATATAATATTTTAAAATTATTTTTATGTAGAATGTTACAACATAATATAGTGGATATATACATTGGGTTTAAAAAAGTGTCCATAAATAATTACATTTATATTTAATATTCATAGTAATAAGGTATCCTAATATTTTATTTTTCTTTTCTTTTTACTTGATCGATTTTAATTAGATAGTTTTTAAGAGCTCTAAAATAAAATAAAATTATTTTATATTTTATTATATGAATTCATCTTGAGTTAATTTGTAATAACAAATTATTCATATTCGGAGGGAAATAATAAATCATATATAATAAAATAAAAATATATAAAAATATCAAAAGGAGCTTTGATTGAAAGGTAAAGGTAAGGTTTTACTCATCCCCATTAGCATGATATAATTTATTTTAAATATAGAAAGATGACTAGTTAACACTTAGTAAAAAAATTTTATTATAGCATAGATAAGTTAAATTTATACAAAAAAATATTATTAGTAACATTATATAAATAATTTTTCGGTCCAAATCCGAATAACAACCATAACACATCTGAAGCAATAAACATTTTTAACCATCAATCACATTATATAAATAATTTTATTTAAAAAAAAAATACTTCTCAAAATTTTTTCATTGTCCTCCCATTCAACTTTTTATTATTATTGCTCATATTTTTAATTTAAGTTTTTTTTATCAATAATGAGTAATTTTTCACACTTTATTTATCAAATTTTAATAGAAATTATTTATCGAAAATGAATTTTTACATTAAATTTTTTTTTAATTTCTACTCAGTATCAAATAAAAATATTTAAAAGTGTCTTCAAAGCTGGAAAGCAATGAGCGCTGACCAAAACCCCACGTGTTTTACCATTCTTGCAGCAATCAAGATCTAGAAACAACAAGGTTAGAAAAACATCACATCACATTGCTTTTCTATTTTGATTTTTTTTTTGCCGATTGCAAGAGTAACGGTTTCTGGCAAATTGCTTATCTCTGGATATTGGTGGAGGAAAAGAGAAAAAAAAAAGGAATCGAAGGTTGATGATCCAATACATCTGATTAGACAGAGTAACACGATTGATTCAACAAAACCTGTTTAAAAAAGAGAGAATAATTCAAACACAGATTAAGAAAAAATCGATCGTGATTACTCTGTCCAAACAAAGGAATTGGATCCGAATACAAAAATCTTCCGCAAAGAGAAAAGAAGTAAATAAGAGCTTAGACATTTGAAGTGGATTTCAAAAGGGTTTAGAGGTTTGAAGAAGATAACAATAGAAATCTAGGGTTTATGGCGCTGGTTGCATTGTTTTATTTATATATATAAGGAGATTTTGTTACCAGTTGGCTTGCCTGCCTTTTCTTGTGCCACACGTGAAAACTTTTGAACTTTTTTTCCGTATGTTGAAAATGGACAAAAGTGACCGTTACAGTATTTTAAGAGTTTGTGTCGAGATTTAATTTAATTATAAAATTATAAAAAACAATTATTATTTTTAAAAAGTAAAATTTATCATTTTGATGGTATTTCAATTTATGCTGTTAGTGTCTTTATTTTGTAAAACATGTAAATTTAAATATGTATTTTAATTTGATCAAATTTAACTCATATATTTTAATTGGTGAATTCAATAAATTAAGTTATGATATTTTCAAATTTTAATACGAAAAATATATTATCATATGTATAATGTCATGCTAACTTATTATTTTCATATATTACTCACAACAAATTCTACAACTATAAACCTAGTACAATATTAGTATTTGAATTTAACCAAGGGTCGGGACTAAGATTTTCAAATTCGAAAAGTGAAATGATTAAAATTGTGCAATTCGAAAGATACAAAGACTAAAATTAATTAAATAAAAGTAAAAAAAAAAAAAATTTAACTTCACAACTTTTGTAAAGTATCTCTCCAACTTAACCACTTTATCCAAAGAAGAATTTAATTTTTATATCAATTTTTATAAATATAGATATATTACGTAAATGTCTAGTTTCTTATATTTTACATATAATTATTTTTTGTCATATTTATTTATATGCATTTTTATGTTACACTCATCTTATTGTATTTAAGATCTTAGTTGAATTGGGTTAACGAATTAATCCGATCCTAATTTAATTAAAATATTAAATAAGATCAGGTTCGAAGCAGATTCATATATATATATATATAATTCGAGTCTGGATCAGGGCAAGAAAAAACCGCCTCAAATTTTAACAAAGATGCTAAAAGAAATAGAACAAAGCTGTAATAAAACTATAAATGATTGACGCATGGAACGTTAACACTCTTTACTAAATGTGTTCCTTAAAAGAAAAGATTACAAACTCACTAAATCCTCAAATACATTATCGGATCGGATAAGTAACAACTGAATTCGTGCACGAACTTGGTCTTCGGTTACCTTTTTTCAGTATCCATTGGAAGGTCGGAATACTGTATAGCCGTTGATGCTGCATGCCAGATTAGAATACTCTTGGTTGTAGTATGGGTAACTGTCAACATCTGTATTCCTCATCCCGAGTAAAGATGGATCAGAAGAAGGCGTTGGCCACTGGGTTGGGACCAAACCATCAATTTGTCCATTGGCGTAAGGTAGGGGGTTAGCATGCGGAGTAAATTCCCTCAGTGTATCGAAATGGTTGGCCGAGGAAGTACTGTAACCTTGTCGGAACCCATCATCATGGAAACTGCGTGCTCGGTCAAACCTGCATGCGCCATTCGAGGATCCCATCTCACCCGACATGCCCAAATTGGAAGGAAAAGAAAATTGCCGGTTAAATAAATGGGAACAGTTACCAAGAGAACGGAACCCTGTTCCTACCCTAACTGCTCTCCCAACATTGTTTTCTTCATCAAGCAAGTCGTTGATTATATCAAGGTGTGGAAACTCATCTGCCAATACACCTTGGGCCTGATATACAGATGTACATGCAGGAAGCTCAGCAAAGATGTGTTCCTGGGTTTCATTACGTTCAGACGTGTACAGGTCAAGATTTTGGATCTCACTAAGCAATGACGGATCAGAGTGCGTACTTCTACTGCCATCCCTTCGGGAACTCTCCAACCATTGAGGTACATTTGGCAAGGTATCTCTAGTTACCATGCCAAGTGGAAAGCCCGACTGGACAGAATTTAGCTCTATACTATCTGGGCTATGGGGTATATAAGCTGGTGCAGATACCAAGGCAGGCGGTTGTGAGTATGCTGGCAGTGAATTAACTCCTGAGCTACGGGAGTTGGGATGAGTGAAACCAGCAGAGCTAGAAGAAACATGGTTACCCATTATTGCATTTCTGTAAGACTGAGGAACATAACTAGTAGCTGGTGATGGGTCAGGACCTAAACGGCCAGCTGCACTAACTGAACGAGCAAGAAAAGGAGTAGTTTGAACAGTAGAAACAAGAGTTGTTGGCCTAGGACCAGGAACTAGAGGAGCACTTGAGGGCCTTGACATGACAGGTACTTGTGAGGTCATTAGTTTTTCGGTTGGTTTTGGAGCTGCAGCCTTCTGAGTCTCAGATTTTGATATACCGGCTATTTGGAATGATGTACTTGAAGATGCAGGTTGATCACTCTGTTGCAAGCTGTTTGTCGTTGCCTTCCTAACTGGCATAGAATCCAAATTGCCAGCACTCCTGTACTCCGACTTGAACTGCACAGTAGGTGACAGATTTCTCGGAAGGCCACTCGGAGAGGATGGCATAGCAGCCGTCTTCTCTTTAGGTCTTTCTAAATCAACTTCTTCCTATTACATTGAGAAGATAAATAACAATCATATGCAACTGTAGAAGTAACAAATAAAAACAGAAAAAAAAAAGAGCTTAATGAGATGGAACGGAAATATAGCAATATAACACCTTTTTAACAGAATCCTGCTCAACCCACTTTGTCTGATCTGGCAAGGAGGAAACAGTAGCTACAGACTCAGATTCACTAGCCTTACTACTTTCAGAAACATCATTGCGCTTCCCCGCATCTAGTGTAGGACAAGAAGGCCGACTATTAGTTTCGACAGTCCAACCACTGCCATCGGTTGATATTTTCCTTTGCTGGTCCTTTCCTCTACAAAATTGAAGAGCTGTATGAGATAAAATATATTGTCTTCACATCCAGACACATGGAAGAAACCTAAGCAACACTTTACCGGTTTGGTGATTTTTTATTTTGGTTGTTTGAAAATGAGTTCCCTTTGTAGTGCCCATTCATTATCACTGATCGTACTGAATCTGTTGAACACGTTGATGAACTATCATCCATTATAAATGTGCTCCTTCTATCAGCTACTCCATTCTGTACACATGATAGACCATTGATGCCACTACTACTGGCTTCTGTGGGAGGATGAATTTCCGATGTATCTGTATCCCAGTTGACAGGACTAGCATCTCTGTCTTCTGAATCAGGCTGAAGAACTTCAGTGGCACCGTCAACTGAGTCAGAAACATCAGAAACATCACCCAGCACATCAGAGTTTTCAGGCACACGCTGCAACTCCGCCATCATGGGGGCTTCCTTTTCATGATCCAGGTGGTTTTCTGGTTGCTTCTCCTCTACTGCTACAATAACCTTCTCCCTCCCTTTATCTTTGCTTTTACGATTATTCCGCTTTTGCTTAGCCTACATAAGGAGAAAATGTGTCGCATTCAGGAGAAAAAAGTCTGTGCCATCTACCCACTTAATTCTTTCAACATGGAAGTAAAGCAGATATCCTTGAAATTGCTTCCAAAAACTAAATTAGGGGATCTTTCTGGTAAACACCATGAAAGAAATTTGGGAAAATGCAAACCTTACTTCATTTTCTTGCACTAAAGTAGCCCAAGGAGAGTGTTCATTCTAATATTTAGAAAGACTAACATGCCCCGAAAATAGGGTTATACCTGTTTTTTCTTTGCTTTTTTCTCCTTTTCAGATGCTCCTCGTTTAGTCTTCTGCTCACTTTCAGCCAGCCATGCAGCTTCTTCACGAATGAGTTCTTCTTGCCTCTGCAAAGCAACAGCTTCCTGGTAGGCAACTTCTATTTTGTTGCTGAATATAAACGAAAAATTAGGGCATATAGATGCAAATAAGGAAATATCATTCATTACTATCCTAGGGAGATTTGCAGCATAGAAGTTTGGAACACTACTGAAAATTAAGAATATGGTCATTCCAACAAGCTGACCAAAAATGTGTATTTAAATGAATCCAAAGCCACGACTAACTGCATTACAATCTAATTATGTCCACATAATCCACCAGAAAATAAGATAATGTCCCATGTGTCAGCAAGAACTTAAGTTTACTAAAACATTGACCTATACACTGAGAGAAGACAGTGTTTTTGTGAAATCACAACTTCAGATAAGAAGATATAGGCATGCCTTGTTAACAAAGTGAACGATCCCAAGTCAAAGTTAAGGAAAAAGGTAAACTGATTTTGCAAGGAAACTGCATGCTAAACTAAATTTTGAAGGGAGAGCAAATGCATTTATAGTCAGCAATAAGAAAATTCTACGACAAGTTGAGTAACTTCTCAAAACTAAACAAAGTCCTTGCTGCCACAAAGTCGTCATAAAAGAAAAAAAATCAATTAAAATTTGCATTTTTAAAACAGAAGAAAATGTCTAGCAAAATGCAGGAGTCAGTGAACAATTTAAGTTACATAGCAACTCTTATCAAATAGTTACCCTCCATATGTTTCTATTGAACTGTCGGCCTAAGAAAAATGTCAAGGTACTTTGAAAGAAAATTCACGCATAATAACAACCTACATTCCCCTTTCCTTCCTGATTTCCATGGAGCAACCTATTTAATGGTTAATGCTACATGCTCCCTTGAACCCATTACTTGATTGAACAAACACAAAATTATTAGACTAGACATGAGTCCTATATTTATCCTTGCATATAAACACAAGAACATATAACACTGTTAACAGTATTTCTATAAGCAATGGAAAATATCAACAAGCTATTTTTGTTAAAAAGTATGGAACCTGAATATATGAGCAAGAACAAATATTTCTACTGTCCTGCGACCAAGTTCTGTAAGATGCCTTTCATCACGCTCAATTGAATCCTTGTTGAAATCATCTCCAGAATTCCCATCCTACACTAAATGAAAAGCTTTGCTGAGCTAGGAAAAAGCTGAAACACCATTTTAAATATATATATACACAAATTCATGTTGAGAGTAAAGTTTCTATTCTTTGTTGTTGTAAAAAACAATAACAAATGGCCCAGGGTTTGAATTGTCTTTCTCACAAAAGCATGTCGGAACAATGCAGTAGCTTTCAGAGAAGAGATAGACACCATGGAGAATTCATGCATTTGAAAGAGAAGTAGAGAATTGTACTAATATTT
The DNA here is from genome assembly GCA_039519145.1 of Kokia cookei. Lineage (NCBI taxonomy): Eukaryota > Viridiplantae > Streptophyta > Magnoliopsida > Malvales > Malvaceae > Kokia > Kokia cookei. The sequence continues at coordinate 39,749,265 of CM076906.1, forward strand.
TTCTCTTGTTAAGAAAATCCAAAAATGGAATTACAAACTACTCTATATTAGTTTGAACTGAATGTTCTTACTCATTATAACCTACCATCAATATTCAGAAACTTACCTTTGTTCGGTTCTGAGGACCTTTCTCATCTTTCGGAGGTAATGGTTCCAAAGCAGCCCTTTCTAGAAGTAGCAGCACATCATCCACTAATACAAACATATCTTTCTCCACACGAACAATCGGAGCTGGCATTTCTTCAGTATCCAATAATTTTGACTTTGCTTTCTTGCCCTTGCTCTGTCCTTCGAGAGCCTTCAACCCACTATAGAGTGAATCCATTACCAAAGTAGATGTAACTTCCTTCTCTATAAAAAAGTGCTTCACAACTACTTTCAAAATCATATCTTTTTTCTCCCTGGACATTCGGCACCTGGAATTTTGGTCAATCCCCGACCAGAAAGTACAAAAACTGAAACATTTTCAAACAAATAGTTTGAGAGAAGAAGGCAACAAAAGGATAAATGTGATGACCAAACAAATAACAAAATCACCAAACATAAAATCATTTACCTTGACCACTTAGCTTTGTCTTCTATGAACTTCCCTAGATTGCTTCGTCTATCATCCAAAAAACGACGACAAATTTGCTCTACATTTGTCAAATATACCCTAACAAGTTCTCTTCTATACTGACAATCAAGGCAACGAAAAGGCCGGTCTGCTTTCTCCCTACAGATTGAAAATGAAATATTTAATTTGCTCATCCAGATGGGAAAAAAAATATTAAAAGGAAGAAACACTAAATCAGATGTACACAAGTTAACACCAGAAATCAACTTGGCAGCAACATCCCAAGGCTATATTTTCAGAATGAGGAAACAACTCCATGCAAGGAACCTTCTTAAACTATACTGACCGATTACTAAGCCAGCTTCTTTGTCAAAGATATAATACAATGGCAGAGTAAAACAATTATCAACCAAAAGTTTCACCCGAGTCTTATACTTTCTGAAAACTGGGACTGCAAAAAAGTTGTATTGATAAGCACGAAGAATGACATTCAAATTCTACATTTAAGTTGCTACTCGTAAACAGCAGAAGGAAATTGGAAGGACTTACTTATCTACAAAGGCTATGCAATAAAGTAATGAAGATCAGCATGAAAGAATACTTATCTAAGAATTGAATGAAACGCCACATGCAGAGGTTTGTTTATCAATAAATTAATGAATACCTGATAACTTGAACTTGAGCTTTTATTATTAGTGTGTCAGATTCTATAAATCCATCATAAACTTTTGAGAGCTCCATAAACTTTTTCCACCCCCAGTCATGCTCTTTCTTCCAGAATCGATGTAAAGTATCTGCAATCCACAGCAAGTTATTCAGAGCTCATGATCTCTGCTAGCCCTACTTAAACTATATCTGAGCCAACCAACCTGAATATTTTGATTTCTTTGGATCTTTATTCACAACAGCTATTGTAAACTGTGCAAAATGACTCCAACCTGTCTCAGAATATAGCAATGGACCACATAATTTCAATAACATATTACAGGAATAATAATATATCAAATATAAGATTCACTGATATCTGACAAATATCAAACCTGGAAGAAGTTTGTCATGATTAGCAACACAGAGAAACAATGAGAGATGATTGCAGACATCACAGCCTTGTGGATAAATTAAAATGTACCTATCAGCCATGGCAAATAGCTGAAGTCACAACTAAGGAATTTCCCCTGATACAAAGCCATGTGTGCCTTTTCCTCCAAGAATATAAACTATTAAATCTAAAAGATCTATTACTGTCTACAAACAAATATATCCAAATGTAATTCCACAACCACATGAAAGAACAGGAATTCCAGAATGACAAATTATGAATTTGATAAAGCAAAGAAGAAATTAACAGCCAATGACATATAAGCCCATACCACTTGTAGCCACCGACTTCAAACGCGTTACTGCGAAGTTCTCTTTTGTTTATCTGTGAAAATTTCTCAATCTTCCATGTATACTTTCCGTATAATTCAGAAGGTCTTGGCCCTATAAATAAGTAAATTCAGTTTAATAAGTTTTATCATAAAAATAGGAAGAATAGCAAAAAACATATTCCAAACTCTTCATACTTAAAATGGCAATATCAAAAAAGAGGTGGTTGAGAAAGCGTCTTAACAAGTATTCCCTAGCCAGCTTAATTTCTGCTTTTAGTACACTCAGATGGTTCAAAACAAGTATCATCTAGAAGCAACCTACCTAATTCACCTCCCATTAAAAGAAGTAAACTCTTTAAAAAGTTATTATCAAAAATATATTCCAAACAGTTCAGACTTAAAATGGCAATATAAAAAAGTACTGATTGAGAAACTTCTTGATAAGTATTCTGTAACCAGATTAATTTGCACTCAAATGGTTCAGAACAAACACCGTCTATTAGCAAGTTAGCCTATTCAACACTCGTGTTATATAATCTACCATCCACCAATGAGATAGACAGGAAAACAACAATAAACAAGTCGAAACCATCTATGTTAAAATTAATCTCCAGAAAACTGTGTCTCCATTTAACATGCTGATGTGGATGTTTTTATTGGACAACAATATCAGAGAAGGAATAGGAAATAGGAACAACAGAAATTAGAGTTTTAGACTAATTTAAATTTCTTTATTATATTAGGTTTATTAAGAGTTTTAGTTTTAATTATTTTCCTTATTATATTAGGTTTTTATTTCCCTTATAAACTCTAAATTAGGAATTCTATTAGGACTTCTCTTCTGTTATTAAGCCAATAAAAAGGCTGCCATTAGGAAATACAGATTAAGCAATTTTTCTATCAAGAAACGTTATTTTTAGAGGGGGTTCAGTCAAGGACGAATCTGCCTTTTGAGTAACCATAAGTCGAAGCAAGGCTTCTTCCTCGTCTAGACCTGTGACTAGATACTACACCAAGGTTCTTAACAACTTGGTATTGGAGTCAGCTGTCATGGGTGACGAAAAGACTTTGACAGCCAAGCTCGAGGCTTTCATGGAACAAATGGCTACAAGGCAACAAGCATTGGAGGAGCAGGGGGCAATGCTATCTCTTTCGGTACAAAAGACAACAAAAGGAGCTTCAAAAAAAAATGAAGAACAGGGCAGTAGCGGAGGCAGGAAACGAAATTCAGATTCGCAACATGGTGGGTACATGGTGCCTCGATACTCTAAAATGGAATTTCCCACTTATGATGGTGTTGGAGATCCTTTAGGGTGGCTAAAAAGATGCGAAAATTTTTTTAGCAATAAAAAAACTAATGAAGAAGATAAAGTCAGCTTAGCTTCATTCCATCTCTTAGGAGAGGCACAGCTGTGGTTCGATCAAATGGAAGAAGAGGAAGCCAATCTTAATTGGGGGCGCTTCAAGGAGTGTTGTCATGTACGGTTCGGGCCACCTATGAGTAATAATCCATTGGAGGAGCTTGCAAACCTGAGACAAACGGGGACTGTCGAAGAATATCAACACCAATTCCAATCACTACTAGCCAGGATTACTGATCTTAGACCTCGACAACAGGTAGACCTTTTTACTGCCGGGTTGGTAGAGGAACTTCGAATTGATATTAAGATGCAACAACCGGGAAACCTTGGAGTTGGAATTAATATGGCTTGAGCTTTGGAACGTAAACAAAAAGTCTCTTCCAAAATGTTATCTCGAACCAATCTAAACTGGCCAACAACTACGAGCTCTGCAAAGGGAGGGGAACAACCAACGAAACCAATGGGAAATAACAGCAAAATAGGTTCTTCTGCACCATTTATCAAGAGATTGACACGGGCAAAAATGGCGGAAAGACAAGCTAAGCGATTATGTTATAATTGTGACGAGTCTTATTCTATGGGACACAAGTGTAAACGATTATTTTGGATCGAAGTACCAGATATTGAAGATGAACAAGATGACGATCCAATAGATGATCTTGAAATTTCTTTACATGCCATCAGAGGGACTTGCAATTCATCTACTATGCAACTAACAGCACAAGTGTCAGGAAAAACAGTATTAATCCTTGTTGATTCAGACAGTACGCATAACTTTCTACGTGAAAGCTTAGTGCCAAAATTGGGGCTCAATAACTTAATCCAACAATACTAGCTACGATTATAAGTAATTTCTCGACATCAGAGACCACTCAGTCGCATTCCAATATGCAGTCAATTATAACTATGATTATAAGTAATTTCTAGACATCAGAGACCCCTCAGTTGCATTCCAAAATGCAGTCAATTATAACTACGATTTTAAGTAATTTCTAGACATAAGAGAACATCACTCACATTACAAAGGTCAAGCAGCAACAATACAATAGACTCACTAAAATTGAATGCAAGCCAATTGTCTTATCTTGCCACTACATGTTTTTTATCACTCATTGTCTTGGACATTATAATGGAACAATTCACCCTAAAGCTCGGATAGACTTTGTAATGGTTGTCAATAAACAAACAGCATAACAAACAATTTTAAAAGAACAAAGAGCACTCAACCAAACATGAAAGGGATCTAAAGGCATACCACCATCATTGCCATCATCAGAGTCCCAGTAAAGCAGCGAGGTTGAAGGTGTTCCATTTTCTACCTGCTCAGAAGACTGCCATTCAGCCAACGCTTCCCCTGTTTGGCAATGCTGCCCGCTTGAAATCCCTTCAGCATACCTTCCTACACCACAGTCCTCACTTGCAACGCCAGCCATCTTCACGCTTCAAACTCCTTCTCATACACGCTTTCAGCTCCACTTGCTACACAATAGAAAAACCCAGTTAAGAAACCACTACACATCATTGCCATATAGACATATGCATATACATTTTCAGCACAGAATCCAATACCCAAGAGTAGAACTACAATTACATAAAAACTTCCACGGTCCTTTACGAATAAAATTACAACCATTATCACCCAAAAACCATACAAGCTTTCAAAGATAATCATTAATTCAATTAGTCGAATTCAGCTACCGCAATCACTCAGAACGGAGGAAAAAAACGACCATTAAAATACAATAAAACCCTCATCAGAAAACATTAATAAAATCAATACTCCACCTTAAAAAAGAATCAAACAGAAACCTAGGACACGACCCATAACACCCCAATTAACAAAATATCGAATTAAAACCCAATAGCATGAATCGCAATCCAAGTTAAACCCCTAAATAGATAATAAAGATCACTAGATTAAAAACCCAGATTAAAATCAAACCCTAACAAAACAAATTTGAAAAATAATAAAAATAATAAAGGGCCTAATTAATTAAAGAAAAATCAATAAGACTCTGACTACATAGCATAGATCGAATGGAGATAACGAACCTGAAAATAAAAAGAGTCAACGGAGGGTATTTACTTTCCTTTATTTTTTTGTTTTCAAATGGGGGCTTTGGCAGCTCTCTTAAGATTCTAGAGAGAGAAAAAAAGAGAGAGACAAAGGAGAAAAAGGGGAAGCACCAAAAGAGGAACAAGAAAACCCAGCAAAATTTTAATTTTCTTTTTTATAATAAAATTCTGTAAATTAAATTTTTTTCAATTTACTATTTATTCGTGAATTTTGGAAGGTCAAAATATGTAACAAGTATCTGTACTTTAGCAAAGTTTGAGATTTAATCCCTATATTTAAAATATGCTTCGAATTTCTATCCTCTTCGTATTAGTATTCTTTTAGATTTGAAAATGTAAGTCAACTTGAATAGCTTTTAATCATTTAAAAGTTCTAATACGATGGTACGCTCAAATTTCGGATCAGAATAATACTTAGAAAAAATTGGAACAAATAAAGGCATTTTTATTTATGAAATTAAGAATTACAATCTTTAGATAAATTAATTGATTCTTTTTTTTATATATATATATAGCTTCAATCCAAATGTTGTCTAGATTTTTATCTTGGATGGTTGTTTAAAAAATCGTTGAGATTTGGGGACGCTTGATTTGAGAATTTTATTTGATATGTATTTAAGAGTTTTTCAGGTTTGACCTCAAATCAATTAAATTCACAGTAAAGATTGTCGAGACTTGATATTGAAATGAGTTTGAAACGTTGTTTTCTTTAAATTATTCGAGATTGATTTAAGAGTTATTTGGTTTTGATATTGGATCAACATTATTTAATTCAAAAGTCATCATGATTTTATTAAAAAACAAGTATTGTTCCATTAGATTAAAAAATACAAGTCAGGTTCATTATAACTACCAAGTAACAACGACTTTAATAAAAATAATTTAACTATGTGATTAAAAAGTAAAGAAAATAACTTGTTAAAAATAAAAGTAAAAGAATTAAATTTCAAATATATAAATAATACAAAGACTTTAACATATTTTAACCATTTAACCGCTCTAGTACAATTGCACACTCAAATTTCAAGTTCAAATTGGAACAAATAAAATAAATTTTATTTATGAAATTTTGAATTATAATATTTGGATAAACCATTTTATTCTTTTTATCGATGAAACTTTGATCTAATGATAGTCTAAATTTGATCTTAAATAGATTTTAATCGATTCAAAGACTATTCAAAAGTATTTACCTGATAATTTAATATAACAATAATAACTATGAAACAGTATGTGATATCATTATTTTTAATAAGCAATATGGATAAATTGACATATTTATTAACAAGTGTTAAGTTAAGTAGGCCAAACTTAGGAACTAAAAAGCATTAAAACATTAACCAAAAAAAAAGCATTAAAATAAAATTAAGGTATTGTTCGGTACGAAATCTGATTTTTATTTTTTTTTAAATACGAAGATTAAATATAAATTTTAACAGATATTTTACCATATCGGAATGATGAATATACAGAGGACAGCACAACCTTCCATATTATACAAACAAATAACTAAAATGTAATATAAAATATAATATCAAATACAATATAAATAAGTAAATGTTTCAAAATTTTATTAATATTATAAATTATTAAAATATTAAACTTTATAAAAATGAAACATATCTTTTTTCTGTATTCCTCATGGTTTTTACGATTTTAGTCCTGTAACATCCGCGTTCTCGAACCAGATTTGAGTGATAAAATAGAATTGAGAATTAGAAATGTTTTGTTGAAATAAGGAATGTTAGAAAATTTTTAGAATTAAATAGTAAAGGAGAGAAGATATCGTGAGGGACTAAATAGCGAATTATTCAAATTGAATTTTGAGTTATCATTGGAATTAAATTGATTGAGGAGGGGCAAAAGAGTAATTTGATGGAATATATTTTTGGAGTCAAAGTTTTGGGCCAAAGTGTAAAGTTTGAAGGTCTAGGGACTAAAAGTGAAATTTTACCATTTTTATTGAGATATTTTAAGTGAGATTTCAAGAGAATTTGAGAAATGTAAAAAAATCAATTAAAGGGCAATAATATCAGCTCTTTATATAGTTCAACCGTTCATGCCATTCTCTCTTCCATCCAACTTTTGATTTTATTCCAAATAGGTCCTTCCATCATTTTTAAGCCCTCCAAGCTCCAAAATCTCCTATTTTATTTGAAATTTCTGAAATAAAAGTATAGAAGGGGGTTAGTAGACACCTCAAAATTCTTATAGAATTCATTTTGAGGTGTTAGAGAGCATAGGGATTAAATTGAGAAATTTTGAATTCAAGGGTTAAGGTAAGAAATGGTTAAATTCTCATGACATACATGTATTTTACTGTTATTTAGCATGAAAATTATTGAATTATAGCTTATAGCTTATATGTGTTTATGTGAAATTGAAGAGAAAGAGAAGAGAGACAAGGATCAAATTGAAGAGAAAGGAAAAGAGAAGAGCAAAGAGTGAAAAGAGAAGGAAATCAACTTTTTTGTTGTAAGTACTACAAGAGTTTTGAATTATAATTTAATTTCTCTAATGGTGTGTGAATTATTAGCATAAAAATTATTATATAGGTACATAATTTGAATGTTTATAATGATAAAATGAAGGGATTAATGTGTGATTTAGTAACAGTTTGGACAGAACAGAGGATTAACTTAAAAAATTCACAAAAAATTGTATATAATGAGTTAAGGATCAAATTATATATGTAATTAAATCTTATTGAGTGTAGTTCATATGGAAGAAACAGTGAAAGAAAAGGAATTGTATATTTCGAGATATACTAGTTTTTGTATAACAAGGTCAGAGTAGGTTCGAGTTCCCCTGTTCTGACTTTGAAAAATCATAGAAAAATATAGAAAAATTATTAGAGACTTAAATTCATATGGCTGAATCCTTAATGAGTATATTTTCAATAGAAATAGACGGGAACATCATTTGATCTTTTTACTAAAAGATAGATAATTTTTAGTGAATAAAGGTCGAAACTGTCAGGCAGCAGCAAAGGGGTAAATTGAAAGAATTTACTGTACAAATTGGCTGAAGTAAAAATTCTGGAAATTTTATGGTAAAAATATGATTGAGTCTAGTTTCAGAAACATCAAGCGGATTATAATTCCGAATTCTGTAGCTCACGATATAAATAATTTAGTGACTGTGACACAAGTGAATAACTTTAAAAATATAAATGTGAAGTATTTGATGATGTATTTATTTGAGATATATCATTTATGAGAAATGATGCTAATTGAGATTGTGTCCAAGTAGACAAATTAGAACCATTGTGATATTAGTGGCATGCCATTAAGGAACACTAGCGCGCTCTCTATTTAGCACGTCTCGTGCTCTCTGTTATTAGCACTGTGTGTGTTCTCTGATTAGTACTTTGTGTAGTCTTTGTTTAGCAATGTGTGTGCTCTCTGTTATCCAGCACTTATGTGTTCTCTGTTAGTACTTTGGTACTCTCTGTTTGTTCCGTATATCCTACCGGTTCTATGATAGTCTATTATGAGCTAAGCTATATAAAGTGGTTAAAAGTGTAAATTGTATCATTGTGGTAAGTTACAGGTTACATGTAAGTAAGACAAGAAGTTTATATGCATGAGTACTTAACTGATAATTCATTACTTTTGTAATGCTTACTAAGCCTTCATCGGCTTAACGCGTTTATTTTAACACGTAGGTACAAAAGCTACGAGAAGTTGAAGTCAAACTAAGGGACCTCTCATCACATTACATCACTATTGAAAGACTTCAGTTTAGGTACATTATTTTTGATAAAAATGGCATATACAAATGGTACTATTATATGTTTTCAGTGGATGGTTATAAATGTTGTTTTGGACTACTACGAGTTGATGAATTAAAATGATGTATTTTGAATAAAATAATTTAAAACACATTGTTTGAAAAAAAAAAATTGTTATACTCGTGTTAAAATCTCCGAAACTGTATGTAATATTTTTATATTGGGTTTATACGTGTGAATCGAGTATAAGGGTGTTACAAGTCCCCCTTGTTATTTATATATTTTTATTGCTTTTAGTATTTGTATTGGATTGAATGTTTAACAAAATTAATAATATGAATTTAAACTGAGACGTCAAATTATAAAAGTATTTATAATATTAAACGACATGAATTTAATAAATTAATTTTAACACCGTGTAATAAAAAAATTTGTGTAATCAAAATGTTTAACAAAATCAAAATTGAGAGGTCAAATTATACAAATGGTAAGGTTCGATCCTTTTAAAATGAAATTTTTTTCATTTAAGCTCTTTATAATTTATAAAATTTTAAATTAGTAACGATAAAATTGTACTTTGATCCTCAAAAATGATAAAAATTTAATTTAATATTTTAAAAATTATAAAAATATAAACTATTAAAATGATGATTACATTTTTACTATTGTAAAAATATACAATTTAATATCACACTCAAAATTTTTTTTTAACTCCGCTACTAATATAATCTATAACAGTACTTAAAACACAAAAAAAAAAAAAACCAAATAAAAATATAAATGATTTTTTAATTATAAACTATTTATTTACACGCGAAAAAAAATATTTTTAAAGTAACTTTTATTTATTAAAAAAACTCATTCATCACATAATTTTCATTTTATTTGTTTCAGTACCTTTTTCTTCTTCTATCCAAAATAAATTAAAGAGGGTAAGAAACAAAAATCATATAATAATAAAAGTATAAAAATATTTTGAAGGGTAAAAAAGAGAAAACAAAATAAGGAAAAAGAGATTTTTTTGGCAAAAAAAGATGTATAAATAATGAGATTGTATTTACTTACAAATATATATCTAGGGTCGGTTGTGAGATCTACTTTTTCTCCAATTTACTTTTCTAAGATTTTTTTTTCTGAGTTAATTGCAATAATATTATTAAATTATGACTTTCATTTTAAATTAGTCCTCAAATTTTAAAGCATTTTAATCATATACTCAAACTATCGAGGTTATATCAATAAAGTCATTTCGTTAAATCATTATTTAAATTGTTAAATGCGACATAATTCAAAATAAAAATGTTAAAAATAAATAAATATTGATTTTGAGATTTTTGAACCTTTTATAAAAACTTTATTGAACATAAAATTCATTTTTCTATTTTACTTTAATTTTAATTTTAATTTTTAAAAGTTATGCAACAACATTTTATTTTTCTTTAGAATTTTCATTTTAAATTATGTCACATAAGATTTAATGTATCATTTAATAAAGGAAAAACATTATTGCTATAACATTGATAGTTTAGGGATGTTATTAAAATGTTTTAAAGTTTGGAGACCAATTTTTTATTTTTAAGTTCTCTTTCATATTTTGGGCCAAATTTAGAGTTGGGTCTGAAAGGAGTAAAAATGGGTTTGGGCTTGTTTTGAACGGCCTTTTTAGGTTTGTCTTTGGGCTAGTAATAACGGATTGCTCTATTATTATTATTTTGTTACTTGCTCTATTTTTATTGTTATTTTGGCATAGTTTTCATAGAGATAATTTTAGTATTTAAGTTAATTCTATTACATTTTATAGTTTTTTCAGCTTAATTATATTATATTATATTTGTTTGGTTCTAATTTTTACTTATTATTTCTAGATAATAATGACTTTGGTGTATTTGTATAAATCGAATGCTAATTTTAGTTTAATTTTCACATTTTTTTAGTATTGTTATTTATGTGGCATAATTTTTTGTTATATTATGTGTAAATTACTGCATGACATTTTATTAGGATAAAAAGTAAATAAATTTAAATTATTTCCATCTAGATTAAAAAAAATCAGATTTCTTGTGGGAAAAATGAAACCCTTTTCTCGAGTATGTTTATTTTTTAAGTCTAGATGGAAATAATTTAAATTTGTTTGTTTATTTTTAACCTAATAAAATATCATATCAGAAATTTACATATTAGTTAATGGAAAATTATGCCACATGAATAATGGGATTAGTGGAATGTGAAAATTGAATAAAATTTATTGGATTAGTGGAATGTGAAAATTAAACAAAAATTAAAGTTTGATGTATACAAATGAGCCAAGTTAAAATTAATGTATACGTTATAAATTGTATTAAAATTAATGTATAATTACGATATTTATCCCACTATAAATGGATTAAAGTTAAAACAATTAATACACTTAAATAATTTAAAACTCTCACTTTCACGTCAAATGTAAATTCTAATAAATTAGAATAAGATAATGTTTGGAAAGTCACCTAGTAATTGAATTTTGGTGTAATTGCTTGTAATTACATAATGTGGCATGTTTAGGTAACCATTGTAATTGATTAGTCACACCGAATCGGGTGTGATTGAAGCACCTCAATTATACTTTTTAATTCTTAGAAGGAGGGTGAGAATTGGAGTAATTACATAGATAATTACACCCAAATCCAATTTTAATAAAATATTTTTTATACAATTCTAAAAATTATATTATAAGTATGAATAAGTATGAGTGTTTAGGATGGTTATGGAAATAAATTTTCTTATATTATAAATTATTTTTTAAAGTAAAATACGCTTTATTATATTATAAATCCTAAAAAAAATTATAAAAATAACTTGTGTAATTTATAGAGTTTAACAAAAAAATTATAATATTTAAATCTTAAAAAAATACTAAAATTATAGTTAAAAAATTATTAAAAAATAATTTACATGTTATAAAAGTGTTATAATATATTTATTTACCATAAATAGCCTGTGAACTCTTTAATGTGAGACATTCGGGACTTTAAAATATGATTGTGAAAACATTTATTTTTCTAAAAAAAAAATAATTTTCATATTAACAGCATCACCTTAATATAGCATAAAAATCAAGGATGGATCGTATTAGCGTATTGTATATTTCATAATTTCAATAATAGGGAGAATCAAGACGATTCATACTTTGTATAGTACATGGAAGAAAGAAATCTTAATTATTTTACTAATGCATGTTCAAATTCATATGATGATGAAGTCAATTAATTATCAACATATAATGATAAGAAGCATATATTAAATATTAAAGAAGGAATAATCCAACAAATATTCATCAAAACAATTAGATAAAATTGAATATAATATTTATTTTTCTTACTATTTTTTTATTAATAATTGTATTATCAATTAATTTTTTAAACTAATTTATATAAAATGGATATACTTTAAATGCATGCTTTTTTCTTCTTCTTTTTTTATCATTTCTATATACCTTTAAAAGAACTCGACACATGTTATTTTTTTTTATTGTTATTTTTTATGTCTGTTTTACGATTCATGTTCGGGGTGCATGACTGCTCTTTTCAACTATATCGTCTCCAAGGTTCAAATCTAGATCATTCCCTTTAAACTGCAACATGTTACTTTTTTTTTCATTATATAAAAATTGGTATTTTGATTTTGGTCTTATGTTATCCTCACGTGTATATATGATAAGTCACCTTCCCTTTTCTTTTTCTTTTTTTCTTCTTTTTTGCATTATTTAGAAGAATGATCATTTTGATCCCTACATTCAAATTTAACAATGGGTAATTTTTAATTTTAATTTATGTGCTGCGCTGGAATTTAAGATTTAATTTTTATATTTTAATTTTTAACATAATTTAGAACCTCAATTTTCATAATCTTATTATTAGTCCAAATATTAATGTTGATATAATTTTTAAAAGTTATAAATACTATTAAAATTATTTGTTAAATTCATGTGCATGGTGATATTTTTTTGTTACATAACTACTAAGTAAATAGTTTTTTAATTTCAAAATGTTACACTAGTGAATTTAAAAAATTTTAATAGTGTTAATAATTGTATTTGAAGTTTTAAATTCGAACAATATAAAGATTAGATTTTTGAAAATAAAAATACAAAAACTAAATTTTAAATATACAAAAACAGCTTCAAATATGTAATTAAAAAAAATTAATTCAATACAAACGTGATAGAAATTGTACTAATATTTAAAATTTTTTTTTTGATGAATTATAAATAGTAACTAAGATAATTTGAACCCAAATTACACCTGAAACGATGAATCATCAGAACAATACACGAGATTCAAATTTTTTAATTCACTAAAAAATAAATTTTTAAGATTTTGAAACGGCTCAACCAGGTAATGTTAATTAGATAAATATTTTAAAAATTGAAAAGGGAAAGAAAATTCCATGTTATTTTGTAGATCTTCAATAGTGAAAAGATCGGATTGATGTGTGGAGGAAATTGTTGATTGGGACGTGTGGAAATTTTGGTTCCTATTCTGTACTGGAATGAGTTTAAGAGACGTGTAGATATCTACTTTGAATGTCACATCTGTTTAATTGCTAAAACTTGAGTAGACTGCAACTGTTATTATCATAAATGTAATATTATAATAATTTGGAATGTTAGAACATATTAATTAAATTGTAAAAAAGTTATACTGATGTATTTAATTTATTAAATATATAATAAAATTTTAAAAATACAACGATTGGGTGAGTATTTCAACATTGTCATGTATTCTCTATTTATTCAAGTCTTGAGCTTCATTCATTTAATAAATTTCAAGCAATCTTGGAGCAATCATCCATGGAGAAATCTTCCCCTCTCCATGCATGTCATGTAAACAAAATCACCATCATCATCAACAGAGCTCATGCATTCCTCCATTCCATAGCCATTCTGTTCTTGATTCATTACAGATTTTCCTTCTTTTTCCAATATCCCCAAAACATCACCATCCCCACTCTTCCATGGCTTCTAATCTTCGTCTCCGAGTTGCTTCTCTCCTTACAATGGCTCCTTACACAATCCCACCGTTGGCGTCCTGTTTACCGGACCGTATTCCCTGAGAGGTTGCCAGCCGATGATAAGCTTCCGACCATTGATGTTTTTATTTGCACTGCGGATCCTAACAAGGAGCCGAGTGTGGAAGTTATGAGCACTGTGATATCAGCCATGGCATTGGATTATCCACCGGAGAAGCTTCACGTTTATGTTTCTGACGATGCCGGCTCCGATGCAACATTGCGTTGTGTAAAGGAGACTTGGAACTTTGCCAGGTATTGGGTTCCGTTTTGTAGGAAATATGGTATAATGATTGCATGTCCAAGCATTTATTTTTCAAGCTCCGAAGATGGCTTTAACGGTTCTTCTCAGTTCAAGGTAGAGAGGAAAAATATGCAGGTAATATATTGTAAATTTATATCTTATTTATATCTATATTATTATTTAAACTCCTTTGCTGGTGTCACAAATTAACTGAGCACAAACTCGATTAAAAAATTACGGTAACATTATTTCGTAATAAAAATATTATCTGATGGTATTTTAATCTTTTCACTTAAAAAAACCAATAAAAATATGCGTATGATAAGATTCAAATCCACGCAAATTATACGAGTAAAACCTTTAATTTACTACTTAACTAAAGTTTCATTTTAAAATTTTTATACATTTTTATTTTATTATTCACACTTTATTACCTCCATAAATTATATATTAATGATGTTATTATGATTAAGTAGTTTCAAACCATACATTTCATTGTTTATTGTATGTTTTTTTAAATATACATTTGTGTTCTAAATTCGTGATTTTTACAGATATACACGTGTGATAGGATTTTTAGTATAATATTATATACTTAATGCATTAATAAAGCATTAAATTTTACGACTAAATTAAAGTTTCATTTTGATATAATATTTACATTTTAATTGTGTGATGCATACTTTATTATTATTTTTTTACTCAATCAAAATATTACAAAATAAGGGACTTGGAAAATCCAAACCATTCCAAAAGCGACATTGCTGCAATTAGCAACACAGCCATCCGAACCAAAACACGTATTCCCAAGACACGTTTCACCTTCAAACAACAACTATTCTAGACTAAAGCCTAGCAAATAAACAACTCCAGACAAATTAGACACCTCAATTTTTGAAAACATCCATTGTCTCTAAAGTCAAGCAAGTAGGCTCCCCACCAAGCTTTAGAAATTACAGGACGTATAACCCCTACAATGGCTAAAGCAAAAGCCATATCATTCCCCTTCTGCCCAGCTTTCCAAAAGGATATATTACAACCCCTCCTCCTTTAATCGGTGTCGATGAATTCTTTATCACTTTCATCAATTTTATTTATATTATTATTTAAGTTCCTAACATATATATATATATATATATATATATATATTTGTGTGTTTTTTTCTTGAATGTAATTCTTTTAATAAAGAGAAACATCACAAACGTTATGAATTCGAGTTGTAACGTGTGCGTAAAAGTAATTTATTCGTGCTAAAAGTGTTTGAGATGTATTATTAAGAAGTTAAATGTTGTTAATTTTAATTTTTATCTTGTGCACTTTGTTTTTTCCTTTTTAAATAAGTGGAATTAATGTGAGAGTCATTGGTTATAAGAAATTTATAAAAATATTATCAAACAAATTATAATATAAATTTCCTTCATAAATTAATTTATTGGACTAAATTATCAATTAAATATAAATTAATGTTTAATTAATTAATCATAAATTATATTCTCTAAAAGGCTCAGATACGGAGAACTGAAGAAATTAAAATTTAATGTTTTCTGTTAAAAGGAAAAATATGATGCTTTGAATCAACGGATAAAGAGAATTGTACAACGAAATCGTATGGATGTGGCCGTCAACAATAATCTTGACCACCCCTCAATCATCGAGGTATGTCCTCCTAATTTACTATTTATGTTTTTTCCAAGTTATTTAATGTATTTTATTTATTTACTAATTTTCTACTCAACGAAACATGTGCAAAATTTTTCATATTTATAGATGTTACTAAAAAAAGCAATTGATGATAAAAACTATGAATGGTTTTGCAGGTTATAAATGAGCATCATGAAGAGGAAAATGAAGTTAAAATGCCTTTACTTGTTTATGTTTCTCGTGAAAAAAGATCTTCTCATCATCATAATTTTAAAGCCGGAGCCCTCAATGTCCTTGTATGTCACTCTTAGATCTTTAAGTAATTGGTTAAGTTAGTTGGTTTGATCAACTTCTTTCAACTATAATCATATTGATAAATTAATATAAGCTTAATTGATTTAATCAAACTGATTTATCATTTGTTAGTTTGGTTGGTTAAGTCGATTAATTGACTTAACTGAATTGATCCTCATTAGAGATAGGGAATAAATTCTTGACAGTACGCTCCTATAAGCTCCCTTCACGGCAAGAGCACACACAGAAAATACAATACTTAACATGTTTGATATTCACACATTAACAAGGTCAATTAAGTTGGTCAACTTAATCATTTCAATCAAGATCTTTTTCAACTTAACCTATGCCAACTTAGTTGGATCGATTGGTTAAGTTAGTTATCACCGGTTCCTATTCACCTGAACTCTATACTCCAAGTCACATATACATATATTTTTTACATTAGCTATCATATTAATAGCCCGTATTGTATTTATGTTGTTTTCCTTTCTTGCCAGCTTCGAGTCTCTGCGATGATAAGCAATTCTTCATATATTCTAGTTCTTGACTGCGACATGCACTGCAATGACCCGACTTCAGCTAGGCAAGCAATGTGTTACTATTGCGATCCTCAAACATCTGAATCTATAGCGTTTGTACAATTCCCTCAAATATTTTGGAATATTAGTAAAGACGACATTTATGACAGCCAACTTCGATTTGTATTCAAGGTTGATAACTAAAATCTTCTAAGGGTTATATATGTAAAATATGTGTATATTTATAGAGATTTATCTTTTAATTTGATGAGAATGAGTGGTGGTTGACTGTTTGATTCATTTTTTTCACCTGGAATTCAGATGCATTGGTTTGGTTTTGATGGCGCCGGAGGACCAACCATATCGGGGACAAACTTTTATATAAAGAGGCAGGCTTTATTGGGCAGATTTAGTAAGCAACAAGGTTTGTTAAAATTTTGCTACTTAATTAAAGGTTTTCATGGTTGGGTTGATGCGAAAATTTAATTAAATTTTTTTGCTATTTTTGAAATGAGTCAAGCTTGATTCGCTTTTAATTGTTATATATATATATATATATATATATATATTTAACCCTTAGTTTATTGGTGCCATTTATTTGTTCCTAATTAATTCCAAAGAATCTTATGAATTTATCGCACCACAACATTCGATTAAGGTTGAAACTCGATGGGGTTTGAGGTTTTTTAGCATAAATTGTTAACAATTTTTTAGTGCATAAGAAGTAGATAAATTGAAATGTTATAACCAATGACTTGTTGATACAGATGTTATGGCACTCAAAAGAACATTTGGTGCATCCAACTGTTTCATTAAAACCCTAGTAGAAGACTATAAGCCTTGTTTCATAAATGATGGAGAATCTTCAAGGATGTTGCCGGAAAATACCAACATTTTAGCATCTTGCTCATATGAAGATCAAACAACATGGGGGACAAAGGTAAGTCCTTCATCCTAAATTTTAATGATATTGTATAATTTTTTTGACAGTAAATCTAAATTATTTGTATGAAAGGTACTCAGGTTTCCAGATAAATTCTTGTGTTTTAAATACATTGTATTTGTAATTTGATCTCTGTATTTAATATTCTACATGGTATAATTGGCATTTAATCCTTGAACTAATGGTTAAATTGACAGAAAGATTTGATTGATGCAATACTGATGCTTTGAAGATTCAATTAGAACGTTTTGAAATTTAGGAAACAATTTATGTTATAGGCAATATAACTTGGGAGACTCTGGTGAACTTAATCCTTTTATATATGTTTATGCAGGTGGGTTTTCTGTATTTTTGTGTGTTGGAAGATTACTTCACAGGATTTACTTTACATTGTAAAGGATGGAAATCGGTGTATCTTTATCCCAAAAAGTCACAATTCTTGGGGACAAGCACGACAAATTTGAATGAAGCATTAATTCAATGGACAAGATGGGCAGCCGGGCTTGTTAATGTTGCTATTTCTAGGTTTTGCCCTCTCATTCATGGATCTCTAAAAATATCTTTGGTCCACCTTATGTGCTATTCAGAAGTTGCATTTGTGCCTCTTCTTTATTGTCTGTCCCTTTGGGGTTTTGCTCTTATACCTCAACTTTGTCTCTTCAATGGCATCCCTCTCTACCCGAAGGTAAAAAGCATTCACGTTTGACATCATATTTGTTACTCTCGATTGGTACAAACCTTTTACTTTTATTTTGTGTCACAGGTTTCGGATTCGAACTTCAGCATATTTTTGATCATTTTCATATCGGCTATTTCCAAAGGCTTATACGAAGTTGTTACAACCGGTGGACGATGTAGGGCATGGAAAAATGAATGGAGAATATGGATGGTGAGATCCGTAACATGTTATACTTACGGGAGCTTGGATGCTATTTTGAATAAGCTTGGCATAAAGGAAGCCAGCTTTTTGCCAACCAATAAAGTCACAGATGATGATCAAGTTAACCTATACGAGATGGGTATTTTTGATTTTCGAGCAGCCACCATGTTTCTTGCTCCAATGGTTACAGTTATTGTCGTAAACTTTGTAGCATTTGTTGGAGCTGTTGTCAAAGCTTTGGTTGTGGATGATGATGGAGATCGATACTGGGAAAAGATGTTTGGCCAAATGTTTCTTTCGTTTTACATATTGGTTTCAAATTATGCAGTTATTGAAGGGATGATTATAAGGAAGGACAAAGCTAGCATTCCACTATCTGCTACTTTGTTGTCTATTGTGTTTTCAGTATTTATCTTGTTGATTGGCTCTGTCATTTTGTGTTAAATTCTGACATTGGAAAAACAAACAAAGACCTTGACTAGGATTTCTAAGTCATTTCATGTTTTTAATGTATGTTGAATTATTGAATGGCTGATATTATAGATGTTCATCATTTATGTTTATGCATTGTTTTTTCAGCCAAAAATAATTTATTTCATAGAAAAACCTCATAAGAATGATGGAAGGTGTTTCCTCTTCTCTTGTGTGTTTTACCTTCTATGGTTTGGAAGTTAAGTTGATGGTGTTTGTGGATTAGGTCTGCTCTTTTTGTTGCTTTTGGATTTTGATTGTCACTCTGTGAGGATGATTGTCTTCTGTGTGTTATGCTCATAATGTTGGAGGTATGATTGAATGGGCTTCTGTTGATTGTTCTATAGGAATTTTGGGATGAAATAGCATCATTGACTTCGGTCAAGATGGTGGCTTCATTGGTGTTTAAGCACTTTTTCATATTGACTATTCGCGTAGGATCCTTCGTTGGGTCAAATACCCTGCAACAATGCACCTGACCAACACCAACATGAAAGCATAAAACACCTTTCAGCGCAAGGCACACATCAAACGGAACAAGGAAAGTTAAATCACACCAAAATAAGGCCAAGAAATTCCTGAAGCCTGCAATTGAATCAGCTCACGAAACAACACCCAAACATCAAATACATAACTCGCTTGCAAATAATATGAGCGTAGACGGATGAGCACCAAAAAGTCTTGCAATGAAAGCATCCACCCCTTGCCAGCCAAAGCCCCAAATAGAATAAGCAGATAAAAGGTCCATGCCCACAATAAGCCCTGCCCATCAGTCCCTGCCAGAGGAGCCATGGCCAATAAAACTATCAGTCTTAATGCAATCCACAAAGCTTGTTGAGACTTTTCCTTAAGGTCAGCTCTTTTTGAGTTCAAGTCCTTTTCGCTGGCAAGTTTGTGCAATAGAAGCAGCATTGGTCATCATAGTGAACAAAGGTCCAACAAAGAGAAACCCAACATGCAGTGAAAAACTGAAAACCTACTGCCATTAAGTCCAACACGGCAACAGTTTCTCCATTGGAGAGAAACCAAACCCCATAAAATTTAAACCACAACAAGCACAAACGGGCGGCACAAGCACAACATCACCACATCCAAATACTATCGCTTTTCTGTTTCTCTTTAACACCCCAAAGCTTGAAATCCAGAGAATTTTGATCAAGTCCTACATTTGAATCCGGAACATCTACGTCATTCCCCTCTGCTAACATGTTTGGATTTTTATCTCTACTGACGCCCTCTATTGATACCCCGACCGACCCACAGTTTACAAACTCTCCATTGGCCACCTTTTCGAAAGGACCCTATATCTATAGAAACGTCTTATCCCAAACCTATCACCTTGTTTCCCTATCCTTCAGATTGTTCAATATCAACTTGAAAAGGCCGCCCATTTTCAATACCATCGTCAGATTGCACTAAGGTCCTCGCCAAATTACGTGACTTACCTGAGACTGAATTAGACAGCTCATTGACTGACTACTTGTCAATGGTCTTGGAAATCTCACAAGTATATGTCCGACCCTTTCTCCATCAATTAGAGTTCTATTACAAGATGGATCGTCTTCTTTGTTCATCCCTTCCATTGAAGATGAGAAACTTGAAATTTCTTGCCTTTTGAGCTTATATCTGATTGTGAAACCAAAGATTGGTGAAAGCCTTCGCACCAACACCTGGGTTCTGGGAACTGCAATAGGATCAATTCAACAACTCTAATGGGATATTGAACATTCCCAACTCTTAAGATCACCATCTCATCAATTTTACACATACAATTTGTAATCAAATGAATGTTTCCCCTTAACAAAAGATCTAGGATAAGCAGTACCATCGTCCACACTAATAAAACTTCCCCAATGATTGGTGATAGACCAAGCATGGATCGGAACCCCGAAGCAAGTCACCCAAGTTCTTCTACAATTAACCAAAATGTTTTCAGACCATGACTCAACTTTTTGACCACCTCATCAAAATTTCAATAAACTCATTTATAACCTTATTTGATTCTTCTCCACTGTTAAACTCCATTAAAACCATTAGCCCAGAGACTCTTTTAATGTTGGCAACTTGGTGGCCACACTCTTCTAACCGCATAGCAAGGTCATCTAGAGTACATAAATCTCTACACCATCCCATGATACAAGACTGTAGAAAGTTTTTCTTCATCAATAGGAACTGACTCTATCTCTTTCTTACCTGTAGCCACCTCCTCCATGAGACAATTCTTGTTTATAGCTTTTCAACCTCCCAGGGTTCCACTTGTATCTGGAGAATCCTTTTTTTTGCTCAATCATGAGATTACAAAATTGGCCTTGGTTATACCAAGCCCTGACTCGACAAAGATGCCTCCGGAGCCTTTTTAGTATTTAATTTACGCCAATAAGAACTTCTACCATTGAAGCGTGCAAAGTTGATCCATATTCTATATCCAAATAAACGGAAATCGTTCTGACGAAGCGTCGCCCTTCTTGCATCAGTAAAGTTTGCGACTCTCACAAAACCAAATCCTTCTCCTTTTTTACTTCTCTTTTTTGGAATGAAGACATTGATACTTTCATCTTCCAAAGACCTCTCCATTGCATACGCGGAGGAAGGTTCAATACAAAAAACTCTGTCCACTACACCTGATCATGGCTTGTGATACCTCAGGCCCCGAAAATTTGACTTCAAACAAATTTATAAGTGGTAAAAATGAACTTTGTTAAAAAAGTTTGTTGGGTTCAACTTTGGTTAAATTTTTTTTTGTCGGATTCGACTCAATTCAATTTTTTTATTGTTATTTTGTTAATGTATTGTTGTTATTATTTGAATATTATAAATTTTTTTAATTATTATTAGTTTTACTATTATTTTAGAGGTATTTGTTTACTAAGTTGAAATTATCTTAATACTATTTAATTATAAAATTTTTTAATGTAATTTCAATTTGTCGAGAAACATTTATTTTAATTTTTTAATGTATTTGATGTATAACATTTTAAAATTTGTTTTTATATAAAAAATAAACTAAAAAAATTACTACCGGAGGGCTAAGTCGGACTCGAGTATAGCATTCTTAATCTAGGCTGAGCTTTGACAAAAATTTAAGCCCGTTTTTCATATGAGGCTGGACCCAAGACTAGAAAATGGACCTAAAATTTTGTATCAGTCCAACTCGAATCCAACCCAACCTATGATCAAGTTTACTGTCCATGATCATCTTTACCCTCCAATAATATAATTTATTTTAAATATAAAAAATCATCAAAATAAAAATTTCGAATTTAAATTATGCTTAATTGATTAGTAAAATCAATTTAATGAGATGTTAAACTAAATAATAATAATATAGACAAAAAAATTATATTGAGATGCTTAAAATAGATAAGAATATAGATAAGAATATATATTATAGGAATAAAAAGATATCCTTCCATATAGTATGTGGTGGATAAGTGGGTTTCATATTTATTTCAAGGTTTAGGACTTTGTGGAGGCAAAATCACAATAAAATTCAAGCAATCATCCATGGAGAACTCTGTTCCTCTACATGTATGCCATGTAATCAAAATCTCCATCATCATCAACAGAACCCATGCTATCTTCCATTCCATAGCCATACTGTTTTTGATTCATTACAGGCTTTCCTTCTTTTTCCAACATCCACAAAACATCTCCATCCCCACTCTTCCATGGCTTCTAATCTTCGTCTCCGAGTTGCTTCTCTCTTTAGCATGGCTCCTTACACAATCCCATCGTTGGCGCCCTGTTTACCGGACTGTATTCCCCGAGAGATTGCCAACCGACGATAAGCTTCCGGCCATTGATGTTTTCATTTGCACTGCGGATCCTAACAAGGAGCCAAGTGTGGAAGTTATGAACACTGTGATATCCGCTATGGCATTGGATTATCCATCGGAAAAGCTTCATGTTTATGTTTCCGACGACGCTGGCTCAGATGCAACGTTGCGTTGTACGAAGGAGGCTTGGAACTTTGCCAGGTACTGGGTTCCTTTTTGTAGGAAATATGTCCGCGTGACTGCTTGTCCGAACGTTTACTTTTCAAGCTCCAAAGATAGCTTCAAGGGTTCTTCTGAGCTCAAGGCAGAGAGGAAAAAGATAAAGGAAATATACTGCAAATTTATCCATTATTTATATTCTTAATACAAACTTTTAATAAATATAATGGATGCAAATTAAATTTTAATTTTTAATAGTTTATATTTTTATAAGTTTTAAAGAAATAAATTAAATTTTTATTATTTTTAGGAGTTAAAATATAATTTTATTTTTATTAATATAAAATTTTAAAATTTTTAAAGGATTTAAACGAATAGTTTTTTATTTTAAGGAGACCACTTTACCAACCTCCTAAATACGCGGTTGAATGGATGTGTCATAATTCAATTTAACGGTGTTTTAATCTTTTAAAAATTTGTAACGTTTTAAATAAATAAAATGGTAAAATTATATTTTACCATTCTAAAAAGTTTATAATCCAATTTTAATCTCTCTAATATAAAAAAAATTCACTTCAGTCCTTATTATATTTTTATATATAATTTGTGATAATAATTTGCTATTCTTAAAGGTGTGTGAGTTGTATTATCATCGAAATTAAATACTATTAATTTGGATTTTGTACCATTTGTTAATTGTTACGTTAAATAAATTAAATTAATGTAGTAATCAATGGTTATAAGTACATTTATAAATTTATCAGATAAATTATAATATAATTATTGGACTAAATTATCAACTAAATATGAATTAATGTTTAATTAAATGATTTGACCAAAGGCACAAATATGAAGAAGTGAAAAAATAAAGTTTATTGCTTTTTGTGAAGGAAAAAATATGAGGTTTGGAAGCAACGGATAAGGTCAATTCTGAAAGAAAATGTCGCCGTCAACAATAATCTTGACCACTCGTCAATAATAGAGGTATATCCCCTAATTTAAATTCATTCTATTTATTTTTTATTATTAAAATGGTAGTAAAATTTCCATTTTCTTATATTCATAAAAAAGTTTAAGATAATTTTATTACTATTTATACTTAATTTTATATATTTAAAACAATATGATGTTATTAAAAGAAGCAATTGATGATAACAAAATTATAAATTATTTTGCAAGTTATAAATGAGCATTACAGAGAGGAAGACGAAGTTAAAATACCTATATTTGTTTATGTTTCTCGTGAAAAAAAACCTTTTATTCATCATAATTTTAAAGCCGGAGCTTTTAATGTCCTTGTATGTCACTTTTAGTTAAGTCGATTAATCAACTTCTTTTTACTATAGTTTTTTTTTTTTAAAGTTGAAATTGGTTGGAAGATTGAGGCTAATATAATCGATTGTACAAGCATGAAAAAGGGGAATAAAATATTGACAATACAGTCCCGTAAGCCCCCTTCATGGCAAGGGCGCACACAGGGACTATAATACTAAACATGTTTGATATTTCACACAAAAACAAGGATAGTTAATTGGGTTATGAAATTTAATAACCAATAACCGATTAATTTAATAATAATTTTAATCAAATCCTTAATTGATTTAATCGAATCGGTCAGTTAGTTTGATTATCATCGATTCTTATTCATTTCTACTCTACTTTAAGTCTTTTTTTTTTTTTTTTTACTTTCTATTAGCTAACATATTAATAGCTCTTGTTTTGTTTATGTTGTGTTCTTTCTACTGTCAGCTTCGAGTCTCTGCAACGATAAGTAACTCTCCGTATATTCTAGTTCTTGACTGTGACATGCACTGCAATGACCCAACTTCAGCTAGGCAAGCAATGTGTTACTATTGCGATCCTCAAACATCTCAATCTATAGCATTCGTGCAATTCCCTCAAACATTTCGAAATATTAGTCAAGACGACATCTACGACAGTTAACTTCGATTTGTATTCAAGATTGATAACTATGATCTTTTTAAGTATATATTGAAATTGATGTTCTAATTTGATGAGAAGTGGTGGTTAATTGTTTTATTCATTTTTCTCCGTCGAATTCAGACACAATGGCATGGTTATGATGGTGCCGGCGGACCAACAATATCGGGTACAAACTTTTATATAAAGAGGGAGGCCTTATTAGGCAGTTTTAGTAAGCTACAAGGTGAGTCAAATTGTTGTTACTACTGAATTAAAGGTTTTTATATTGATATGAAAATATAATAAATTATTATTATTATTATAAATAAGAATAACCAATATGAATTTTTATTTATGAAAATGTTATAGCCAATGTCTCGTTAATATAGATCTTATGGCACTCAAAAGATCATTTGGTCCATCCAATGACTTCATCAAAACCCTAGTCGAAGACTATAAGCCATGTTTGATAGAAGATGGAGAATCTTCAAGGATGTTGCTAGAACATGCCAATGTTTTAGGCTCTTGCTCATATGAAGATCAAACAACATGGGGTACAAAGGCAAGTACACATTTGCTTCTTCCTCCTAAATTTTAATGATACCGCGACACACATATATTTACAAATTAATTCTTGTGTTTTAGATACACATGTATTTACAATTTGATAACTAGATTGACAGAAGGATTTGGCTGATGCAATACTGATGTTTTGAGGATTCAATTAGAAGATTTTGAAATTTAGGGACTAATTTATATTATAGACAATAGTTTGGGGATGTTTGTTGAAATTAACCCTTTTATATATGTTGATGCAGGTGGGTTTTTTGTACTATTGTGTGTTGGAAGATTACTTCACTGGATTTAATTTACGTCGTAACGGTTGGAAATCAGTGTATCTTTATCCCAAAAGACCACAATTCTTAGGGACAAGCACCACAAATTTGAATGAAGCATCAATTCAATGGACGAGATGGGTATCCGGGGTTACTACTGCTGTTATTTCTAGGTTTTGCCCTCTCATTTATGGGCCTCTAAAGATGTCTTTGGTTCACCCTATGTGCTATGTAGAAGTTGCATGTGTGCCGCTTCTTTATTGTCCGTCTCTTTGGGGTTTTGCCCTTGTACCTCAACTTTGTCTCTTCAATGGCATCCCTTTGTACCCGAAGGTAAAAAAACATTCATATTTGACATCATATTAGTTATTCTCGATTAGGACAAACCCTTTAATCTTATTTTTTGTGTCACAGGTTTCGGACTCGAACTTCAACATATTTTCGATAATTTTCATATCGGCTATTTCCAAAAGCTTATACGAAGTTGTTACAACCGGTGGTGAATTTAGGGTACGGAAAAATGAATGGAGAATATGGATGGTGAGATCCGTAACATGTTATGCTTACGGGAGCTTGGATGCTATTTTGAATAAGCTTGGCATAAAGGAAGCCAGCTTTTTGCCAACCAATAAAGTCACAGATGATGATCAAGTTAAGCTATACGAGCTGGGTATTTTTGATTTTCGAGCAGCCACCATGTTTCTTGCTCCAATGGTTACAGTTATTGTCGTAAACTTTGCAGCATTTGTTGTAGCTGTTGTCAAAGCTTTGGCTGTGGATGATGATGGAGATCAGTATTGGGAAAAGATGTTCGGCCATATTCCACTATTTCCTGCTTTGTTGTCTGTTGTGTTTTCAATATTTATCTTGTTGATTGCCTCTGCCACTTTGTGTTAAATTCTGCCGTTGGAAAAATAAAAAACCTTTGATTAGGATTTCTAAGTTATTTCATGTTTTCATTGTATGCTGAATTATTGAAGGGATGATATATATATATATATATTTTCTCAGCCAAAAATAACTTATTTTATAGAAAAGATTTAATTTAGCAATATAATAATAATACATATAATATTAATTCATGTTGTAAATAAATTTGAAAATAGACTAGACATTTTTGGTAGTGATATGATGGTACTTGTGTACAGCTTCATGCACACGTAAGCAATGACATGAATTATTTTGTTTTTGGGTAAGGAACTGTTAAAATTGTTGAAGGACACTATCACAAATGATGCCATCCACAGTACTCATCGCTACCCTTCAATAATTGAGGTACCACATGAATAGACTGAACATATTGATAGTTAGTGTTGTATTTATGTTGTGCTGCTACTAGTTTCGGGTCTCAGCAATGATAAACATCTTTTTTGTATATTCTAGTGTTTGATTGCAACATATATTTTAATGACCCAGCTTCAGCTAGGAAGCAATTAATGTGTTTTTTTTTTTTTTTTTTTTTTTCAAACTCTTTTTTTTAGCATTCGTGTAGTTCCTTCAAATATTTCAAAATATAAATTAAGATGACATCTACGACAACCAAATTTGATTTGCAGTTAAGTTGATGATTCGATCTTTTGCAAGGTTAAATATGCAAAATGTGTGTATTTTAATTTGAGATATTTTGGTGATAGGTAATTGCATCGAGTTCCAACTAAATCCAAAGTTAAGTTAGATCAAATTTTTGAATGGGGGTCTATTTAGGGACATCAAACTTAAGACATTGCTTAAAGAATTTCGAACTCATTACCACTCTATCTACTCGTTAGACATATTCATGGATTGTGCCAGGTTCGTGTTGGGCGTGTGTATGATATTAATACACTTATGTTCGCTCAAACCCAATTGAACCCATAATATAAACCTAAAAATTTTCCTATGCTCGCCCATATTTGTTAATGATTAACTTAAACTCGTTCTAAAAATATATATTATTTTTAAAATTAATATTTTTGATGATTTTCTTGTTATAATTATTTACTTTTTTAAATAAAGGTTAAACGTATGCATCAAGGCAATTAATTTATTTTGTGATGTTGAGATTTTCAGCTCCATCTTTTTGTAATATATTTGGGAAAATCTTAGTGTGAGCAGATCACCAACTGTATCTTATTTTTATCATTCTAAGTCATTTGGAAAAAATAAATTATTTATTTATTGGAAAAAAGAAATTATTTATTTTGGAAGCAGTATTAAACCTCTGAATCAGACACAACTTGACATGGCTCCTTACACCATGGTAATCTATTTGGCTACTTGTTTATTGGTTCAAATAATTCGACATGACTCATAACATCTTATAATTGAGTCACATGTCTTGATAAAATGCCATGTCGACAGCAGCCTATGGGGCTGCGCAGGGGCGGACTCCTAAAATGAAAAAAAAAAAAGAAAATTCATTTAAAACTTTTAAAATTTTATGTAGAATGACTCAATCGAATTAAGACTCAATCGATAAATATAGAATACTTTAAATATAAGAGTTATTATGTAGGCTAACATTAATTGATTAATGAGCCGTATTATTCTATGAACTTAATAAACATTGCATGTGAAAAATATTTTCCCCTAATTTATTGATGAATAGTTAGCAAAATCAATTGCCATGTATTCTCTATTTATTCGTTGCTTGAGCTAAATCAATTAGTAAAATTCAAGCAATCATGGAGCAATCATCCATGGAGAAATCTGCCCCTCTGCATGTATGCCATGTAAACAAAATCTCCATCATCATCAGTAGAGCCCATGCATTCCTCCACTCCATAACTATACTGTTCTTGATTCGTTACAGGCTTTCTTTCTTTTTCCAACATCCCAAAAATACCACCATACCCACTCTTCCATGGCTTTTAATCTTCATCTCCGAGTTGCTTCTCTCTTTAGCATGGCTATTTGCACAAGCCCATCGTTGGCGTCCGGTTACACGGACTGTATTCCCCGAGAGACTACCGGCCGATGATAAGCTTCCCGCTTTTGATGTGTTCATTTGCACTGCGGATCCTAACAAGGAGCCGAGTGCGGAAGTTATGAACACTGTGATATCAGCCATGGCACTGTATTATCCACCGGAGAAGCTTCATGTTTATGTTTCCGCGATGATGCCGGCCTTGATGCGACGTTGCGTTGTACGAAGGAGGCTTGGAACTTTGCGAGGTATTGGGTTCCATTTTGTAGGAAATATGGTCTAGTGACTGCTTGTCCGGACGTTTATTTTTCAAGCTCCAAAGTTGACAATGAAATTTTAAGGGTTTCGAGTTTAAGGCAGCAAGGACAAAGATAGAGGTAATTTGATGATACAGTACTATTATTACTATATAAAATGATACCAAACTTCAATAATTATTATCAACTATGCATTTGTTGGTTTAGAAAATAGATAACAATTAAGGTTGAGTCAATATTTAAAACACGTGAATTAAATATTAAACATGTATATATTTATTCTTTCGGATAAAATATACTAAATAAAAGAAAGAGCTCTCTTACATTGAGCTTTCAGTGAAGATATCCATTATTTCAATATGTGGAATCCAAGTTGTCATATACATATATTTAAAATTTTATCCATTGGTCAAGTTAATAGATAAGCTGATGAACGGACCTTGCTGGTAAGAATATTACTTTGAACTTTTGACATTTAAAATCAACAATTTGAGAACATAGAGTAAAATTAGCTTTTTGATGAAAATACATCATTATAAAGGTTTAATTGTGGTTTTAGTCGCTCAACTATGTTGAAACTTGAAAATCAATTTTTTTTTAAATTTAATTTGATATATTTGTTTTTTCTTTTTTTACTTTTATAACATTATTAATAGGTTTAAAATGATAACATCGTTAGTTTCTACCATTAAAGTGATGACATGATTTTTTTAGAATGTAAAACATGTAAATTTATTATTAGTTGAAATAATTTATTAGATTTTTATGTGGTATAGACTTTGTAATAGTATCTGTACGATATAAGATAATTAATTGAGTTAATATCACGAGTCAACTCGATACAAACTTAATTGTGAAATTACTAAAATATTTATACTTTAAAGGGTAATTAATATTATTGTAAAGATTTTTTTAAATCTTTTAATACTTTCAAATAATATTTTAAATAAAATTAGAAAACCTTATTTGAAAATTAAACACAATACCAACAATTTTGAATAAATTCTCTCACCATTTCACCAATACCAACGCTAATGCACCGGAGTAATTGTGGGTGTGATAAAATATAATAAAAATAAAAAGAAAATCCATGTCATCACTTTAATGGCATAATCTAGTAAGATGTTTGGACGTACTTATAATATTATAATATGGGTAATTATTTGATATACAAACTGTGAAAAGTTTTTATTTCATAAGTGAGATCGAGATTTTGCCACATGTTTTATTTATTTTTATAATTTTTAAAATTAAACTTAAGAACAGATGATAAAATCTCAACTCGGATTGCAAGTTAAAACTTTTCAATATCAATGTACCAAATACTCATCCTTATAATATTATAAATATAAAAAATTCAATTATACAAATTTAATTATGATTATAATTATTAAATTAAATTTATACTATATTTAAAGAGTTGATTAAATTGCTATTACCCATCAACCGAAACCTAATTCAGTTGATCAATTACTCAATATCCTTTTATTTATAAAATAAAAAACATGTGAAGTTGATCAATTTAATAAATTATGTAAAATCTTAAAAAAATAAGTTGATAAATTCAAAGTCAAACTCAAAACATCATAATTTTCAATTTCTTTAATTTTATAATTATTTCGATTAAAACTTTATTTATTTTAATATTAATTTTTAAAAATATATTTATTAAATTATTTTTTTACTCACAATGTTGTGTCATAAATTTATTTTGTGTTGAAAGGAAAAGTACGAGATTTTGAAGCAACGAATAAGGAGAATTGTTGAACAACATTGCACGACGGGTGACGCCTTACACAATACTCATAACCACCCTTCAATAATTGAGGTACCCCTTAATTTCTATTTATCTTTATTGAGGTACATCCTTCAACAATAATCAGTGTGTTATAAATTACATAATATATTACAACAAACTTAGCAAAATGAATCGAGTTAGACTCAAGCCTTTATTATTTAAGTTCAAGTCTGAATCATTTTTTAAATGCGTCTATTTTTTTGAAAAATTGTCTTAAATTATTTACAGGTTATAAATGAACATCTCAAAGAGGAAGATGAAGTTAAAATGCCTCTACTTGTTTATGTTTGTCGTGAGAAAAGGCCTTTTCATCATCATAATTTTAAAGCCGAAGCTCTCAATGTCCTTGTATGCCATCTCTTTACACTCCATGTCACATTTTTTTTTTTTTTTTATTTCTTCTTTGCTAGCTAATGCTTTAATAGTTCGTGTCGTGTTTATGCTGTGTTGCTTCCAGCTTCGAGTCTCGACAATGATAAACAATTCTCCGTATATTCTAATGCTTGACTGCAACATGTACTGCAATGACCCAACTTCAGCTAGACAAGCAATGTGTTATCATCGCGATCCCCAAACATCTCCTTCCATAGGATTTGTGGAATTCTCTCGAACATTTCAAAATATATCTCAAGATGACATCTACGACAGCGAAAATCAAAGTTTATTCAAGATCAATAATTGACTTCTTCTGCAGAATTCTTTATGCAAAAAATATATATATATATATATATTGATCTAAGATGAGTCCGATTAAATCTAGAGATAAGTTAGGTGGGACTTTTAAATGGGGCTCTATTAGTTTGGGGGATATCGAAAATTTTACCATTATATCCGTTAATTATCAATAAATTTATATATAAATTTGATGAGAATGAGTGGTGGTTGACTATTTTATTAATTTTTTTCACCTCGAATTCAGATACATTGGCATGGTTTTGATGGCGTGGGAGGACCAACGATATCAGGTTCGAACTTATATCTAAAGAGGGAGGCTTTATGGGGTAGTTTCAGCAAGCAAAAAGGTTAGTTAAATATATGAAAATATTCATAAAATTAAATGTAAGTTATAACTTTCTTTTTCCTTTTAGTACATAAAAAGTTGACAACTTGAATGTCTAATAACCATCAACTTGTTAATATAGAACTCATGGCGCTTAAGAGATCATTTGGTCCAACCAATGATTTCATTAAAACCTAGTCGAAGACTATAAGCCTGGTTTCATATACGATGGGGACTCTTCGAGAATGTTGCTGGAAAAGGCCAACGTTTTAGCTTCCTGCACTTACGAAAATCAGACATCATGGGGTTCGAAGGCAAGTATACACTAACAAAAAAGAGTTGGTTTTGGTTTATAATTATATATCATATATGAATATTAATTAACCATCCTTTTATGTAGGTGGGGTTTTTGTACTTCTGTGTGGTGGAAGATTACTTCACTGGATTTAGTTTACATCGTAAAGGTTGGAAATCAGTGTATCTTTGTCCCAAAAAACCACAGTTCCTAGGGACAGCCACCACAAATTTTAACGACACATCAATTCAAAGGATGAGATGGGCATCTGGGCTTGTTAGTGTTGCTATTTCTAAGTTTTGCCCTCTCATTTAGGGTCCTCTAAAGATGTCTTGGGTACAACTTATGTGCTATTCACAACTTGCATTCATGCCGCTCCTTTATTGCCTCTCTCTTTGGGGGTTCGCTTTTATACCTCAACTTTGTCTCTTCAATGACATCCCTTTGTACCCCATGGTAAAAAGTATTCATATCTGATATCATGTTAATTGACCTTGATTAGTACAGACCTTTTGCTTTTTGAGTGTCACAGGTTTCAGATCAGGATGTCAACATATTTTTGATCACTTTTGTATCGGCTATGTTGTTGTTACAACTGGAGGACAAGTTCGGGTATGGAGAAATGATTGGAGAATATGGATGATGAGATCGATAACATCCTACTTCTACGCAAGCTTGGATGTTGTTTTTAATAAGCTTGGCATGAAGGAAGCTAGCTTTCTGCCGACTAATAAAGTAATCGATGGTGAACAAGTTAAGCTATATGAGATGGGTATTTTTGATTTTCCAGCAGCCACCACGTTTCTTGTTCCATCGGTTACGGTGATTGTTGTAAACATTGCAATATTTGTCAGAGCTTTGGTCGTGAATGTTGTGGATAACGATAGAGATGGATATTGGGGAAAAATGTTTGGGCAGATGTTTCTTTCGTTTTACATATTGGTTTGGAATTATGCAGTGATTGAAGGGATGATAATCAGGAGAGATAAGGCCATCGTTGTCGGTTGTGTTTTCGGTGTTTATCTTGTTGATTGGCTCTGCCATTTTGTGTTAAAGTTTGACATTTGGAAAAAAAAAAAGAAAAAGAAAAAACCTCCATTAGAATTTATAAGAGATTTCATGTCTTTTATTACTTAGGTCGTGTATTATATTTTAGGTTCGAATTATGGTGTTCGTTTATCAATATGTAATATGACGGTTAATTTGGAATTGATATTATTATTGTTATTATGATAAAGCACTGCTCAATCTTCAATCTTATTATATATGGTGTCGATAAATTTTGGTCACAAGATCCTTAGGCTCCAATCATCAAGCTACTTATGATTATGATGGATCTCTTGACCATATAAAATCTAGATATTTTAAAATGTTGAGAGATCGAAATTGGAAGCAAACAACGGTAGAAGCAGACAGAAACAAATCTTAACTCGATGAAGTTAGATTGAGTTTGTGATTTTTAAATAAATGCTAAATGAATGGAGCAATTTTGACAGAAAAATTGAGTGAGTGGGTGTGAATTTTTATGTAATACATATTCTGGTTATTATCTTTACACTAGGTGTAAGTTTTTGTCATTTCTTCCTGGTGGATTTTGTCTGGTATGGCGGCATTATAAGTTGTAATAACAGACATCACGAGATGTGGTTAGAGTTATGTTTTTTTTGGTGTGATTTTGATCATTAGCGATGGTTGGCAAGTGATAGGTTTGAGTAGCTGCTTTATGCAGTAATTTTCTCTTGGACAGGATTTGATTATCCTAAAGCTTTCTTTTGTAATATTCTGATTGAGAAAAAAAAAAACAAGGAAAATAGATGATTTTGTTGTAAAAAGAAAAAGCATGTGTGCATGATGGGTATGATAGTGGCAGGATTTTAGCTATGTTTTCTGGTGCACTTCGGCAGCATCGTGAAGTCCAACGAGGCTAAAGGCTAAAGTTGGCGCAGGCTGCAAATTTTTTATAAAACAAAGTGGAAGAGTGGATAAGCTCTAGTTATGGAATTGTAATTTTTTGGTGCTCCAATCATCATGCCGGTCAACATTTTCCGTTTCCAGACACGACAATTACAGGTCCTGATAATTAAATTAATAATAAGCCTTATTTTGAAGTTCAAAATGAGAGCGATAGTTAAAGGTTGTTTGCTACAATTAATCATAAATAAATAAATAAAAATTATGGTTTTTTGTCTGAGAATTTTAGTTTTTATATTTTAATTACTATTATAAATGTAATAAAATTTATCTTCAACGGATAACTCACGTATTTTTACGTTATCAATATTTTTATTATTAAGGGTATTAGAAATATAATGCATATAACCCATCTATACATATAGTCTTTTATTATCGCATTTCCTTCTAGATATAATTCTACCGAAATAAAAATATTACTAAGCAACTTACAAGATTAAAATAAATAAAAAGGATAAATCTCAAAGTTTGATGTTCAAAGGTTGTCTGCTTTAAAAATACATGTTAGTTTTTGGTTTAGAGACATAGATTATGATATGTTAGAAGGATTTTAATATGAATATATGTGTTTTGTATGAAATTGAAGAGAAAGAAAAGAAGGAGAAGGACCAAATTGAAGGAAAAAAGAATGGAGAAAGCCAATGAGTGAAAAGGGATTATCTACAAGAGTTGTAAGTACTACGAGATTTAAATGGAAAAATTTATTCTTGTTAAAAGTATATCATATTAGTATATGATTAATTGTGATAAAAATGAGTAGAATGATATGTTTAATTATAAGAATGATAATTATGTGTGATTGAATAAAAATAGTGTAAAGAAAACATGTCCATTAAAACAGTTTGGACAAAACAGAGGATTAACTTCGAAAATTCACCAAAAATTGTATAAAAAGAGTTAAGAGTTGAATGAAATATGTAATTAAAGCTTATTGAGTGTAGTTCATATATGAAGAAACAGTGAAAAAAAAGGAATTGTATATTTCAAGATATACTAGTTTTTGTGTAACAATGTCAGAGTAGGTTCGAGTTCCCCTGTTCTGACTTTGAAAAATCATAGAAAAATGTAGAAAAATTATTAGAAACTGAAATTTATATGGTTGAATCCTTAATGAGTCTATTTTCAAAATAAATAGACGTAAACATTATTGGATTCCTTTACTAAAAGATAAATAATTTTTAGTGAAAAAAGGTCGAAACTGTTAGACAGCAAAGAAGGGATAAATTGGAAGAATTTTCTGTATGAATTGACTAAAGTAAAAATTCTGGAAATTTTATGGTAAAAAGATAATTGAGTCTGGTTTCAGAAACATTAAGCGGATATTAATTTCAAATTCTGTAGCTCAAGATATAAATAATTTAGTGACTGTGACTCAAATTGACAGCTTTTAAAATTAATGTAAAAATAAGAGTAAAGAGGTATATGATGATATATATGTGATGAATAATGTATATGTAAATATTATGTGTTTAATTATAAATATTGATTATATATAAAATGATGATATTGTGTAAGCCTTTGAGTAAATAAAGGTGAGAAATACATGATTACGTATATGTGAAGAGAAATGTAAATGTGATATATGAAATTATGAAAAATGATGAATATGAGAGATTATGCCCATGTAGACAAGTTAGAACCATTGTGATAATAGTGGCATGCCATTAAGGAACACTAGCACGCTTACTGTTTAGCACGTTTCGTGCCCTCTATTCAGCACTATGTGTGCCCTTTGTTCAGCACTGTGTGTACTTCTATTTAGCACTTTTTGTGCCTACTGTTGCCTAGCTCTTATGTGCTTCTGTTAAGTACTTCGATACTTTCTGTTTGTTCTGTTTATCTGATAGATTCTATAAAAGTCTATTATGGGCCAAGTGGATAAATAAGCTAAGTGAGCAATGATTAAGAAAGCTATGATGGCTAAATTGTGAAAGGTGAAATAATGTGTAAATTGTGATATTGTGGTAAGTAAAATGTTGAATACACGAAAGGTAAGTACTATATGTGTATAAGTAATCATATGATGATAAAATTAAGTAAACTAAAGAGGCTAAAATAGTCAAGATGTGAAAAGTGGATGAATGTGTATAATGTAATAATAAGATAAGTTAAATGATATACATATGTGAAAAGTATAGATTTTATATAATAAATATTCACACATATATCAAAATGAGTTAATAAAAAAGTTTAGAATTGATTAATTATTCTTGTAGTACTTACTAAGCCTTCACCAGTTTAACACGTTTTTTTCAATGCGTAGGTACAAGATCTCCGAGAAGTTAAGGTTGGATTAGGTTCTTCTCATCAAATCACATCAACATTGAAAAGTACAAGACAATGTATACTTATTTTGAGGTAAAATGACATGTACAAATGATACTTATATGTCCTCAATGAATGGGTTATAAATGTTATTTTGAAATACTATGAACTTATGAAATGAGATGATGAATTTTGAATGAATTGTGTTTTGGACTGAATTGATTTATTGGTAAAGTTTTTATATGATTTCAGAGGGTTAGTTTGAAGTTTCTAGTTATATTTCTTGATTTTAGAACAGAGGTATCGATATTTTTATGGTGGTATCGATACCAGAGTTCCAGAATGTCCCCTGGGTATCGTTGTTGGAAAACAGTATCGATATTATTTAAAAATTAACGATACCTATACCTAAGGTATCGATATTTGCCCTATTTTGAGTAAAAATTACATTTTCATTATTTTCAAACTGGTTTTAAGTCTCGATTTTAATTCTATAAGATTGTTTTATGATATTTTGAGTAAAATGGTTTAAAATTACATCGTTTGGAAGAAAAATTTTGTTATACTCGTTTTTAATTCTCTAGCACTGTATGTAATACTCTTATATCGGGTTTATACGTATGAGCCGAGTGTAAGGGTGTTACAGTAAAAATTTTGGGTTTTGTAAGAACTTGACGTTATCGTCGTCGACGTCGGGTGAGAATGTTGATTGAGTTCCGTCAGCGTTTAATATCTCTTTTGCAATTCTTTTTCCTTTTTTTTTCTAGGTACAGAAATGTAATATTTATAAAAGGCTAAAGGTTTTAACCATTGTAAGTGTATCCAAAAAATATATATAATTTACTTTTTACGAGATGTAAATGTAATTAATTGTGGTTGGTTTTCAAAAAAATGGTGCGAGAGAGAAAATTGATTTTATTTGCTCTAAGAAAGTAAGGGAAAATATCAAATTTT
Organism: Kokia cookei; assembly: GCA_039519145.1. NCBI lineage: Eukaryota > Viridiplantae > Streptophyta > Magnoliopsida > Malvales > Malvaceae > Kokia > Kokia cookei. The sequence goes on from CM076906.1 coordinate 39,786,540, forward strand.
GTTGTCTAACGTAATAATTAGAAAATGACATTTTATATGTCATGTTGACATTTAGCATGTCATATTGATGTACAAAAATTAATTTTTAACCGTTGCTTTCTAATATTTTTATAGAGAAAAATGGTAATGTAACTTAGATTTTGAATTCAATATGCTACCAATTTTTAAAAATAAATTGGGAAAGTGAGAAATTGAATTTTGAATTTTTTTTAAAAGAAAATGATATTTGAATTTTATTTTAAAAGTCTCATAAATATAAAAAGAATCCCATGCAAGACAAAATGAAATTTGCCATTAAATTTTGTATTTTCTCAGCAACCAAACGGTAAAAGTGGATAAAAAAAAGCTATTTTGAGGTAAAAAGAACAAGTAGGCGTAGCGTCGGTGGAGGGATAGCGTTATGAGATTTGATGGCGAGGGTGCCGCTGTGGATGAATGTAACAGCAATGTAAGATTAGCGAAACCCGGTGGGTATTACTATTTAGTATGTTGTATTTTTGTATATTAATATAATATCAAATTAAAAAAATATGCAAGTATCGGTTATGAAGTGGCATTTAAGAAATTCATTATTTATGCTTGACACAAATCATTGAGATGAAATTTGAGAGGGTGTTGATCATCACATGAATTTTTAGCATTTTTATTGTTTATTTTAAGTCATTTTAATATATATATTTTTAATTTGGGTATTTTTATAAATAATAATTTTTTTGAGTCATTTGTATAAAAAAACCCAATAATTTTGCATGAATTACCCCTTGAGAAAGAGTTTTTGAAAACAGTTTCTTTTCACTTACCTAACTGCTTGTGGAGATTTTGAAACTACAATATTAAATTTAAACATAAAATAAATAATTTTTTAAACGTGCTTAACTTTTTGCCGAAATCTATTTTTTTGACTTAATAATTTTTTCGCTTAACCTCTTTCGAAATTCAAATGAGTTGCAAGAAAGATGTTTGGAGGATCATCAGGTCCGTTCTTGATATTTTTGGGGTCTTAAAAAAATAAGAAAATGGGGGTTTAGGTTCATTAAAAGTTGGAGAAATTTTTTTTTTAAGTTTCTTAAAAGTTGGTACAAAAAGTTTTCAGATCTTTAAAAGTTAAAAAAAATAATAATAATAAATCATTTGACATGATAATATTTATTCATATTTTTTTAACCCTTTGACAAGACAAATAAACATTGCACACACAGGTACTTGAATCCGATTCAAGACCCCTAAAATAAACAATATCTTACTTTCTACTGAAGCCACTTATTGAATTCTGCTTAATTATATTTTGAATAGGTTGAATTAAGGGAATTGCGTTAAGGGAGTTATAGTTGACTTGTTACTTGCTTGATTTCGTCCAAAAAATTGTGCAGGGGTGGAATCGTAAATTTAAAACAAAGATATAATTATAATGATTTACTTGATTAAATAAAGGTTAAACGTATGCAATCAAATCTCGATTGATAGGAAAGTTGTATTTGGTTTTTTTTTTTTAACAAATAATGTTCTCGAAAATGTTAAAGAAAAGCAATTAATTTATTTTGTGATGTTTAGATTTTCAGCTCCATCTTTTTGTAATATATTTCCTGAATCACGTGGATGTATTTATTTATAATTTATTGGGGAAAAAATATCATTTGGAAGCATCATTAAACCTAACACCAACCAAGAAAAAAGCCAGAATTAGAGACAATATGTGAATGCGGGATATGCTAAATTGTGAAATGTGATTGATGATTAATACACTCAAAATGAAAACAAAAATAAAAGGTCTTAAACATTTACAGATCTAATTTAGAATACATAAATTCAGCTTTGACTCCCAATTTCTTCAGACACCTCTAAAATCCCTTTCAATTTTGATTGTAAATTTTTAAATCGATTGTTTGACTATTAAGATTTCATAACATCATTTTATTTGAATAATAAATTATATAATTATGTGCGTATTTTTTATTTTTGTATTTTTATACACCAACAAAAATTTATCCATGATAAGATTTGAACCAATGACACCATTCATATAAATTATTTTTTTTTACCATTTGAACTAAAACAATTTTTATTTTTTAGATGAAACTTTTATAAATCTACTTGTTCATATATATATATATATATATTGTTAATTGAGTTGAGGTTACAAATTAATTAAACATCGACTTAATATTGATGCATTCATTTAATATTATTAACCTCATGTATTTATGTATTTAATCTCGATTAAAATATTATTTTTTAATTTTCTCACTGTTTACACACGTATTTTCAAAAATATTTTTTTAAAATACATATCAATATCGTCTTACATAATGACGATAAAAAAAATATTTCTTAAAATATCCATGATTGGTCAAAAGAGTGGGGTGATGATGTGTCGGATGACACCAACAAGCACTATAACAAACAATCTCATTTCTTAATTAATTTTTCACTATTTTTGTAATTAATTAGTTTTTTAATATTATTTTTATAAAAAATCCTCGAGTCCTACAATTCCACAAAATAATATTTTTTGTCATCAAGAGAAACTTTAAAAACACTACCGGAGTGCAGAAAGCAAAAGCACACGTACAGCCGTAGTAAGATCAACGGCTACAAGACACAGCCGAATACAGATATTTATTAACATTGCATCAGACCAATTACATTTTATCTCACCCAATCATTTTGTGCCACCTGAATTAAAAGTTATTTGACTCTTTTTTTTTTCATCTTTTTATCCTATTCAGTCGTTGGTAGTGATACAGACAATGAAGAACTCAAAAAGTTGTGTTTGCAAGGATTCAATTATGATTGCTTCCGATATCTTCAATGCTCACAATGAAAGTGATAACAATGGTGGCGAAGGAGGCAGGAAGGAGTTCAGATGGTGGGAAAATGGAAGTGGTTTAGGTAGTGAATGGTAGGTGAAGGTGATGGTGGTAAAAATTTGAATAGGAAAGAGAAAAGCCAAAAAGTTAATTGATTAATTGAATTTTTTTTTTTTAATTAATAACAATTAGAAGAAAATTGAAAAAGATAAATTAAATATTTCAATACATGTGGCATAATATTTAATACATGTGGGGTAAAATTTATTAGTATTAATCAAGTACCTACAAAAATTTATCAAATTGACTTATGCTCATTGTTTTTATTATAGAAACTGTTAGGTAGAGATGCTGAGTTAGCAAAATGATTGCCATGTATTCTCTATTTATTTAGTTCTTGAGCTTCAATCATTTAATCAATTTCAAGCACTCATCCATGGAGAAATCTGTCCATCTCCATGTATGCCATGTAAACAAAATCACCATCATCATCAACAGAACCCATGCAATCCTCCATTCCATAGCCATACTCTTCTTGATTCGTTACAGGATTTCCTTCTTTTTCCAACACCCCCAAAACATCACCATCCCCACTCTTCCATGGCTTCTAATCTTCGTCTCCGAGTTGATTCTCTCTTTAGCATGGCTCCTTAAACAAGCCTATCGTTGGCTCCCGGTTTACAGAACCGTATTCCCCGAGAGGTTGCCGGCTGATGATAAGCTTCCGGTCATTGGCGTGTTCATTTGCACTGCGGATCCAAATAAGGAGCCGAGTGTGGACGTTATGAACACTGTGATATCAGCCATGGCGTTGGATTATCCACCGGAAAAGCTTCATGTTTATATTTCCAACGACGCCGGCTCTAATGCGACGTTGCGTTGTACGAAGGAGGCTTGGAACTTTGCCAAGTATTGGGTTCCTTTTCGTAGGAAATATAATCTCGTGACTGCTTGTCCGGACGTTTATTTTTCAAGTGATAATAGAGACTATTAGGGATCTGAGTTTAAGGCGGAGAGGAAAAAGATAGAGGTAATTGTTCCATAAACCAAGTTGATGGAACGAATTGATTCGAACTTTAAATTTTTAAATATGAGTACGTCTTGAAATTAACTCTTTGATGAAAATATATAATCATAAAGGTTTGATTATGTTGTTACTCATTCTACTTGAATTTGAAATTTAATATCTTCATTATAATTTAGCATAATTTAGTTTTTCTATTTTTTATTCAAAGAAAGTCTTTTTATTTTTATAATGTTACTAATAGGTTAATAAGTATTGGATGCAAATGGTACGACATATTGAACTCCCAAGTAAAGAATATAGATTCAAATTTTGGAAACCAAATTGTTCTGAGACATAATTATGAACCTCGAACATGAACAGTAAAACGAACACGAAAAATATCATAGAATATAATGTTAGTAACAGATTTAATTGATAAAACCATTAAGATTTACGGTTAAAACGGTTATATAAATATTATATGTCAACTTTATTAGTATTTGTGTACACTTTAAAAAATTAAATTTATTTTGTGTTAAGGAAAAATACGAGATTCTGAAGCAACAAGTAAGGAAAATTGTTGAAGGACACTTCACGACAAATGACGCCATTCACAATACTCGTGACCACCCTACAATAATTGAGGTACCACATTAACTGTTGCTTGTATCTATTGTAATTTATTTATCTATTATTAAATTGTTTATGTTTTAATTCATAAAAGAATTGGAACATTTGTCTCAATAACTACTACTATTTTCATGGATTTATATTTTAAGTATATATAAATTTATATTATATACCGTCGTATTTATATCAATGAAGAAGATGAAAAAATTATAAATTATTTTACAGGTTATAAATAAGCATCACAAAGAGGAAGATGAAATTAAAATGCCTCAACTTATTTATGTTTCTCGTGAGAAAAAACCTTCTCATCGTCATAATTTCAAAGCTGGAGCCCTCAACGTCCTCGTATGTCTCTCTACACTCTTTGTCACATTTTTTTTTTCTACTGACTGATATCTTGATAATTCATGTTGTTTTTACGTCGTGTTGCTTCTAGCTTCGGGTCTCAGCGATGATAAGCAATTCTTCGTACATCCTAATTCTTGACTGCGACATGTATTGCAATGACCCAACTTCAGCTAGAAAAGCAATGTGTTTTTATTGTGATTCTCAAACACCTTCTTCTTTAGCATTCGTGCAGTTCTCTCAAACATTCCGGAATATAAGTCAAGATGACATCTACGATAACCAAGTTCGATTTGTATTTAAGGTTGATAATTGGATCTTTTGGAAGGTTATATATGCAAAATATGGGTGTGTGTGTATCTTAATTTGAGATATTTTAGTGTTAGCTTGTTACATCAGGTTGTACCGACTAAATCCAAAGTCAAGTTAGATTGAACCTTTAAATGGGGGTCTATTTAGGGACATCAAACCTAAGACATTGCTTAAGGAATTTCAAACTCTTTACCACTTACCCTACTGGTAGACATGTTCATGGATTGAGTCAAGTTCGTGTTGGGTGTGTGTATGATAATAATAGACTTATGTTTGCTCAAGCCCAGTCGAACCCATAATATAGACTTAAAAATTTTCCTATGCGAATTCATATTTGTTAATGACTAACCCAAGCTCTTTTTAAGCATATCTATCTTATTTTTTAAAATGAATATTTTAGATGATTTTAATTATATTTATAAGCTTGGTTCAAAGTTTGGACTCAAGTCTTGAATGTTGAAAACTAAGTTTGACCCATATTTCAAATAAGCTTAATTTTTTTTCCAAACTCATTTTTCAGGCTTTGTATTTTAGTTTAAACTTCTTTCATATTTTAAATAAGCTTTGGTGCTTGGACGAGTAATCTAGTCCATGAACAAGTCTACCTATTAGTTGATAAAACTATATATATATATGTGTGATGAGAATGAGTTGTGATTGACTGTATTATTCATATTTTGGTATGGAATCCAGGTACATTGGTATGGTTTTGATGGCGTGGGAGGACCAGTAATATCAGGTTCAAACTTTTGAATAAAGAGGGAGGCTTTATTGGGTAGTTTTAACAAGCAACAAGGTTAGTTTAACTGTTCACTACTAGAATATACATTTTCTTGCTGAATTGAGTAAAGCTGAGGTTCAATTTAAGATTCATTTTATTATTTAAAAAAGCTAAAGTTTTAATAATTATTTTATTTTAATATAAGATATTTTTTATTATTAAATATTGTATAGGGTTGCGTTTGCGTATATTAAACTTTGTAGGGATGTGAATAAGGCAATGCGGTTTTTGCCCACCCCCCAACCCTAAAAATATTTACTCAATCACAGTACTCTTTTTCATTTGGATGCGTCATAACCAATGAGTTGTTAATATGGACCATATGGCACTCAAGAGATCATTTGGTCCATCCAATGACTTCATTAAAACCCTAGTTGAAGATGATAAGCCTTGTTTCACAAAGGATGGGGAATCTTCAAGGATGTTGCTCGAAAATGCCAACATTGTAGCCTCTTGCTCCTATGAAAATCAGACAGCATGGGGTTCAAAGGCAAGTATTTATATATATATGCCCAAATAAAGGCTTAATTTGGATATAAATTATCATATATATGAATATCGATTAACCATCCTTTCAAATATATATAGGTGGGTTTTTTATATTTTTCAGTTTCGGAAGATTACTTCACTGGATTTCATTTACACCGTAAAGGCTGGAAATCAGTGTATCTTAATCCCGAAAAGCCACAATTCTTGGGGACGTGCACCACAAGTTTCAATGAATCATCAATTCAATGGACGAGATGGACATGTGGGCCTCTTACCGTTGCGCTCTTTCTAGGTTTTGCCCTCTCATTTATGGTCCTCTAAAGATGTCTTTGGTTCAGCTTATATGCTATATAGAATTTGCATTCATGCCTCTTCTTAATTGCCTCACTCTTTGGGGCTTCGCTGTTATACCTCAACTTTGTCTCTTCAATGGCATCCCTTTGTACCCAAAGGTAACAAGTATTCATATTTGATATCGTATTAATTAATCTTGATGAGTACAGAACTTTAACCTTTTGTGCGCCACAGGTTTCAGATCCGAATTTCAACATATTTTGGATCATTCTTGTATCGGCTATCTTGAAAAGCTTATACGAAGTTGTTACAACTGGTGAAGAATTTAGAGTATGGAGAAATGAATGGAGAATATGGATGATGAGATCGGTAACAGCCTACACCTATGGAAGCTTGGATGTTATTTTAAATAAGCTTGGCATGAAGGAAGCTGTCTTTTTGCCGACCAATAAAGTAACCGATGATGAACAAGTTAAGCTATACGAGATGGGTGTTTTTGATTTCCGAACAGCCACCATGTTTCTTGCTCCTTTGGTTACAGTGATTCTCATAAACATTGCAGCATTTGTTGGAGCTGTTGTCAGAGCTTTGGTTGTAGATGATGATGGAGATCAATATAGGGAAAAGATGTCTGGGCAAATGTTTCTTTCACTTTTCATATTGATTACAAATTTTGCAGTTATTGAAGGGATGACCGTCAGGAGAGACAACGCTAAGATTCCATTCTCTGCTACGTTGTGGTCTGTTGTACTTTCAATATTGATCTTGTTGATTGGCTCTGCCATTTTATGCTAAATTATGGCATTGGAAGAATAAAAAAGACCTTAATTAGGTTTTGTAAGTAATCTCATGCCTGTTAGTATATGCCCAATTATTGAAGGGGTGATATTATATATGTTCTTTGTTTAAGTTCATGTACTACTATATTTTAGGTTCAAATTACGCTTTAATATGTAAAGGTGTTATGATACTTATTTTTATTGGTCCACAATCTAAATGGGTCTGCGTTGGATCTTACACGATTTGTATATCGAGCTCGCGGATGGAGCTACCATGATGCGATAGCACAAAACCAAGCAAGGGACAACAAAGTTTGTTTACGTGGTTCGGTTTCCCTACGTCTCCGGAACTAGTTTGATGAGAAGAATACACAATCCTCAAACAATTACACTCAGTGAACCTAAATTTATAACACCTCCATTTTGAACATATAAGTTCTCTCCATTCCACACATCAACCCATATAAGTCTTTCGATTGTATAAAGATTTTAAGATTTATTAACCAAAAATTCCCATGAAACAACAATTAAACCAGCTAAAAACAAATATAATAAAATCTAGTAAGGTAAAGTGGGCTACAACAAATATTATTTTGGGACTTACTAAATGGACGATTAAACTCATTTCTTTTGCAAAATAATTCATATTATTTTGAGAATATTTACGAGTTTTTTTAACCAAAAACGGCTACTGATAATAAAAGAGGCACAAGTTTGAAGACATTATACTTTTCAAACCCACGATGGCTTTAACTCCAACGAATTCAAACCCGGATAACCCTGAACTCAAAAACCCAGACCGGAAATAATTGGACCTGAAATTTAATCCAAATGGGTCTGACCCGAAATTGACCCAGCAATTCAACAACCGTGAAAACTGTACAAGCTGAGAATCATTAGTATTGCTTTTGGCTCTTTTTTTGATTGAATGCTTGAAGTTGAAACCTGAGATTTACACTCACTTCTTATCTTTAAACAGATGAAAGTGGTTGTAAATTCACATGTATCCATCCTCTCACATCAATATTCAACAATGGCTTCCCTTTTAAAACCTCACAAGATAACCGCTTAAACCCCCATTCTTTTTCCCTCCCTTTTCCATCATCCTTGTTCTTCAAGAACCCTCCCAGTCTCAAACAACCAAAACAAGATTAAGAAACCAGTAATGGCGTATGAACAAGAAGGTCATCACCATCACCCCAAGGTTCAGTTCCCATTGGACTCGGATTCTTACAAGATCGTTGATGAAATAGGTATTGGTGTTAGTGCAATAGTTTACAAAGCCGAATGCATTCCCTTGAATTCAACTACCGTCGCCGTCAAATCCATCGACCTTGATCGGTTCAAGGTTGATTTCGACAACATCCGACGTGAAACCAAGATCATGACCCTCCTTTCTCACCCCAACATCCTTAACGCTCATTGTTCTTTCACCGTCGGCCGGCGTCTCTGGGTGGTTATGCCTTTTATGTCCGGTGGTTCTTTACAGTCCATCATCTCGTCTTCTTTCCCCGACGGTTTATCAGAGCAATGCATAGCAATTGTCCTTAAAGAAACCCTTAATGCATTATCCTATCTCCACAATCAAGGCCATCTGCATAGAGATATAAAGGCTGGGAACATCTTGATGGACTCAAACGGATCTGTTAAGCTCGCGGATTTCGGGGTTTCGGCTTCGGTTTACGAGTCGAGTTCTGGTTACGGGTCAGGTTCATCGACATCTTCGTCGCCGATGATGCTCACGGACATGACCGGAACCCCATATTGGATGGCCCCGGAGGTGATACACTCACATACAGGGTACAGTTTCAAGGCTGATATATGGTCTTTTGGTATAACGGCGCTTGAATTAGCCCATGGAAGACCACCATTATCCCATTTACCACCTTCAAAATCTTTTATCATGAAGATAACCAAGCGGTTTCGGTTTTCCGATTACGAAGACAGCATCAACAAAGGTAAGAGCAAGAAGTTTTCAAAGGCTTTTAAAGATATGGTCGCTTCGTGCCTGGATCAAGATCCGTCGAAGCGACCTTCGACGGATAAGCTTTTGAGGCATCCATTTTTCAAGAGCTGCAAAGGCTCTGACTTCCTCGTCAAGCATGTGTTGCATGGATTGCCTAGCGTCGAAGAAAGGTTTAGAGTAAGCAAGATTCTAGGAAAGAACGACGTCGATGACGACGACGAAGATGATGTTGAGGGAGAATCAGGCTCTGAGCTCGTTAAACAAAGAAGAATCAGTGGGTGGAATTTCAACGAAGACGGATTCGAACTCGACCCGGTTTTCCCCACCGAGTCAATAGACGATTCCGTGGTGAAACAAGTTCGTTTCGGTGGCGAAACCATCATTTTAGAAAAGGGAACTTCCGAATCAAGCTTGAATTTGAACTCACCCGAAGCAGAGTCAAGCTTGGTTAGTTGCAATACCACTCCACCATGTGAAGAACAACAATCTGAGAACACTTTTAATGCAGAAACAATGGTGGGGGGGTTGGTGGCATTGAAGAAGAGCTTGGATGATCAAAGGCAAAAAGTGAGTGAGTTGATTAACTTGTTTGGAGGGGAAGTGATGAACAAAGAAGATCAAATGGTGCAATTGATTGAGAAACTGAGGATGGAATTGGAGACCGAAAGGCAAAAGAACTTTGAATTAGAGATGGAATTGGAGTTTCTTAAATTCCAGATTTCTGGTGCATCCAACACTGACGAAAATGGTTGAAGTTTTTTTCACCCCAAATTAGTACATTTTGCTGTGAAATTTCCAACTGGTTTTATGTAGTTGTTTTTTGCTTGCTTATTGGAACATGTTCTTTGGTCCTGGGTCTACTGTATATCACACATTATCACACATGGAATTGAAATGGAGAGATTATGGGGTTTTTTTCTCATTCTTTTATGCATTATCTTTGTTGTTTGATACTTGGATTGGCTCAAAATTTTCATTTCTTGTATATTAATGGTGGGTAAAAAACTAGGTTGATCTTGATCCACCTGGACTAAAGAAGCCCTTCAGGTAACGACCCAAACCTTCAAATTCTTCCATGGGCCGCTCCGTGGGTGGGTTAAAACATTGGGTTGGTTTTTTTCATAGTTTCAAAAAAGAAAAAATTGATGTAGGTTGGATTTGGGCTGGTTGGTTACTGCTTTAGGATTGGGCATTTTTCCCTGGTTTGGGTCAAGAATTTCGGCCTAAAAACAGAAAAAACCGGTTCTACCGATTCAACTACAGTTCAATCAGCCTAATTCCTCGATCTTTTCCTAATCCAACTTGCTGGTTTAAAACTTGAACTTTATATTCAATAATTTTTGTATATCTTCCATACTTGTTTTATGGTATATGTTTGAGATTGGGGTTACCACCCATTTGATTATCACGATATTATCTTCTCCCTTGATTGTAAAATAGCAACAACAGATACCGAACTTACAAAATGATTGCAATCTTCCTTCCCCGTTGGAAATTGGAATCTCCCATGGAACAAAGCGCTGTGACCGACGAATAGCAAGCCTTACCGTGATTCACAATACAAAACAACAAAGAAAAAGAGCTCAAACTCAAAAACCAACACGCACACACATCTCTCCATTCTCATCACATCTGTCAGCCTTTGATGTTCTCAAAGTCTCACTCAATCCTTAATTTCAAGGCATTCCACACTCTTTATACTTTCCATGTACTCTTTCTTTTTACATCAATTCTAACGTTGATGAGATCTGCAATCTAACTAAATAGATTCCCAATATTACTTGGAGTACCGTGTAAATGCCTTTCATAATTCTATACCTTCGTATCTCTGTGCTAGTATCTAAATTCAACCAAAAAGAAAAAAGAAGAAAAATTAACACGAATTCCCGTATTGATTAGACATGCAAGGTAAGTAATTAAATAGACTCGGTGTCAAATGTGAATATCATATAGATATATCTTTGATTAAGTCGATTCATTTTTCTTTTAAGATCACATTTATTTCTCCGTATTAACAATCGGCTATGCATCGGACATGAATATTGAAACTCGCCTGCTTACATAAATGTTGGATCTCTTGGGACTTCAAATCTTGAACCATATGAGCAGAAGAGACGGTAAGCTGTTAAATACACTGCGGGTAAACACTGCAATTTTGGGTTTAGAAGCCTAATAAAATGTACAAACTATAAATAGGAAGAGAAGGGAGCAGGCAATTGGCTGCTAGTCTTTCAATGAATATCAGCTAAATATGGCAGTATCTTTTGTTTAAACCGCTTCTCTGATGAAACTTCATCTCTTTTTTTCTCTCAGTAGACAAAGGAAAAGGAAAGGAAATCGAGGGGTGCACTGCACTGCACTGCACTGTCTTTTCCCTTCCTTGGACATAAATCATAGCTTTTTTCTGAATGCTATGAAATGCCATTAATCTTTTGCATGTGTCTTGTGCTTGAAATATATGACGGATAATATTCATCAAATTTTGCTACTAATCCTTGCATGGTTCCAAATTTAGTCGTTGTATTTGTTAAGTCATTTTCAATCTCGTTCGTCCCCTAACTCATACGGTAGCAATTAAATATTTTACATTCATACATATAATATTGGTCTTGCACTATGCATAACTTGTGGATTTAATTCCAATTCTTCAATTTGGTTACATTTAGCTAAATCTATTTTTTATTTTGAATTTTGGGTTTGGTAGGTGTTAAATCCTTTACTTAAATTGATAGTGACTTTTTGTAAGTATTATGTGAAAATAATAAGCCAACATGATATTACATGTGTAATAATAAGTTTGCAACATAAGATTTTAGAAATGTTAAAATGTGTATCAACTTCTTATATTTTTCGTATATGTGGAATTTAATCTCTCTAATTTTACTTTAAGGAATTTAGTCTTTTTACTTTTCACATCTCAAAGTACAGGAACAATTGCTAATATTTTGTTAAAATTCTTCTATTAAATTCAAGTTCGTTTCAACGCCTTTTTTTCTTGCTATATGGCTACCAAGTACCAAGTGAGTACTTTGTTATTTCAAAACATTACGCCTGCAAAATGAAAAAAAAAAAAAAAAAAATCTTAACGGTGCTACAATTAGACCTAAATTTTAAATGATGAAGGATTAAATTCCTAAATACAAGTAAAAGAATTAAATTCCAAATCTATAAAGAGAAATGGACTTGAAGCATATTTTAACATTTTAGAAATTGCAAGTTGTAATACAAATGCCTAGGGCTACCCATAGTTCTTCCCCGACTCTTAAATAGGAGGAAAATTACACTTCAGCGCATTCGAACTCACATCCTCTTGCATAGTCAACAATAATAAAATCAATCGAACTAAAACTCGAGAGTTTCATGATATCTGTTAAAATAAGCTAAAAGAGGAAAGAACAGGCGTAAGGTTAAATAATTATGATTAGTAGTTGTATTTAAAAATTAAGCTAATCTATACCAGTGAACGAACAACTTATCAATGAATATCAGTTCATGTTATTAACAAATAATGGATTTTTATACAAAGAATAATCATTTAAATTACCAGTTTTCTCTTCCTTTTTGCATTTAAACATGATTTTTACCAAAAGAAATTCAATAAAGAAAGTAAGCCATTAATTACATATATCTGATGACGATGATGATTCTGAGCACAATCTATGAGTGGTACATGCATGAGGTCATGGATTCATTAATCAATTCAATTAATTTGGCATTGTAATAGTTTTTGGGCATTCAACATTAAATGTATAGTTATAGTACTTATTGTCGATTGGTCCAGATATGGATGAGAAATCATAACTTGTACCCTTTCTCCATACATTTATTCTGTGCTCAGATTTTCTTTTTCTGTTTAGAATTTTTACCCAATGGCAACTGATTGAATTTTTTTAAAACACACCGAAATTCGAGCATAGTTTGAAATTATTTAAAGCAGTGGAAGAGTGTGTTTTATCATATGGAGAAAATGGCATAGTGACCAAACGTAAAGAAGGATAGTTTTGCACTGCCATTTTTCAGCTCCTGGCTTAGAATTTTCATGGCCTGTTTTCTCGCAACTTTACTCGCTTACAATTTCTTCTCTGAAATCGAGAAACCAAACTCCATTTCATTGCCTTTATGAAGTTGACATAATATGAGAGCTTAGAGACTAAAAACCAAAAGGAATATCCATATGGAGAAGAAGAGCTTGAGAGTCGACCATAGCACCATTGTAGGCAACAACAAACTTAAGGGTTCCACACGGAGAGAGTTCGGAGAAGAAGATTATGTGTGCGGTGGGATTCCGTGGCCACCAAGATCTTACACTTGCAGCTTCTGCAAGAGGGAATTTAGGTCGGCTCAAGCTTTGGGTGGTCACATGAATGTTCATAGGAGGGAGAGAGCTAGGTTATTAAGACAGTCATCAACTCCACCAAGGGACTACAATGGTCAGCCATCTTTTCTTAACCTTAACCCTAACCCTAATTTCCATTCTTCTTCCTCCTCTTCTTTGATTGCTCCTCCATTTTGTTCTACGTTACCTCATCATCTTTCTTCTTCATCTTCTGGTTTCTCTAATGAAATGAAGAAATGGCGAAGGAAGGGTGCAAAATCAGTTTTTCAAGTCAAAGAATTCAAGGATTATGAATGTAATAATAATTTGTTGAAGAAGAAGAAGATTAATGAGAGTGTAAGGTTGGAGTTAGAGGTTGGTGTGGTTAGTGATTCCAAGGAAGATTTGGATTTGGAACTTCGATTGGGATAATGGGTTGCTATTATTTATTAGATGTAAGAATGACAAATTTAGTTAAATTTTAATTATATTGAATGAAGTATATGCTTTTGATTTCGTATATATAGCAGTGCAAACATCTTTCTGTTTTTTTAAATAACTTATTTCTTCATTTTTTTTAAAAACATTCTAATTATATATTTCAACTTTTAACCAAAATTATTCAAAATAAAATAAATAATGTCTTATTAATAAGATTGAAATTATGAAATAATGAATTTTTAAAAATCAATAATTTATATTATCAAACAAAATGATTATATCCGATGCTTAATTTTTACTTATACATCAAACAATTTTATAGTGTAAAATCAATGCTTATAAAATTCATAACTAAAAATTCACTACTTAACTTTCAATTCGTCAAACACGCTCTAACTCAGATGAAAATAATTAGAAGAATTTTATTTAAAAATAAATATATTATGATGGTGCTTTTTTTTTTCTTTTTTTTTTATAGAAAATTTGAAAATTCCAAAATAAATTTGCAATAATAAGATTCCAACTTAAAACACCAAAATCCTTAAAACTTTATGTTTGTCATTTTAATCAAAGCCTCGATTATTTGTTTTTGTATAATTTCTTTATAAAACATATTTTTACAAAAAAAACAAAAATCCATCCACATCATCACGGGTGTGTAAAAATCTAATACCATATTTAAGTGTGTTATTGAATTCGCAAATTAATTGGATTCCAATTTATTTGGAAAATGATTAAGCTATCCTCTTCTTTCTTACAAAGCAACAAATATCACTGTGATGACTTTTTGATATTTTGTATTTTTATATAAAATTTATTTAAATCTAAAATAAATTAAGAAATATACTCATAAGTCACAAATAATGAGATTTAAACTTAAGACACTTATATCTAAAACTTTAATTTTATCATTTTAATCAAAAAATTTATTTGTTTTTAACATTTTTTTTTTTTTAATTTTAGATCCGATATTTAAGCCCCATAACTTCATCTCTTATAAAAAAATAAATTTTATCAATTACAAACAATTTTTTATAAAATACAATAAAATATATATTGTTGAGGGTTTTAGAGTATGTGTGTCCTTCAAAAAAGTTAGATTCTCCATTTATATAATACGATTGCTGTTTATGGATGGAACGTCATAAGTAAGTTTCTATGCAAAGCCAACACATACCTTATTCTAGGGTTAACACGTGTTTTCTAAATAAGGGTTCACTTTCGAGGTGGTGTGAATCCACATTGTACAGTCTCATAGAAAGATGTGAACACTTTATGTGTGAACTCAAAGTACGAATTCTATAGACTACGAATCAAGATCCAATTGAATATCTGAGTAACGGATCAATAATGACGAGTACCATAACACATATCAAACTGTTTTATTTCTTCATCAATTAAATCAATTTTTTAGCATTGATATGCTTAAAGATGTGTTTGTATCATTACAAAGAAAAGCCTTTTAGCCACGAAAATATGTCCAAAGAATTATTAAACTAAAAATAAAACGTATTTTCCTTTCTTTTGGATATAGAAATCGATGATTTCTGACAAAATTTTCTATATATTTTGGGCCAGAAGAGAATGAAAGTGGCCCGAGATGTTAGGTTGGTAGAGAAAATGGATCATCAAATTTCACTTCCTACAACCTTAACAAATGTTGGTCCAATGTGACCCAACCAGATCTGTCCCTCTATTGATTTCATCTTATGTAAACCTAAATTACAAAAGATTTTATTATTTACTATGAAAAAAATTGTCAACATCTTTTAAAATCATGTGGGTATTAATAATAAGCGGCTGTTAGGTTGATGGCAACAAAGATAGCTTCATGGGTGGGCTGCCCATTTACTTAGCTGCCTACCCTCCACGTAGCCATAGCTTAACAATGCAATAACTACATGTCTATTTTCTTACGAAATTTAACCATCTCGTTTCAAAGTTCAAACCTCTCATTTAAGTTTTAGGGTTTAGGGTTTATTATTAAGAAAAATATGGTTGAGATAGCATCCATGATACATGTATGTATGTGTACATATTTGGTTAGGGCAACGTAAAATTAACTCAATTTAGAATTTCAAACTATCTCAATCATTTTAGTTTGGATTTTTTTAATTTGATTCGTTTCGCGTTCGTATCATTTTAGATTTCGTTTTGAGTTCATTTGAATTTAAAGTTGGGGTTTTTTTAGGTCAAGTCAAAACCAATTCGAATCATTTAGGTTTCTTATCACTTCGGGTTATTTGTTCAAATCATTTTGAATTTGAATTCTTTGATTGGATTGTTTTCGATTAGGGTTCAAGATAGACGGATTCAATATGTTTGACTTTTTACAAACAAATTGAGTTGAGTTGAACTCGAGTTCGAATTAATTGAGTGTAGTATTAGAGTTTAGATCTTATTGATAAACTCTTGATGTCTACAAGTTCAAGAATACTTAAATACATAATTTCGTTCTTAGATGAATACTTTTTTAGTCATTTTGACTCTAATTATTTTTTTGGATCATTTTGACTCTCAACTTTTAAAATTTAGTTAAATTGTTTTCTCTTAGATGAAAAAGTACAAGACCATAAAATTTAATGTAACCGATGTGAAAATTTAGGTAATAATCCATTGAATTTTAATAATTCAATCGATTTTTCTATAAAAAATAAAATAAAAAAAAAAAAACAGAACAATTTTTTTATATTTTATGAACGGATGACGTATATAAAAAAATCATAACATAGTTTTCCTTCTTTTAAAAAAAGAAGAAACAAGTGAAACATTCCCACCACATTAAAATCTACGAACTGTGTGCAACCAAAAATGCATTGCGACTCCCAAATTAGAAAATTTTCTGTGACATATATTGGATCAAACATGTCCTGTCGGCATTGAAGATGGACAAGCAAATTCAATCTCTCCGAAAAGAAATGTTTAAATCTCAAAATTTTGGACCATAACTTAAGATTTTGTTTGGTAATAAAATTAAGGCATCTAAATGGGTTAGCTTTACAACCAAAAAAGTAAAACAAAGTTATTAGGAGACAGGAAGGGCTCCCCCCTGCATTTGACTTTATATAAATCACATCCCTGAAAAGAGGATCTAATTCAAAGATCTTGGCCTTAAAATTCCATGGACAATATGTCCTTGCCTCCACACTCTTATTTGTGAGAAACAAAGTCATTTTGTTCATTGTATTTGCCAGAATTGCATCATTTTATGTACTGTGCATTAAAATAAAAGTAAGAGGGACAAGGACAAGGACCAAAATTTCCTCTCATATCATGTTGTTTGTGGTTAAACTTATGCCTTCCAATGCTTTTAAGATTACATCAAATTAACAGGGTTGAAATGGATGTGTAATTCGAAGGCTACTCACCTAATTGTGAAGTGCCCAAACAATACCATACTGATTTGATATCAAAGCCTTGCCCCTCCCAAATGGTAAAATCTCTTTCTAGGACTTTCAAAATGTAAAAATTTACACCTGGTAAATTTATAATTCATCTTTGAATCCTTTCTAAAACAAAAATTGATTTCAGACCATAAAATAATTGATAACATTTGTTGTTATAGTTAAGAAAGAGCGAAAATTTTTATAGTTTGAATTAATGAGTAATAATTCCACCCATTTAAATTCAACTCTCTAATCGATGGCATCTCTTAAGAACGCTTAAAACAATCTATCACAGAAAATTTCTAGTTCAGATTTAAGATTTTCAAAAAGCAAAAAAAAAAAAAAAAAAAAAATGTTCCAAGTAGGCGGCGTGGGAGGGCAAGGATTTGACCCCTATTGTCTGAGACACATGGGGGTGTGTAATATATAAGACAGGTGGGCTATGTCTGGGCAAAGTTCTATTGTGCAGGGAACCCCTCCACCATTAACTTTTGCCCAATAAGAACATGTACCATTCACACCATCACGTACGTGGAAGGTAATAGCATTGGGTACATATAATCCCAATTTAATTAATTAGTTTATGGAATCATTAGATTTAGTAAATTTAAAATTCAAATCTCAATTATAATCTTTCCTTAAAAGCATGTTCAGCAGCATGATTTTTTTATCCCTTAAATTAAATTTGAAGGCCCTTTATTGAAATGGGGTAGTTTTATTCAATAAAATGTTACAATTCAATTTGAAAAAGAGAGAATTAGTTTTTATATCAATAATTTTTTTATATATTTTAATTTTAAATGTTTTTTTAACATAATTACTTTTTAAGGAAAAAAAAAAAAGAGAGAGAGAGAGAGAGAGAATAAATTTTGATGATTGAACGATTCAAATAATAAAATAAGAAATTTTAAAAAGATCAATATTCAATTTAAAAAACCAAATCCTTTGAAGTTAATGATAATTATGGGAAACGGGGAGATGCTTTGAACAAAAATGTGATTTGATTGCCAGTGATTTAACATTTCCACAGAAAAGAGGGACAGCATATTTAGCATTTTAATTTCTTTTTTGAGGATTTTCATGTTCATGAACCTTCCATCATTAACTTCTTTTTAAGTTTATTTTTTACTCTTTTTTATTTTTGGTGCCTTCCATAGATCATTAAAATATTTATTCTATTGAAAATGAAATTTTTTTAATTGTATTTATAATTAGATTAATTTTTCACGTAATATAAAATTTTAAAAAATATATTGAATATGATAAATAAATAAATATATAATTACTTTTTTATATATTTTTCTCCATTTTATTAAAAAATTAAATATTTATCTTTAAATTTTATCCAAAACTATTCAAATTAAATATATATGAAGAAAAGAAGCCACCGAGGAAGCATGTATATAGAGGTTGATTGGATGTTTGGATGAAGGCAAGGTCACAAATATTGTTTTGAAAATAATATCTTTATTTTAAGATTTAATTATTATAGCAAAAGGGAATTGCACAAAAGGATGGTGGAAAAGTGATGACTAGAGAATAAATAACGGTAAAATCAAAATTTTACACCAAAGCCCGACTCAAATATAAAACCGAAACCGTAATCCCTGTAAAATAATTTCATTGTGGATTAATTGCACCAAAGCCCTCAAACCATGGTCCAAACTTTTAATTGATCCCTAAATTTCAAAATGTTTTAATTGAATTTTCAAAGTATCAGTTTTGTATCAATCAAATCCTTCGGTGAGTCCACCCATTAGCTCGGGCAATAAATGTCAACACTAATATAACACGGAACATATTTAAAACACATCGATCAAATTATAAACATGCATGTACATGTTAAACAGGCTGTTTGAATCTAACAAGTTAAAAAAAAAAAAAAAAAAGAGTTCTAAATTCTAAAGACATTATTTGTTTTTTTTTTATTGCAATAAATTTAGTTGTCAATACAATAGGTACACATGTGTTTACAAATTGATTCATGTATTTTAAATATGATGTGCCATATCTAAACTAACATTTGACACCTAAACTACTGGCTAGGTTGATGAAAATACATGATCCATACAATAATGATACTTTAATATCTAAAGTAGAACGTTTTGAAATTTACAAATCAATTTAAAATTTGAGCTATAATTTTAGGACGTTTGATGCGATTAAACCTTAATTTTAAGGATGTATTTTTTATTAGAGCACACGTGTCAAATATTCATTGGATCATGCAGTATCGTCAAATACCAAATTAAGGCGGAAAAAGAAAGTTAGGTATGAAATTGATATTGAAGATGAAGTCTAAGTGTAAGATGGAATAGTAGCCCATGTTAATATTTTTAGAAAATTAAAGAAATGAGGTCTGATGGAAGTCAAAATTGCAGCATAAAAGGATACCGAGCAATGCCGGCTATTGGAAGTCAAAAACAAGGGATGGTTTCCCCCTGTTTTGGTAGAGTCAGACAGAAGACAAGAAGTTCGATCTTGGACCATAAATCAATTCCATTTCTTCCTCTTTTATTTTATTTTTTTCCAAATATCATGGTCTCATGTAGGAGTTGAAAATGAAATTTCACCGTCACTTACATCCGCAATATAAATGATTGGATGGTTTAAATTCCATTAAGGAGTAATAACAGTCACTAAGTCGTAGAATACACATTTTTATCACTAATCTTATTAAACTAGATTATGAAATTTTTATAAAAAAAATTAATATATATTCTTAATTTTTAAATTTAAAATATAAAGAGATTAAATTCTTTAAAATGATAGAGAATTATAAAAAGAAGTTTGGGATAATGAAAACTATGTCCAATTAGTGGATGTGTCATAGATGACTAACAACAACAAAAGAAAACATATGGAAGACATAAATTCAATGAAAAACACGTCGAAGTTTGGTTGGTCATAGTAATTTCCAAGAAAAGAAAGAGAAAGAATTTTAAGACAAAATGTGATTAAGTGCATGACTTGTCTTTCTTTGCTTAAATTCTTTCGCTTTTGGGAATATCAAAGTGATGAAATCCCTAGTTTTTATAGATTGTAAAGAGACATAATTACCAATTTTCTTTCTCTATGTAAAATGTTGTTTATGTAAAAAATAGGGAAAGCATTTTAAGTGTCTTTAAAAATAAAAAATAAAAAAAAAATCAATGCTAATGCTACTAGGTTCATTGAATCCTCCTTTAGTTTGAAGTTCCCCAAAGGTTTAATTATCTTACTTTGATTTTCTTTCTAATCGATAATTTAAAAAAACGAATATGAAGTGGTACTTAAGATTTTTGTTAAACATTTATTTGATACGAATTCAAATCACGTAACTCTCGTCTCTTGCTTTCGATATTATATAAAAATGAATATGAAATTTAATATTTACGATAGAGATATTCATAGATCAACTCGGACTACGACAAAATATTATAAATTTTTTTAGAATCAGGTTCAAGTTCGATTCAATTTAACTCACCTAAATTTTTTTTTTTAAATATTAAATTATATAAATTTGTATTTGTATTAATATATTTTTATAATTCAACCAATCCAAAAACAAAAATTCTTATTTAAATCTAAATTAAATTAATCAACCGATAAAATTTATTCAATAAGTTTAGATAGCTTTATTGAAAGAATAGATTACATGAAACCTTCAGCCTTCAAATTCCAAATAAATTTTTGTCGGTAATATTACCACTCCTCCTTCTAACATGAAAAATACAAAAATGAGAATCATTATACTCAAGAAATAAATCATGACATGTCCAGGAACAAAACAAACCCTTTAAATAATATTTTTATATTAATAATTCATACATAAATATATTTTTGAGAAATTTTATATTTATTTTACTCATACTAATTTCTCGATATAAATACCTCTTTCAATTTTTTTTTTTTAATTTAAAAAATGAGCAAATTAATTTTTATCCACTCCAAACATGAAAAATAAAGATAATTGATAATTAATTTAGCTTGATAATAAAAAAAATTCAGAAATACAGTTCAATTTTTTATTGGAGCATATTATAAAATTTTCAAAAACATTTCAATGGTGAACCCAAAATTTATTCATCCACAGCCATGGAACCTCTTCTCATCAGCCAAACAATATTCTAACTTTATCATATTTATTTTTAAAAACATAAAATTTTCAAATAAGTATTAAAAATTAAAATGAATTTTTAAAAACATATAAAAATAAAAATTTGAAAATTATGACTCTTATTCCCTCATCTCTACCATTGAGAGTTTCAACACCATATGTTGTTTATAACTGTCGACCTCCATCATCATAACCAGATATCACCCATAATCAAATACATATTTAAATATGTATATATACACAAATCTATTTCGAGGAGAATTATTTGATAGTAATATTAGGTAAAATGTGTATAAAAACTTATGAAACATATTAATTAATTAAATAAATTCTAAAATCATTCGTTAATAAAATTCGTGCTCATACTCCATCCAATTCCATAACTTTTCAAATTCTAACACTTTATTTAATCGTGTTAAATCACATTCTAATAACAACGATAGTAATTAAATTAAGATTTTAAGCATAGATGAAATGAATCCATATTTCAAAAATTGCAATCATTGGGAGGTTGGCGTGACCCAATTAAAGAGAAAGACTTGGTTATTATTGTGGAGGCAATTAAATTCAAATAATATATTGGTGTGATTATATGATAGTATTTGTTCCGACTTTTTTAACTATTTGATAAGGTACACACACCTCGCACATACAAGTGCTCGAACCCGAGTTTCTTAAGATGAACAACATCCTCTTAACCACTGAAATCACTCGTTATTGAAGATAAAAAAATGAAATGATAAGATTTGAATTCATAATGGACAGATGTTTAATAAGACTTTTAATTTTCTCTTAATATAAGTTAATAATTTTTTTTATTAAATTTATAAACATAAACAAATTATATTTTTATCTTGTAAGTATATTTATTTTTCATGTGATATAAATTGTATGATATGTAAATAAAAAATAACATATCAAAACGAGATTGAATTCGGGTTTTGAATATTAAAATTTAAATCTACTCATATTTGTATGAGTATCTTTTTTTCAAGTTCGTTTTTTTAATTAAAAAATTACTATTGAATTAAATGGACTTTGAAATAAAATAAAATAAAAGATTGATAAAAATTGATCGTTTCCAAAAACATTATTTTACGTGAAATATTTTGACCTTCATCTCTATTTTTTTAAAAAATTAATATAAAATATTGCATTAAAAGAATGCATAAAATATTAAATTTATAAAATAAAATAAAAGATTTATAATCACGAATCGCGAGATCTGCTGCAAATTAAAAACCACATTGAAAAGAAAAATTCGTTTCCGTTTTCCTACTTTAAGTAAAAGAAGGGCAGTCAAAATCTCTTTGGATCATGAGTTTTTCCTCATATAGAACGGTCGGATCTTGCAGGACCATCACCATCCCGTGTGGCTCACCCTTTTTAAAATACTACCCCCCCTCCCCAAAAAAACGCATATGCTAAAATTGTAATAAATAAATAAATTAATGAAAACTGAATACAGGCGCGCGTAAAAGAAACGCGTCGTCTTCCTTCTTTGGGTCGGTGAATCACGTGCTTCACGTTACTGTTGATATTAGCTGCTTATTCGAAAGAGAGTTAGGATATTTTCCCACCAATCTTGACCGTAAATCCTGTGGAAAATAGATTGCCCTTGACTTCCTTAGTATCCGTACGATTAGGTATGGAATTTTAAACAGGAATAAATATAAATTAATGTTAAATTGATTTCAATTTCACCCGTATAATGTGAACCATTTAAACTAATATTCCCTTGACAATTAAAGTATTCCACCACCAAATTTAATTGCCATAATGTCTGTATTTAAGTTGGAATTACAGTTAATTTGTTATAATTCATATTTTCTTTGTTAAACCAATAAAATATTTTAACATTTAAATGTTAATTAATGAATATAAAAATTTTGCATTTTGAATTTTTTAGTATATAAACTTTGGTTTAGTATAATTTGTTACATAATTTTTAATCTAGCGTAATTATATACGTGAAATATTTATTTTGATTCACATATACACATAAAATTTATTATTTTGATTCAATCATATAAAATTACAGAAATAAATACATTTTTTTAATTTTCATATTGGATCAGTATAATTGAGTATCAATACCTAACAATAAAAGAGTGTTATGTCGATCATGTTGTTAGTGGTTTATAAAATCTGAATCAAATGAAAAAATATTTCATACCTAAATTTCACAAAATTAAAATTCATGTACGATATTGCTTATCAGAGATATTGCATATTGGATTTAAATGTAGGGCTATGTGAGATGGTTTTTTTAAACAATGAGTATGAAACAATAATGACAATTGTTTGACCTGCTTTACACCGCCTCACTATATGAAATTATAATTTGATCATGGTATATATATGACTATTACATGTGTAAGTTTGTAATTGTAACATCCGCATTCTTGAACTGGATTTGAGTGATAAAATAGAATTGAGAATTAGAAATGTTTAGTTGAAGTAAGGAAGGTTAGAAAATTTTAAGGATTAAATAATAAAGGATAGAAAATATGAGGGACTAAATAGCGAATTATTCAAATTGAATTTTGAGTCATCATGGGAATTAGATTGATTGAGGAGGGGCAAAGGAGTAATTTTGTGGAAGATATTTTTGGAGGCAAAGTTATGGGCCAAAGTGTAAAGTTGGAAGGTCTAGGGACTAAAAGTGCAATTTTACCATTTTTATTAAGTGAGATATTTTAAGTGAGATTTCTAGAGAATTTGAGAAAGGTTAAAAATCAATTAAAAGTAAAAAATATCAGCTCTTTTCATAGTTCAACCGTTCATGCCATTCTATCTTCCATCCAACTTTTGATTTTATTCTAAATAGGTCCTTCCATCTTTTTTAAGCCCTCCAAGCTCCAAAATCTCCTATTTTATTTGAAATTTCTGAAAGAAAAGTATAGAAGGGGGTTATTAGACACCTCAAACTTCTTATAGAATTCATTTTGAGGTGTTAGAGAGCATAGGGATTAAATTGAGAAATTTTGAATTCAAGGGTTAAGGTAAGAAATGGTTAAATTCTCATGACATACATGTATTTTACTGTTATTTAGCATGAAAATTATTGAATTATAGCTTATAGCTTATATGTGTTTATGTGAAATTGAAGAGAAAGAGAAGAGAGACAAGGATCAAATTGAAGAGAAAGAAAAAGAGAAGAGCAAAGAGTGAAAAGAGAAGAAAGTCAGCCTTTTTGTTGTAAGTACTACAAGAGTTTTGAATTATAATTTAATTTCTCTAATGGTATGTGAATTATTAGCATAAAAATTATTATATAGATACATAATTTGAATGTTTACAATAATAAAATGAAGGGATTAATGTGTGATTTAGTAACAGTTTGGACAGAACAGAGGATTAACTTCAAAAATTCACAAAACAATTTATATAATGAGTTAAGGGTCAAATTATATATGTAATTAAAGCTTATTGAGTGTAGTTTCATATGGAAGAAACAGTGAAAGAAAAGGAATTGTATATTTCGAGATATACTAGTTTTTGTATAACAAGGTCAGAGTAGGTTCGAGTTCCCCTGTTCTGACTTTGAAAAATCATAGAAAAATATATAAAAATTATTAGAGACTGAAATTTATATGACTGAATCCTTAATGAGTCTGTTTTCAATAGAAACAAACAGTAACATCATTTGATCTCTTTACTAAAAGATAGATAATTTTTAGTGAAGAAAGGTCGAAGCTGTCAGGCAAAGCGAAGGTGTAAATTGAAAGAATTTACTTAACAAATTGGCTAAAATAAAAATTTTGGAAATTTTATGATAAAAAGATGATTGAGTCTAGTTTCAGAAACATCAATCGGATTATAATTTCGAATTCTTTAGCTCGAGATATAATTAATTTAGTGACTATGACGCAAGTGAACAGCTTTGGAAATATAAATGTGAAGTATTTGATGATGTATTTATGTGGAATATATTATTTATGAGAAATGATACTAATTGAGATTGTACCCAAGTAGACAAATTAGAACCATTTTGATGTTAGTGGCATGCCATTAAGGAACACTAGCGCGCTCTCTGTTATTAGCACTTGTGTGCTTTCTAATTAGTACTTTGTGTACTCTCTGTTTAGCACTGTGTGTGTTCTCTGTTACCTAGCACTTTTGTGCTCTCTGTTACCTAGCACTTTTGTGCTCTCTGTTGTTCCGAATATCCTAACGGTTCTATGACAGTCTACTATGGGCTAAGCTACAGAAAGTGGATAAAAGTGTAAATTGTATCATTGTGGTAAGTTACAGGTTACATGTAAGTAAGGCAAGAAGTTTATATGCATGAGTACTTAAATGATCATTCATTTCTTTTGTAGTGCTTACTAAGCCTTCACCAGCTTAACGCGTTTATTTTAACGGGTAGGTACAAAAGCTACGAGAAGTGAAAGTCAAGCTAGGGGACCTCTCATCACATCACATCACTATTGGAAGACTTCAATTTAGGAACATTACTTTTGGTAAAAATGGCATGTACAAATGATACTATTATGTGTCTTCAGTGGATGATTATAAATATTGTTTTGGATTACTACGAGTTGATGAATTGAAATGATGTATTTTGAATAGAATAACTTAAAACACATCGTTTGAAAAAAAAAAATTGTTATACTCATGTTAAAATCTTCGATACTGTATGTAATGCTTCTATATCAGATTTATACGTGTGAATCGGGTATAAGAGTGTTACAGTAATAATGTGTAATAGAAAGAAAACAATAAATTATTTTTTGAAGAATTGTGTTTAGATTTCTAATTGCTTTTAAAATATTAAAAATGTTATAAATAACAAACAAAAATTACACAAAGTGGGACGCAATTGG
The DNA here is from genome assembly GCA_039519145.1 of Kokia cookei. Classification (NCBI taxonomy): domain Eukaryota; kingdom Viridiplantae; phylum Streptophyta; class Magnoliopsida; order Malvales; family Malvaceae; genus Kokia; species Kokia cookei. Next base: position 39,813,019 of record CM076906.1, read on the forward strand.
GATGAATGCATCTAACATCCATAGAAGTTGTGGTTTTCAAAATTATGCATCCATGGTGGAGTTGGAAGAGTGGTAAAGCAGAGCGTATCAACTATAGAGCGATGGTGGATTTGACAACATTCGCCCTCGACTTGCTTTATACTGTCATCCCATCCTTAAGTAAGTCATGTGTAGATTCTCAATCTAAATTTTATTTTGTCTTAATTGCAATTTCTTTTATAATCTTAATCTTTTTGACAAAACAAAAAGAATAAATGCTAAAAATAATTTTGTTAAGGGAGTTAACTTTTTTATTGGGACAAAACTTTGAAATGTCGTCTTTTGAGTAGTCAATGAAACCTTTGAATAGTGGAGCTATTATTCTCGGGGTGTCTATACTCTTCGTAGAGTCGGGAGACAAAAACCCAGGGCTAAAATCAATCGTACACTTTAGGAATAATATCTCTATTGAGGGTCCGAGACCAACCCATAGAGCAACCTCCCTCAACATAGCCAAGTGGTAGTGTTATTACCCCACCAAAACCAAATGCTAAACATTACCTTTATGATAGGACGCTCCCTAAACTTAGTGAAAAATAGAAAATAAAAACAGTTATAAATATAAACATTTGTACATTTTATTGGAATTATATCCATTAAATCTAATAGTAGATAAACAAAGTTTAATCACCAAAAACTATGAAAAAATAATGTTTTTTAAGAATAATATCTAAAATTCATCCATAAAAAGAAACTCTACAGCTTGAAGCAAATGGTGTCAATACCTAATGTGTGCAATGAATCTGCCCATAAATTGCTAATTTTGTTTATGCACGCAATGAATAACTTATAAGATTGATATAAGAAACCATCTTATTTGCTTTCTTTTAGAGGAAATTAAATGTAATAACAATGACATCCTTTTGACTATTACTTTGTCTATAAAAAAAAGAGTAAATGTAATAATTTTCAGAAAATATATAAATGTAATAATTTATATTTTATTTATTCTATGAAACAAATATTGAATTTTACATGCACTAAAGCAAATACATGGTCAATATATATTAAATAAAAATAAAAAATGTATAATATAAATTTGTTTGCTATGTCTATGATAGAATATGTAAACTTTTGTTACATGAATTTTGCTCAACTGCCATTATCTCGTAAGGAGAATTTTTTTTCTTTAAAAGATTATTAAAACCAAGTTGTTTAGAATGGTAAAAATGGTTAATTTATCTATGTACGAGGTTTTGGTTGAATAATAAAATTGAAGTTTAAGTTCGGGTTTCTTTTCATAAAAATCATGTGTGGTTTTTTTTTTTGGTTTAAATCCAACTATATGTCTAAATTGGATATGTTTTGATTATTGTCCAATTATACTTTGTAATGAATGATTATAATATATTATTCATACTTTGAAACTAATTAAAAATAGATTTATTTTATGCGTGTCATCTATATAATTCTTTCTGCACCTTTATGATTTGATTCTGACACATTAATAAATTATTGTTTATATATTTAACATGCTCATAATTTTATTGTTTCTTACATGATTTATCAATTTGTTTGAATTGAATTGTGACACCTTTTCTTATTTATAATTTGATTTTTCAAGCGACATATTCTAATTCCAAATAAATTTCTACACATATTGCAAATTATCCATTTCGCTTTCATTTAGTCGTGAAAACGACATCAGATATTTTTTCAACAAATCAAAATAACCTTCAAAAATCCTTCAAGTGCGCGTATACAACACTCTCCGTGTATTTCAAATGTTTACTAACAATTAGGGTATAATATGAAACTTATTCTTCCAATTTATTTAGCTTTGAATTTATTTCTGTTTTCAGCTCGAGTAACTCAAACTACGAAGGAATTTAATTCAAAAATTTTAATGTGTCTCAATTAATTTACAAATAGTTTTGAAATATATTAGATTTTGGATCAATTGAGCTCGAGTAACTTTAATTATAGAGAGAGTTGAATTTAAAAACTCTTAACACTTGACTCGTTTAAGTTATGAGTTTAAAAAAGTTATTTTCATTTATTTTAAATATATGTTGATAAATCTCAATTGAGGCTCAAAATAAAACTCATGCATGTTTTAAATCAAACATAAAAATTAAATTGATTTTCCATTAAACAAACAAGTTTAATGAATTTATAAAATACGAAAGATTAATTATTAGGTTCGTTCCGATAAATATATTAAAAAAAAAAATCACATCAAGCAAATAGTATTTCGAAACATTGAATGTGTGGTTTACATAATTAAAATATTTATAAAGTAGTATATTATTATTAAAATATATTAAATTTGAAAAAATCATATTGATGCATGCCAAACGATGGAATGCATTTTAAACATGTTGGCAATACATAAAAGAACCACAGCTACCGCACGCGCCTGATAATCTAAATGAAACGAAGGCTTCGTGTCGTGGCAACAAAAATCCAACTAAATAAAAAAACAAATGAAATTTAAATAAAAAGATAATTTTATTTTTTTATAATTAATATTAAATTTTATTTTAAACATGTTAATTAACAATAAGAAATTAATTAGTTATAAAAATTGCTTTAATTATTTTTGAAATAAAACATTTTAATCCTTATTAAATTGTTTTAGTAAAGTATATTAGATTTAAATATAATAATATTCTAAACGTAATATATTGTTGAATTAATGTATGGGAATTTTTTTTGAAACTTATAATTACAACTACAATTGAAATTATAAAAATTACATTGATTATCATAATATATTTAGATCTATATAAAAATAAATATGTATTGAGAATTCAAATAACCTTGATAATAAATTAAAAGTCTTGTTGACTGAGTTCGATTTTATCAAGAGATATTTATGAAATGTTATTTAACACCGTATTGTTGGACATACGTTAGCGAAATAAACAATAATATAAATTATTGATTTAAATCATAAGATCGAACCAGAACAATATATATATATATTTTTTTGAAAAATAGAATTTAGAAATAAAACATGATCAAAATTGTGTTCTCATAAGTAAGCAGAAATCCAACTAATAGTTGAGGCTTGTGTTTACTGTTTCTTTAAGACATATTCGGTCACTCCTTTGGTGCTAGAGAACGTTGGTCGATTGTCTTCCAAGATACAATAATGAGATGAACACGACAATACCACAACTGTAGTGATCAACGAACTGTAACTTAATCTTCTTCTATCACTGAAAATAGGTTCGAAATATGCAAGGAAAATGTCTCGAATTTTTTTGTAAGAAAAACAGAGAAAAAATTCAGTGTGTATTTACTCCTGCAAATTATTTCAATATGTATGTATAATCTTGAAAATTAATATCACCTCCATTGATGTTGGATGCATTCATTCCATCCCATCCCGCTTCGCTTTAATTTAATTTTTATTACTTATCTTTAAAATTTTTTATTTTTTAAAATCAAATAAATATCTAAACATAATTCTTAAAAAAATTTAAATATATAATTATTATATTTTTATTTTTTAATAATTATATATAAAAAATAATATGATAATTTCATAAAGTAAAATTAAACAAAATGATATAAACAATTATCATAACTATTCAGTACGTAGAGATAAAACCTATCCACTTTTAAATTTCCTTTTGCTCTAATTGAAATTCATTAATTGATTTGAATTTTACTATCCTGATTTAATTCCAAGCTATAATTTATTTTTAATAGATTCTAAGACAATTCCTTAATTTATTAATAATCCAGTCTTGATACGATTCATTGCATATGAACTCTTAAATATACATCACACATTAATCATATTTAATACACAATTTCACTAAAAAAGTGATCACTCATTGCTTAAATTAAAAAAAAAAAGTCAATAAATATTCAATAAAATTTTGAACTTCATTAACCATATTAAAAATTAACAAATATTTTATAAAGTACAATAAAATATTAAAACAAGTATTAATTTTTTAAATCTGTTTTAGAAATAAAAAAACTACACTCTAATTTATTAAATATTCACCCAAAAAAATACTGCAGAGATTAGATTGGTTTACAGGAAAAAAATATTAAAAAAAAAAAGAAAAGGATAGAGAGAGAGAGAGAGAAAAAGTAAAACAAATCTCTATTTGGGTATGGGGAAGACGTTTTGGTTCAAAAGGGCGTCTAAGTTCTCTTCATGTAAGAAGTGGGTCCCAACTGTTTCTCTCTCTCTCTCTCTCTCCTTCCTCTTCTACCTGTTTTCTCTCTCTCTTCTCTTTTTATTTGAAAATTTTTTATCAGCTTTCTTATAAAACCAAGGGGGGACTAATTGTTTTTGGGAAAAAAATGTTTTGGAAGAGGACTCCTCAAGACCCAACCCGGTTTAGAAAACCAGACATACACACACACAGAGAGCTCTAAAAACAGCCTTCTGTTCTTGATTGTCTTTTTTTTTTTTTTTTTGGTTGCTGTTGGTGGTGGTGGTTTTGGTTTTGTAATTATATGTATGTAAACACATTTTTTTCTGGGTTTTGGGTCTTTTTTTTTTGAAAGATGTCAATATAGATGGCTGTTGAATGGAAAATTGGAACGTCAACCAAAATAAAGACTTGAGCTTTGAAGGGAGCAGTCATCAAAATATGTTGTTTTTAGCTTTGCATGTTATGGAAAATCAAAAGATCTGAAGTGGTTTCTGGTAAGTTTTTCTTTTGGTTTAATTTTCAGCCTGCATTTCTGGGATTTTTATCAGAAAAAAAATGGTTTGCTTTTCGTATTTCTTCCTGGTTTCTGGGTTTTAAAAAAAAAAAAAAATGTTGTGGGGGCTGCTTCTCTGAGAAAGCTGATTTTTTTTTTTGAAAAAAAATTAAATTATAAAAGAGTATTTTGTTTGAATGAAGAAAATGTCGTGTTCTTTTATTACTGTACTATTTGATAATATAAAAAACGATGTTTGTTTTGGATTAAATCATTTTGACCTTTTTTTTTTTTTTTTTTTTTGCTTCTTAATATGCAAATTTTGGGGATGTAAACTTTGTTAGATCTTAATTCAATGTTATAAAATTTCATTTTTGTGTTTCTTTTACAGGCAATGAGAATTGAAGATTGGGATTATAATGGTATAGCTCAAGTGAGCTATGTCTTAGATGATGGAGTGTAGTGTTTAAAAGTTTGTATTTCCAATAAATGGATTGAATCACGAAGTGTAACAGTTCATTTTGGATGCAATGTTAAAAGCATTAGCTCCTGGGTTGTTGATTTCTTCACTTCTGATCTCGGCCTCCACGGCGGCCGATACGGGTTATCCGAGGTGTAATTGCGACGATGAAGGGAGTTTTTGGAGCACTGAAAGTATCTTAGAGACGCAACGAGTGGGCGACTTCTTGATTGCGGTCGCCTATTTTTCGATTCCTATAGAATTGCTCTACTTTGTTAGCTGTTCCAATGTGCCTTTCAAATGGGTCTTGTTTCAGTTCATTGCGTTCATCGTGCTTTGCGGATTGACTCATTTGCTTAACGGATGGACTTACGGTCAGCATTCGTTTCAGCTTATGCTGGCGCTCACCGTGTTCAAGATTCTCACCGCGATGGTCTCATGTGCGACGGCTATTACGCTTATTACGCTTATTCCGTTGCTTCTTAAGGTTAAGGTGAGGGAGTTTTTGTTGAAGAAAAAGGCTTGGGACCTCGGGCGGGAAGTTGGGATTATAATGAAACAGAAGGAGACCGGTGCTCATGTCCGTATGCTAACACAGGAAATCCGTAAATCGTTGGATAGGCATACGATTTTGTACACGACGATGGTGGAGTTGTCTAAGACATTAGGTTTGCAAAATTGTGCTGTATGGATGCCTAATGAGATCATGACCAAGATGAATTTGACTCATGAACTCAAAGGAAGGAACTTTTCATATAATCTTACCATTCCGATTACGGATCCGGATATTGTGAGGATTAAAGGAAGTGATGGAGTGAACATCCTTGAACCTGACTCGTCACTTGCCACTGCAAGCAATGGAGAGTATGGTGAGCCAGGACCTGTGGCTGCAATTCGGATGCCAATGCTTCGAGTATCCAATTTTAAGGGGGGAACTCCCGAGCTAGTTCAGACATGTTATGCGATATTAGTTTGTGTTCTTCCAAGTGAACAAAATAGATATTGGAGCAACCAAGAACTAGAGATAGTTAAGGTAGTTGCGGACCAGGTGGCTGTTGCACTCTCTCATGCTGCGGTTCTTGAAGAGTCTCAACTCATGAGGGACCAATTGGTCGAGCAAAATCGAGCATTGCAACTGGCACGACAAAATGCCATGAGGGCAAGCCAAGTTAGAAATGCATTTCAAAAGGTAATGAGTGATGGAATGAGGAGACCTATGCACTCGATTTTAGGATTACTTTGGATGATGCAGGATGGAAATCTGAGTAATGATCAGCGGATTATTGTTGATTCGATGATGAAGACCAGTAAGGTGTTATTGACATTGATAAACGATGTGATGGATATTTCAACAATGGATAGCGGAAGATCCCCGTTGGAGAAGGGATCTCTTCACTTGCATTCCATGATAAAAGAAGCTGCTTGTCTTGCCAAATGCTTGTCTGTTTATAGGGGTTTCGGTTTTTCAATTGAAGTTGAGAAATCCTTGCCTGATCTTGTTTTTGGCGATGAAAGGAGAGTTTTTCAAGTGATACTTCATATGGTCGGGAGCCTATTGGATGGCAATAGTGGTGGTGGAACTGTCGTACTCCGGGTGTTCTCCGAGAATGGTAGTCAGGAGCGGAATGATCAAAGACGGGCAGCCTGGAGGCACAGCTCCTTGGATGGAGATGTACATATCAGGTTCGAAATTAGGATTGAGAATAGCAATTCTCAGCCAGAGAGCAGCGGCTCAATGTCGGAGTTACAGATCAGTGGCAGAAAATATAACAGCAATAAAGCCGAGGAGCGCTTGAGCTTCAGCATTTGCCAAAAGCTAGTGCAGGTAACAAACAAGAGTACTAAATTGTCTGCTTGCGTAAATCCGCGACATTGTAGGACATTAAGTAGGATAGAGAATTATTGTCGTTTGATGAATATCCGGTTATATGTCATGCATCCGTTTTTCTACCGTTATTTTATTGCTTGTTTTGTCGTGTTATACTTTTTCGATTAATTTGTTTTGCGTGATTTCAAATAAATGTGTAGTTAATGCATGGGAACATCTGGGTAGCACAAAATCCTCGGGGTTCAGCTCAAAGCATGGCGCTTGTGATTCGGTTTCAACTCCGACCGTCCATCAGTATAACAATCAACGAGTTGGGAGACTCATCAGACCAGCCGTGCTCCAACTCCCTTTTCAAGGGTTTGCAAGTTTTACTTGCCGACGATGATGATCTGAACCGCGCCGTGACTCGAAAGCTTCTCGAGAAGTTGGGATGCAGTGTTTCCGCCGTAACATCTGGATTCGAATGCCTCACTTCTATAGGGCCAGTTTCATCACCTTTCCAGATTATCGTTTTGGAGCTTCAGATGCCTGAGCTAGATGGATTCGAAGTCGCAATGAGAATCCGGAAATTCCGAACTCATAACTGGCCGTTGATCGTTGCCATGACTGCCAGCGCCGATGATGATACATGGGAAAGATGTTCACAGATTGGAATCAATGGAGTCATCCGAAAACCGGTCCTGTTACAAGAACTCGCCATCGAGCTTCGGAAAGTCCTGATGCAAGCCAACAAAGTTTAAGGTATCGGAATTGCAGCGGCCTGGCAATCACGACTGAAATGGTACACGAAGTTTGCTCCTTTTACCTTTCATCCCCGGCTTATTGTGCTCGATTTCATGTCGGATTTGCCTAGATAGTTTCAGATCTAATCAAATAGCTTTTATTAGAAATCCTCTTCAACAAAATCACTCTAAAATATATATAGATATATATAGATTTACATACATGCACAATTCAAAAAAACTAGATTAAGATCAAGTTATTACAGATCTTAAAAACAGCTTGGTTTGCCTTATTAGTTCACAAACAATTTTTAAAATCTGTCAAGCTAAAATATTTTCTTTTTGCCATTTTTAATCATGCTTCAATATGTCTTGTTCCCACACAGTATGGGACATGGGTATTTTGGGAAACATTGATATACTATATATATTTAGCGTGTAGAACAACTCGATATCTTCCTTTCCATATATAAAGCATTCACCGATGAAAATGAAAATAAAGCATATTGCGGGCAAAATTTAATTCACAATATATGAATTTTCATGGTGGTGTTTCTTAAAAAATAAAAAATGACGTGATGGGGAAAGAATGAGAGCTTTTGGTGTTGGTTTTGTCTGGTTACCAAATTCATGCATGAACCCTTTTATTTCACCACGTCTCATATGGTCTATTTTTCCACTTGGACCACTGTCTTGCCCTTTTTATTTGGTTTTTTGGTCAACCAAATCATCTTCACTCTGCATATTTTTCTTCCTTCCTTCCTTCCGGTTGTCCTAATAAATTTTACCATTTTAATCTTTCTACTTCAATCAAACCTTCACCCAACATTTATTAAGTTGGTATTTGCTATTCCCAAATCAAAGGCGGCAACACATATTATCGCGGAGTAGGATTAAGAATTAAAATATATTAAATTTACAAATATTATTTGCACGGATTAAAATTTTAAAAATAGTAGCAACATAAAACAAAATAGGGAAATTATTATTATTTTAATTTGAAACAAGTTGACCCATGGAATAAAACGGACCATTTTCAGCTACAAAAAAGAACAAAATGGTCGCAATAGCCGGCCGTCGCTTTTGCTCCAATCAACTTCTTGGAATGGTTCATTAATTGGGTGAAAGACAAACAAGGGGTTGCTTCATTTCCAACATCTTCTCGATTGTACCTATGCCCTAATCATACCTATGCCATCTATATATATATATTTTTTATTTTTATCTTAATTTTATATATAAAAAAATGTCACAAATCAACACCAACTTATAATAAAATATTAATATAAAGTCCGATTTGAATAACGATTCGAATAATCACGATTCAAAGACTTGATTCATGAATAGTTTCACGTTGCTGAACGAGTAAAATCAATAAATCAATTGTACAAAAATAATGGAAGATGTCTCATACAAGGTGGCAGACCATGATGAAATTGATAGCCAGGATTGCTCCATTAAATACCGAAGAATGATTTCATGGTCGATATAAAAAAGAACATGTATGATGGATCTGAGCGGTGAAATGTTGGCACAACTGGTTTTTTTTTTTTTTTTTTTTTTAAAAAGAAAGAGAAAAAGAAAAAAGGGATATTTATTGCTCAATAAGATATGGGGTCGGAATATGACTCATTTTGGGGTAGGAATTAAATGGAAAACAGTGAAGTGGTAGGGGGTCTGAACCTTCCAAATAAAATACAATTCATTCTTGTTCTTTTCATGGGATGGAAGCTTGAGTTTTGAATGGAGCACTGAATCTAGGAGAAATGGCAAAAAGGTACTGCTTTCTATTAATTTAACCCTCAATCTCGCGTCGAAGGATTGCCACCACTTTCTAATTGGGAAGTTTTGGATCTTCTGCATTTTTTTTTTTTTATCCACACAATATAAATCATCATAATTATACGGTTATGGAATCGAGTGATAAGAAATTAGATGTTCTTTTACTGATGTCTCCAGTTGAAGTCGTTGCTTTCCTTTAAACAGCGTAAACTTGGTAGATTTCAAATTTAGTTTAGTTAAAATATGCTTCTAATTTCTGTACTTTTGAATTTGGTTTGAAAATTTAACATTTTAATCAACTCAAATATAACAATGCATCCGAGATTAGTGTTTTTATTTATTTATTTTGTGATGTGACCTAATCTTGGAACAGAAAAGGGGAAAGTAGGAATTTAATAATAATAAGGGGAGGTTAGAATGGAAAAAGCCGCTCCTGTTCCAATGGGGACTGGATTTGAAAACTTATTTAAAAGAAATTTGGAGCTTGCTGTCTCCATGTGGGCATAGTTCATCGTTAATTACCCAACATCAGGGCTAGGATCTAGGGCCCATCTTTCTAATTAAATTCACTACCTTTAACTACGATTATTTCACAAGTTTTAGTTCCTTAGATGGATTTCCCCGTAGTTTTTATTCCTTGGTTTCATTAATTAATATTTTACTTTCTTCCTTCTTTCACTAAAGTCAATAATCAAATATTTTTTAAAAAACTCGAGTGATTTTTGAAAAAAAATTTCTCTTAGAATCCACCCAAAATCGATTATTGAAAGGGGGATAAAATGAATCTTTCAAAACCTATACCGAATTAAACCGAATACTTATTGGATATATCATGTTCGTTTTATGGCAAATGACTTAACATTTATTTAAATGAGTTGAACAGAATTCTCGTTGGGGCATTTGTTTTCAGTGTTCATTTAAACTCGAGTTTACGTGTCATTATGTGGGTTTTTTTATCTCATCATTTGTGTATGTCACGTGTGAGTTTTGCTCAATTTCTTTTTGGTTCTTTATCCGTCACGCTTTGTACCAGTTTAATTCCACAATGTACATATATCTATATTTGTAAATTTATGTATCGATGATAATGAAACTCTAAAAAGAAAAAATTACATCCAAACCCAAACTCAAACTAAACTCAATCTAAGATAAAAATTAAACCCAATGTTCAATCCAATAAATTAAGACCAATGCCCAATACATAACAAAATAAACCCAAACCGGATTTCAGTAAAATTTAATTTAAAAAATAAAAATTTAACAAATTTAAAGAATAAAATTTGACTTAAAAGAATTAAAGAATAATTTCACGGTTCTTTATTCCTACTGCTTGGTTTGGTTTTGTGGTATTTTTCAAAAATGATATATCTTCACATTAAATTTTGGGTTAAATCAAGAAAAAAAAAATGGATATGGTAGAGTTGATTTTATGTAAAAATGGATGCAATTCCAATTTGAAAAAGTACACGTGGGTTCTTGGAATGGATGCAGTTATGTACTGGAATGGTTGAGCATTTTGCACCAGATGAGTTTCCAACAATTTGTGGTTTCTCCTAAATTTATTATAGTTGTTTAAGTCACACGATAAGCATGTCATGTCCGGATTTATTTTATTTTAGTTTAGATCTTGATTATCGATTTCTTTGTGCACAATATAATTATTCAGATATATTATTTATTTATAATAATTGTTATTTTACTTGTATTTAAAATGAACTGTGGCCCAAATATGCCAATCTCTGGTTATTTTCATTGCTTAATTGGACCAAAGGAGCAATGTTAGCACCCTAATTCAATATGGGCTTTGAAGCCTGTCATCGCTGGGCTTTCTCTTAACCCATCAAGAAAACGAAATGAACACATTCATTTACTAAGTTGGTATATCATCAATTGAGATTTTAAAAATTTAAAATAATAAATAAATAAATCCTCAGGTGTTTTTTATTAAACATTTTCTGGGAGATAAACTTTTATAACAAGTGAAAATACTTGTTATGTTTCTCTATTATAAAGATAAAATTAAAGTACACCGTGAATCTATATAAAAAAAAAAAAATTAGAGTCAAAATTTAAAAATGAATCTTTTTGAGGTCGAAACATTATTTTATCATCTATTAATTTCTATTTTTTTTATGGTACTAAAAAGTTTTTTTTTTCATTATTGGAAAAGTCAAAGTGTGATTTTATTATTCTAGAGGAGACTTAACATAATTTTTTTTTTTAGGGGCCTTCCTGCCCTTAAATTCACCCTTGTGAAAATAGTGCATTTATTATTAAATAGATCAATTAAATTCATGTATAATTAATGTCGAAATCATCCTTTGTTGAAAATCAACGAGTTCCGAAAATCATTTTAAAATCGAAAAATAATTGGAGTCGCCACCAATTCTTTATTCGGTGTGATTGGATCACCACAAAACGTTTTAAAAAATCGTTTTGAAAACATGTAGGTCTTCGAAATCCAGAAAAACAGGTTCGGGAGTCAGTTACGCATGAGGAAGGATTAGCACCCTCATACGCCCAAAATTGGTACCGTATTGATTATTTTCGGGTCTTAATTTGTAACATTTAAAAGCTCGAATAAAGTTTAAAATACGATCCTTGAATGCATGAGTTAAGTTTAAAAGAAATCGGGTTTGTTTGGAAATACCGCTATTTCAAAGTGATCGAGGAAGAAAGTTACGTCCAGTGAGTTAAGATACAACATTTCAGGATCCAGAAATGACGAGCTTTCCTTTGTAAAACTTTTTTAAATTTTTGGGAAAAGGATATTCGATTATCTCGATTTGAAGAAAGGTTGCACCTAGTAAGTTAAGGCGCAATATTTCAGAATCGAAGATAAGGAAACATTGTCTCGATTAAGGGTATTCGATTATTTCAATTTGAGGAAAAATTACACTTAGGAAGTTAAGGCACAAATTTTTTAAACTCGAAATAAAAGAATATTGCCTCGATTTTAAAGTTTTTTTGAAAAACAATTTTGAAAACAAACATGCGAGTTTAATATGAATAAGCAGTTAATAATGGATATTAAATAACGCAAAGCAAGATAAATGGTAAAAAAAATAAAAAATGCAAAATACGAGTGCATAATGGTTAAATTCAAATGCAAATATTGATGATTAAGAAAAAATGATGCAATCGGAGTTGAAAATGAGACTTTTCGGATACCCGGAGCGGGGGCAAAATGGGAATTTTGGGAAAGTTCGGGGTTAAAAAATAGAATTTTTAGACATTCGAGGGTAAAAGAGTAATTTTGAGAGTTTCGAGGTAGAAGATGGAGTTTTTGGACATCCAGGGGTAAAATATAATTTTTGGAAGTTTCGGGGTCAAAAATGGGATTTTTGGAAGTTCCGAGGTAAAAACGGGATTTTTGGAAGTTTCGAGGTCAAAATGGGATTTTTGGAAGTTTGGGGGTAAAAATGGAATTTTTGGAAGTTTCGGGGTTAAAAATGAGATTTTTGGAAGTTTGGAGGTAAAAATAGAATTTTTTGGAAGTTTCGAGGTCTCCAAGGCAATAAAACCAAAAATAAGTGACACGTGGCAGCCCCTCAGGCATCCTGAAGTTAAAGGACTAGTTTGAAAACCATGGAAAATTTTTGGGTTAATTTTGTAATTAAAACGAACTTGATTTTAGGATTAAATTAAAACAAATTAAAAATAAAAGGGACTATTTGTAGAAATAAACCTAAATAATGACACGTGGCAGCCCCTGGTGCTTTCAAAGGGTCTAAGGATTAAATTGAACAGTATTGAAAATTATTGGGCCAAATTTAAATTTTTTTTAAAAATATAAAAAGGACCTGATTGGAAATTGAAAATAAAGCGGAAGGATCAAATGGGTAAATAATCCATTTATTGAAATCAAGCGGATCATTCCTGAATCGGATCGAGTCGAGTCGGACGGGCATGAAACGACGTCGTTTTGGCATTTTGAACCCTATCTCAAAATGGCGCCGTTCCATTATACTATTTAAACCAAACCCTTCACCAAAAATTCATTTATTCCCTTTGTTTTTCAAAAAAAATTCAAATAACCTTTTTTTTTTCTCTCTAACCCTTCTCCAACTCCGACCACGTGTCGATCCGGTGAGCCGTCGAGACCACGTCACACGCGCTTCACCAGCCGTCGCGCGTGGCCGACACGCGCCAACGTCCGTCATCCTCCAATCGATGTCTGTTCTCCTCCGCCTGTCACACGGTCGTTGTCCGACGCAAATTGAAGGTAAAAAAAAAACCCTTCCCTTTTCCCCCTTTTTTTTAAAACTTCTCTTTTCTCTTATTTTTTTAAAAAAACTTATCAGTTATTATTGAAACAAATCGGATCTGGTTCTTAATGTTTCAAATATGTTTTGTCATCATTTTTTGTTGTTGTTCTTTGTAGTCTCAATCCCGACGTGGTATGGACAACGAGTAAGGGCGGGTTAGGCGCGACTTCGACGAGGGTAGTTTCGGAAAAGAAGGGATGTAAATTTCCTTTGGCTTTTCATTTTCTTTTTATTTATTTATTATTATTAAATAATTATTAATGTTATTTATTACCACCATTTATCATTAATGCTATTAATAATAATATTATTATTATTATTCTTAACACTTATTAATAATAAATTTAATATATTTCAAAATAAATGCACATGATGATAACATAAATAACATATTAACGGGCATTATTATCATTCCTTAAAACGTTTTGTATTTTAAGTCAAATAAATGCAGAATAAATATACCTGTATTCACAGTTATGCTTGGAAGTCTGTCTTAAATGTTGGTGTTGGTTGCTTCAAATTCTTCGTACTTGGCCTAGAACGTTTGCTGTTTCTTCTTAAATTTTGAAGAAAATTGTTTCTCTGTATTGATTTTTCAGAAAATCCTCCTAACCCATTACAAGTGTTTGAATCTGGTTTTATACCCAGATTTACCATCATTATTTTTTGTTTTACACAACTAAATGTTTGTCTTCCTTTTGTGCAGCTACGGCTCAGTGGCGGTGGCAGCTATTGAGGATGGTGGCTATGGCAGAAACAAATGGGGTGGCCATAACTGACGTGGTATGCCCCGATTGGTTGGGATGGTGGTGGTGGCAGTGCAAGTGGGGGTGGCCACAGACCCACTTGTATTTTCTTAGGTGTTTTAGGAAATTTGGACTGTTTTAGTTTTGGGCCGATTTGGGACCATTTAGGTTTAGTTTGACATTTGGGTCATGTATTTAATTGGGCCGAATTGGATCAGAGAATTGTAAATGGACTTTGGACATTCAAAACAAATTTTAAATTTAAATTTCAGCTAAATTTAAATTTAGAATAAACTTAATTTTAAAATAAATTTAAATTTATTGGGCCCAGATAAATTGGGCTTAAACAATTAAAAATAATAAAATAAAGTCAAATTTTGATAAAGTTAACACTTATTATTTAAAAAATGAAATAAAATAATTATTATTTTTCAATTGCAATTCTATTCTAAACAAAAGATTTCATTTATAAAACAATAGAAATTTTAAAAAGACTAACTCTATCAAAATTTAACATTATTAACTGTACAAAAATTAATTGATCAATTTAATGATAGATGAGTTAATTTAACCTGATCCCGATAATAGAGAAACCTACCCATACATTTACCCTTTGAATGTATATAATAACATCTTTATGAGTAAGTACGAAGTCTTCCCGGAAGAATGAGTAAGTAGGAAATTATTAAATGTAATTACAAATGAAAACAGACAAAAACCCTGATTTTAAAATGGCAAGTAGTGATTAAAAACTTGTATTAAAGAAAAAAAAATTAAAATAAAATATGAGATAATATTAAGAAAGATGGGGAAATAATAAACTAATATTGTTGATTCAGAAAGCTCCAAGCCAACGTTCTAAGTCTCAATAAGGGGTTAATAATTAAATTTTAATTTCTAAAGCCGGCATTAAGCTCCACATTATGTCTGTATTGGCTGAAATTTCCAAATTCAAGATGATGAGTTGTCCTTTGGATTATTTAATTATTATGTTCAGCATTATTTAGGGGAGATGTTATATGACATGAGGAAAATGTGGGATTTAATTATTTGACAAACATCAAAGGTCAAATGTGCAAGATTATGACATTTCCGAGTTTGTTGTCGGTGTCATTTTTATGATATTATAAGCCTTCTATTTTTTGTGTCATTTTATATTTAATTTTAATTTTTTCTTTATATTCTATTAATTATTCTAGCATTTTAAAATGAAATTATCACATTTTCTAAATTAATTTTTAAAAATTGTATGAGTGATGACAATATATCAATTAAGTATATTTAAAACATATGGATCAAATTTTAAATACGTCTATACCTATTACACGAATAATCATAAGTCTCTATTAGAACATTTTGAAGTTTAAGGATTAATTTAAACTTTAGACCATAATTTAGGTGAGTTATTTTAAATTAACCTTAAATACAAATGAAGTGGCAGGGTAAGCCGGGGTCGATTCGAGGGGTGCTTCATGCTTTTTATTCGATTCCTTCTCAATGATTATTTTTGTCGAAAATATTTATTCTTTGAAGAAATAAATAAATAATTGTTTCTTCCGCGCATTTGACGGGAGGGAAGCAATGGGCGGATTTGTAGGGACCTAAAGCCACTAGAAGAACGATACGTGGGAACACATGAGAAGTTGACCAGTCAACATCGGCACATCGGCGTAGCTAAAAAGATTAGAAATAAATTGATGATATAAAAATAAATAAAAAATTAAATTATGTCAAATAAAAATATACATACTAAATTTTAAATTTAAATATAACGGAGGGACCATCACCATAATTTGACGCAAAGCAATTTATATCTAACATAATAATTTATCATTTGATTTAATAAAGAAAACTGATGGTTTTTTTTTTCAAAAATTGTTTCGAATAAATTTTTTAATAAATAATTTTAGTAAAGAAATAATTTTAGACATTATAATTATTTTAATAAATATATACCGGAATTTGAATAAACATCTGATAACTGTAATTAAAATTATACAATAACAGAAGCTTTTAGAGCGGAAAGTTTCTTCATCTTTTTTTCCCTTTTCTTCTATTATTTTGTCTTTTTTTCTGTCAAACTTTACACGTTGATACGTCTGTCTTGTTATTGTCTCAAATAAAAAAAATTTAGACATTAAAAAAAAATCATCATTAAAATAATTCTGTAATGAAAAAACAAAACTGAAATTTTAGTATATAAAAATCTAATATATATTGTCTTGATTTAAATGGAGCGTGATTAAAATTCTTGTCGGACACATGTTTAACCCCATCATTTACTCCTAATATTGTATTAAAAAAAATTCAATATATTTTATATAAAATGACTTAATTAAAAAAATGGGATAGCTCATCGTTTACGTAATAATAAATTTAATACTTCAGGTTTGCAGAGCTATTAATTAAATAATGTTCGACTGTAATTGGTAAATATTTATTCTTACATGCTGTACAGTGTTTTGGATTATGTAACTGATGTAGTTGAATTATTTTTCGACTACTTTTGCATTTGCTTATAATTATTAGTTTAGGTATCTAAATGCACTGCAAAAGTATCATGCATCTCGTCATTTTTAATTAAAAATATATGTTTAAACTATAATATAAATCCTCTAATATGTTAATAAAATAATGAAGTTAGCAGATCTAAACAATAAACAAATGTATGTGTAGAGCTAATTAATTAGTAATTTATCCTGGAAAACTTTTCAGCTCCGTTTGATTTAATTGTTATTTTTGGCTCGTGGATCCATGTTTTTGCATATATTCATTGGGAATTAACAGTTATCAAAAGTAGATATCCAAGTCCTAATTCCCATCATATTGCATTTGTATTTTTGGGGCTTTGGATAAATTTTTTTAAAAAGCAAGATTTGAATTGACTTAAGTTATAGTTTAATACTATTTTTTTAATTATTAATATAAATATAAAAGTATTTTTAGTATTTTATTGTTTTAAAATTATTAAGAAATAAACATCATACCAAACTGAAGTAAAGGATGTGAAAAACATTGGAGAAACACTGGCAAATCAAGTTCTAGACGTACCTAGTTAGAAAGAACATGATCTACTCTTAAAATATTTTACAAAATTTACATATTTTTGACTGAAATATTAATTAGAAAATTCAATTATCAGCTTTTTGTTTTTAATCGATTAATTATCAATATACATCTTTCAAATCTTTAGTATATAATTGTTATAACGTTTATAGTAGATTAATTTTTTTTTCGGAAAAGGGAGGAATCTAGCTTGTTACGTAATTAAAATGCTCATTTCTCTCATATTTTAGATGTGTATTGTTGAATTTAATTATTCACGGTTACATTTTTTGTTAATTTATTTTTTTAAATTGAATTTGATCATCAATATTTAAAGAGAAAAGAGTCGAATTGACTTTTTAATAGAAATACTAACTAAATGCTAAAATTTTAAACATAATAGTCTGCGTGGTAATCCGCGTTTATCCGATGCTAATGTTTTTGAATTTTTATGATTTTTGTGTAGTTCTTTTTTAAATTTGATTAATTTTATAATTTTTAAACTATTTATTGACGTGACCTATAAAACGAACAATAACATGTTAACATAGAGTTTATGTGAACTTACACGCCATCCTCATTAAAAGAATAATGTTTTAGTTAACGTTTCTGTTAAAGAAAAACGACTTGTCATATTTTAAAAATTAATAATCAAAATTCACTTTAAAAAATAAAATCCAAATTAATAAAACTAAATTTATATCTATACATATTTTAAGTATCCAATTTCTAATGAGAATTTTTCATATGTATAGGTAGAACCCATGCAAAAAGTTCGAAATTACTTGTATCCTCTAATTATGAACCCAAAAAATTAAACAGGAAAAAAAGGTGTAGGTATTAGATAAGGATGAAGCCACATTCTGCGGCTTTGTTTGACCTTCATAAACTTTTTGCCAATCAACACTATGCATTTCTATTAGGTCTAATATTCTGAGAGCTAATTAATTCTTTGAAATTAAAGTAGGTTATCAAGCTCTTTGATTCATTGGCTCAAAAAAAGAAAAAAACACCAAAGATGACGTGGACTCCACGACGCAAAGAGAATGGGTGCCATTGATCTCAGCATCAAAGTTTGAAAGAAAAGCAAATAATAATTAATAAATAAATAAAATGTTTTTAAAATTTTAAATCAATGTATTATTTATATATTTGAAATTTAATCTCATTACTATTTAAATTTTAAGATATAAATTTAATTGTTAACGTCGTGAAACATCATTTATTAAATTTAAGCTTATTATAATATGTTTTTAAGTATTTTGACACTTGCGAATTTAATAAAAAAAACGGTAAGACTTAAATTATGAAATTTAGAAAATAAAAGAAGTTGTCTTGAATGATGTTCGGTGGTGGGGCAGGAGTAAATATTAAATTAGAATTAAAATACTAATTATGTATTGAGTGGTCTACATTTCATTAATGCAAAGACTTTGATTAGTGGATTCCCTTTCAAATTAGCGTAAGCTAATTCGGCTTTTTTCACTTTCTCACATTGTTCAAAAAATAGCTCTCTCTCTCTCTCTCTGCAAAACAACGAGTGGCATAGGGTGCCAGCATTTGTAAAGGCAAACGGAACAAAAAGGAGAATATATATTTGTTTTTTCATTATGATTAATTAATTTTTAATTGACTTTTTTTTTTAAAATGCAATTATTGAACGAAAAAGGGGTCCATTTTATGTTGTGGCTTTACTATTGGAATGTTACATCCAAATTGTTAAAATTTGGGTAATTTTTTATTAGGAATTATTAACTATGACATGTGAATTCATGTGAAGAGGGACCTTCATGTTCTCTCGACTTCTTCTTCTTATATACCCTTCTATTATCCTTTGAGTGTTGATAGATTATTACCCTAAAAAACTTGATTAAAATCTTTTTAAAGTTAAATTCGACTGTTAATTCTTGTATTTTATGAAAGTTATTGATTCAATCCATATACTTTATTTTTTTTTTTTTGTACTTTTTGAATTGATTAATTTTAGTTATTATATATTTTTAAAATTTTGAAATTTTAATCTTGACCCAAACAGTAGTAATTAAGTTCTTTTAGTTAAATTCAATTACTAATATTCTACCATATGTACCATTGTTACGTTGACTATGCTTAAAATTGTAATAAAAAAAAAAACATATAAAATTAGTAAATATAAAATAAAAATAATATTTTAAAAGAAAAATTAATTAATAATAATAATATGGCCCAATAAATTAATTGGAGCATGTGGCACATTACACTTACTAATTACTCGATTATCTTAAGATATCATATTATCAACCTGAAAGATCATATCATCACTTCTGTAATAAGATAATATGTGACTCTGTCGATAATGAGATTCTAACACGTGACACTCTACATCTCACTAGGTCAAGAAACATACCAACAAGCACCATAAACACCCTTCACTCCTCTCTCGTTATCTCTTAGTCACTTTCTCCACCTGTCTTCCATCACTAGACAACATGGCTCTCCGCCCTACCAAGGAGTGAACCGCCGTCATCACCTCCCTACACTCCTTGCAGTTTCGTCCTGAACAAAATTATACTATATATATATATTTATAAATGTCTTTTTCTTTCTGCCTAACGGATTTATCCTTCAAGTAATCAAGTTTTGCATCTTTTCAAGCACTCATTAATTAAGAAATTAACTAGTTTAGATGTCAAAACCAAATGATCAAAGTCATTAGAAGTGAACAGTTTGAAATGAAGCAAATTACTTTTATTTAGATTTCAATAGGAGAATTTGATTGCTGATGAAAACACGTGACAATGCACCCTCATCTACGCGTCATAATTAGTTTAGGATTAGGGCTTTAATTAATGGGAAGTACAAAAAGATTACACCCTTTTCCTTTCAAGTTATTTGGTTTATTTTTAATTAGGATTTATTTTGTTATGTAAAGACTTATTTTGGCACATTTTCTTTAATGTATTTCTTTTATTCAATATGGTTTTTGTATTTAGTAAAAAAATGTACATTTCGGTACCTGGAAATTTATAATGAACTAATAATATTAGTAATTAATTTTGAAAAAAATCACAGGTATTGATCTCTATTTAACAAATTAAACAGATTTACAATTAACGTTAAATTTATTTTATTAACTAAAACATAAAAAATTAAAACTAATAATATTACCAATTAACCTTCATCAAATCAATTCTAAAATCTAAATTAAATATAAAAAAAATTAATATTATTATGTTTAAGTACCAAAATATATAAATTTTACTAAATACACGTATCATAGTAAATAAAAAATTTAAAAGCCACACTAGGTCACGTGGTATTTCAAATGATTATGGCATATAAGATAAGGGATATCAATAGACAACGAAGAGAGGTGAGAATCAAAATTGCATTATCCACCTTTAAGATTTTCATCTTCATACATACTAACTACATTCATAATTGCTTAGAAGTTGCTCGCAAGTGTCAAGTTTCATTAATTTTTTAATTACTGCCCAAACCAACTATTACTATCATGTTGTTGTGGATAGTTAGAATATGCTTAAATTTAAATTAGAATAGATTTAGACAATGTTTATAATTGGTGCGACTTAGAATAAAATACTGAAAAACCATACATAATTTATATAGAGTGAGACTCAAACATAAAATTGACCTCTAAATTATATCATTTCTATTTAAGTATATCAATTTTTCTTCGTCAAAAGTGGTAGCTAAATTATTACTTCGTCCCATTTTATACAAAAAAAAAAAAAAAAAAAACGAGTATAATTTTTAATTAGAATGTGCTACATGTCATGTTTGTATTGATTGGCATCATGTTTTAATGTAAAATGAGACAGAATCGATAGTTTAGGTACCATTGCTTTAGGTATCTAAATGGGAAAACTAGTATAGTTTTGAAGATGAATTTTACATTTCAACCAAAAAGAAACTAATACTTTGGGGATCAAAATGTTACAATTTATCTAAACTATCAATTTCATCTCATTTTACTTAAAAAAAAATGTTCTTAAATTATCAAAATAAAAAGTGAACTAAAATTAAATGACCAATCGAGAAATTAACCCAAAAATTAAACTGCCAAAAACTCCTACTAACTACTATTTTAGAGCCATTTACATCCTTCTAAATTAAATTGCCTTTGACTATATTACACGATCAAATCCTGTCTAAAATATGGTAGGATGAATCTTTTATTGCAGGAATTGAAGAACTTCAAGTCCCAATCACTAATTTAATCACCTTTCAAGGAAAAATTATTTATTTATTGTTTTACAAGATTAATTTCACTCGAATCCACGTTCTCTTGTACTGACAATAATATCAGTATCAATCGAGTTAAGACTCAATCAACAATAAAAAAAAAAATTATATTAATTATAATATTCATTCTATACATTTTTCCCTTAAAATAATTCTCATTTTAAAGAGAAATTGAATTTATTGGAAGGTTGGAAATGGGATCCGTATCATATAATTTCCTAACATTATCTATTGTCCAAGATTCCAGATATAAAATAAGCTGATCTGCTCACAGTTATTAAAACAAGACTTGACAATTATTAAGGTAGCTTGAAGTTGGGAAAGAACAAATTTTCATGTATAAATATGTATATTTTTATGAAATTTGTTAGAATATTATAGCCAAATACATATTTTATGCAAATGCTTTGTTTGTTGGTTCAATTTTAGATAATAATTTATTGAAAAGACCATCAATCGAACTTGTGGAAATTTTTGGCATAGACATAATCATTTATTTTTGAACAAAAGCTTAAGTAATTAAAAATTTATATCTTGATAATGTGCTAGTAAAAGTTACATATAAAATTACAATAAATAATGATACAAGAGTTTTATTTTATGTGTTAGAGATATTGTATGGTAAAAGTATTATGGAGGTCTTTGTATTATAAGTTAGATTACATATTTTCTCTTTATTTAAAAAAATGAGTAAATTAGTCCCTACACGTTGGATAAAAAAGGAAAATGACTTCTTTATTAACGATTTCATTTTTTTTCTACGGTTAAAAACTGATCTTTATCCTGTCATTCGCACCAATCTCTAACCTTAAAGATGGATAAAAAATGCAGTTTAACTTTTAGTATAAAGAATTTTACGATACTTATTTATCGAAACCAATCTTCAGATTTAACGGATTCAATACAGGGGGAATGGCAGACAGAAGAGCCATGCTGCAAATGGAAGAGGGTGCTTTGGTTAGGTGTGACATGTGGGGTAATTAAAGGCAAATTCCCAAGCTCACTGACATGGAGGAGGGTTTTGCTATTGCTCCCTTGCATGCTAATAAATAAGTGCGTCTCAGCTAAAACCCCTTTTCTTTTGTTTTTGCTTAACAGGTTTTATAATAATGTTTAAAACATCCGTTGAATTACAATATTGAAAGATCAAATGATTTGTCTTGGGAAATTTGTGTTTTCTTCTCTTATTTTAGGGTGATTTTATATATGTTTTATACACAAATACATATATGTTATCTGTTTCTCTTTAACATTAAAAAATAATTCAAAATTCCCAGAAAATACGATAGAAAGTGTATATAGCAAGTTCATCATCTGGGCAATAAGTGGAATTAACCAAACCATTGAAACCATTTATTTTTAAAAAAACCCAATAGTCTTTATAACATCAAGATACCTTCTTCCTATATATATGTCGAACCCATGATGCATAATTAAAAAAAAAAACCCTGTATCATATGAAATTTTCATATCAATAATGGAAATTAACAATTTCAAAAAGGAGCGTCTAAAATCATATTTTATTATTGCAAACATTTAAAAAAAAAAAAGCAAAGGGGAAGAGAGTTTAATATACATTAAAATCACCCAAGATTTTTTATCTTGTTTCACTTGGGTTTTTTTTTTTTTTGGTGCTAATTTTCCTCCCAATCTCTCTATTTTTCAATACAAATTACACAAACATTTTTTGTAAGACCTAATTTGAGTGTCTCAACCTCTAATTATATATGAAAGATAGTCCCTCCATTTTATTAATAAGGTGGTCTCCCATGTGTCCAACCATAGGGTTCGTGCCCTAGTTGCCCTCCATTTGAGAGTAAATTAGGAGGCAAATTAAATATTGGAAGTGAAGATGGATCAGGCAGACCTGTGTGTGAACCGCCGCCTCCGCTACTCCCAATTGCCGGCGGTGAATCGTTTGCTCCGCCTTGCATCGGTCCACCGTGACCAGCGCTTACAACTTCTTCTTCATCTTCTAAAGGCAGTCTTTCATAAGTTGCGTTGGAAAAAGTTGCTGCAATGACCATAACAGGCCCTGCTGCTATAAGTGAACCAACAACACTTCCTCCAACAACTTGTGCTTGACCACCAGCTAAGTACACGGTGAGCCCCGTCGATCCCGGTGGAGCCGGTCCGGGGAGAAAAGCCCCGGTCAAAGACAAAATTTCAAACCTTCCATGAAGGGCAACCACCGCGCCGGGTGCTGCCGGCTGTCTTAGGGTAACGTTGGCGACCGAGCCGCTGCCGCTAAGCACGCAAACCCCACGTTGTCTTCTCCGAGCGAATTGGGCTATACTCTCGGCTACATCGGTTCCACTTGCGACTTCCATAACATGACTACGGAGCGCGTTAGGGCTATCCCTTGTCACAAAAATGGGTGGTTTAGCCTTGTTTTTGGATCCCGGTGGACGACCACGGGGTCTTCGGTTACCGAGATCGACCGCTCCTTCTTTAGGCTCATTGCCGGTGTCTCTGTCTTCATCATCATCATCCCCTCTTCCGTTGCTTCTACTTTTGCTAGCATCGTTCATACAGATTTCAAGGTCACGTTTGTTTAAAGCTGGTGAATTGCCTGCCGGGTCCATGCCCGGTAGGCTCACCTGATTAGCCCACCAAGGGTTCGCCAGCGTTTCAAGCTAAATCCAACACACAAAAACAAGAACTGGGTCGAAGGTATTAAGATCAAAGAGCTAAATTCAACAAGAAAAAAAATTAGGGTTTATAAATAGCTGCTTCAGCAGTTTTAACCTTACACCATAACTGGGGAATCAAATTTAATCTGTGATGAAGATGGATGAACAAGATGAAACGATAACCCAGAATTTGTTTGATGGAAGAACAATCAAAGAACCCTTGATAGCATCAAACACAAAGAAAGAGAAGAAAGAGAGAGAGAAAAGGAAAGGAAAGGGGAAAAAAATATATAAACTAAAGCAATGAGAGATATAAAATTATGCAGTATTTAAAAGAACTCAAAAAAAAAAGAAAAAAAAAAGAGTATATTATTTTCTTGTTTGAAAACTGTGTTGTGTTTTTTTATTTGGGGAGTTATTAGCAGCCTGTGTGTTTTACTATAATTTTTCATAGTGTGTGTATTATTATAATTATTATATTAATTATCAAATATATTATACTACCCATTTTCATTATCAACTTTTCCTTTCCTACACTATAATATTATACAATATAGATTTTTTAAATGTTAACATATGTTAAATTTTGTGTGTTGGTTTCATGTTCAGAACGTTTACCGTTTTAAGTATGGTTTGAGTACGAGTCACTCTAGTCACGTTGTTGTTTAAAGTTTTATCTTTCTCTTATAATTCAACAAAAAAATATTAATAGATATCCGATGATACACCCGTCAATATGATACTTCTTTAAAATATATTAAGTAATGTACTAAAATTATAATAAAACAAATTTAATTCAAGATTTATAAGAGTTTCCAAGTAATTGTGATAATTCATGTATACATTAATAATTTATATCATAATTATTCAAAAAATTCATATGATATAAATTAAAAGATTATGTATTCATATAATACTTGTGCTATTTTAAATTTCATATATTATATTATAATTTTTTTTAGGCAAAATAATGTTATTAGAATTAGATCGATTGGCTGGATCGAGACTTGATCGCTTTATCTTTTCTGATAAAAGGTTTAATCAATCTCTAAGTGGTTGTTTAGAACGGGTAAAATATCGAAATTTATGGCAAAATTTTGGTGTTTGAACTAATTTTATACATTTTAAAAAATTTAAATTTTTTTTAATTATTTATTTAATTATTGTTGGATTGACGATCGAACTGTAGTCTACCCGATTTAATCATTAGTCCAATTTTTAAAATATTGGATAAAATCACATTTGTAAGTATCAATAATACACATTCGAATAGCTTTGATCATAATTAAACATTAAACAAAGCATGACTAGATTGTTAACCAATGCAATGTCTTGATTGATAGCTTAAATTCGAATCGTCGTTGTATAAAAGAAAATATACTATCTTAATTTAAATCAAAATAATTTAAGTAAAGATAAGAATTTTGACTCAAAATAAAATTAAAATTAAAAGCCCATTAAAAATTTTTTTATGTGTAATAAAATTCCAACATAAAATCTCAAAATTTTGGAGTATTTTCTCGGTCTTCGGAAATAAAATGGTAAAGACTGAATTAGGGTTTTGTGGGGTGGCGTGCGCGTGGTGAGGTGGGGAGCACGTCCTTTTCTCGTGCCCCAGCATAGCTGAGGAAGCAAATGAGAGAGAAAGAGCTTCTGTAAAATAATAGATAAAAGGTTAAAATATGCATTAAAATTTTATAATTTTAGTATTTAACTTTTATATTTTTATTTCAAAAAATTTAATCTATCTGCTAACACCATTAAGATTATTTTAATAAATTTAAGTTTATTACAAAATTGTTTTTATGCATATTGATGTTAAGTGAGTAAATTTTTTTATTTCAAAATATTACATCAACAAATTTAAGAAAAAAGTTAACGGTGTCAATAATTAAATCCGAATTTCTAAAATAAAAGTATAGGGACTAAATTCTAAGTCTGTGGAGAGTATAAAAGTGTATATAACATATTTTAACCTGAATAAAAATACAAAAGGATACCCGTGAAACTCTTAGTGGTGACTCACAACCTTTCCATGGACTTTTATTTCACATAATCTTTTCAACCTATGATTTTCTTCGGTCATGTTTCGCTTGGTTTTAGGTTAGGCATGAAGTCTTTTTCATTACATAAAATAACACACCCATTTAAGTGAAGTTGGGCACTTGGGGTCCTAAGTTGCAAGGTGTTGTAATGGTGGAGCCATTATTGCCCATGGGATCTACTTTGTTGTGTGTTGCCACAAAACAGGGTTAAAGTTCATATGATCATGGTTGGTTTGATAACGGGGTACCAATGGCTAGCTACCAAAGTGCACGTCTTTGGTTAAATGGATGTAGAAACACCTTCTTTAAACATGGTACGGTGTTTTAATCAAATATTATGTTTATGTTTATATATATATATTTAAATGTTTGGTTGAGTGCGATAAAAAGTGTTAATGAGTAAGGTTGGATTAGGTTTAGATCAAATCGGATCACTATATAGTATTTACATAATCTATGCTTTAAATTCAATTTAGTTTAAAATATTGGTTTCAAAATTTGTCGTATTTATAAATATCTGTCTTAATTTCATTTTAGGCTTGCCAATATTAAAAAAATATGTTTTTTAATTTGATATTTAGTATTTTTTAATGCTTACTTTAAAGATTTAATTTTAATGTGGTATAATTTGTATTATATAATACTAGAAATTCTATCATACGTATGTATGTGAGAGCCACGTAAATAGAACACATGTATGCGTTTAAGAATAATATATAAAAAATTATGAAACGGTAGGTTTGAAACTAACAATAATAACAAATATGCAATATGTACAAAATAAAAATAAAAAATAGTTTTAATTGAGAGTAAAAAGAAATTTAAATACATCACATTAAAAATATTAAATGCTTTCGAATTGTTTATCTCGATATTGTCATCTTTCTTGAGTTAAGTTGTGATATCAATTCAATCGATGGCAATATCAATGTAATTTAAACAATTTTTGTAATAACTAAAATGTATAAAAATATAAAAATAAAACTTTGGTTAAAATGGTGAAGAAAAAAAATTTATAGATGTTGGTGGTATGGAATCAAATCTCATCATTTGTAATTGTATTACGAGATAATGCCATTTTACACCCCTGTACTTTGGCCCATGTTCGAGTGTGGTACCTGAAGTTTCAAAACGTCCAAAGTGGTACTTGAAGTTTGATTCCGTTACATATTTCAATAGCCGACACTAACATTGTTAATTTCTGATAGATTTTACCACATAGACCAATTACGGATCGACACGTGACAAGTGCGAGCTGAAGGTTATTTCAACAGGCAAATGAGGGAAGAGCCGTTTCACAATTTACCCTTCCCCTAACTTTTTCATTATTATTAGTTTTATTTGTTATTATTATCCCATTTTTAAACGCCCATTCTTTCTCCCTTCTTTCTCCTTTCCCCCTCACTTGAGGTCTGTGTTTCTTTTTTCTAATAATTTTTCATAATTATCTGTGAGATCATCATTCATGACACATTGTCACTGAGGATTAAGCCAAACACAGAGTCCAATTTAGTAGTATGAAAAAATACAGAATGAAAAGGGAAAACAGAGAAAGATAACACAGTTAAACATTTAAGTAATGCTCAGGAGAAAAAACCAATGATCAAATGGATCAAACAAGGGAAAAAAACCCAAAAATTTATTTGAAGAAAAACTGATTAAATTGAAAAAAAAAAAAAAAAGGGACCTTCCGAATCCAATCAAGAGCCTCTTTCCTAACACTCAAGTCCAAATCCCCACTTCTCAGTCTCTTGAGATAATCATCTTCAGGCAAATGCTCCACCTCCGTTTCAACCATCTCTTTGATTCGATCATCACTTTGTATTGCAAAACCAGAACTACCCATCAAGTAAGTTGATCTGTTGTTTATGAAAACAGGGTCTTGTTGATTAAAGATTTGGTTTTTAAGGTGGTGGTCACAATCAGGGGAAACCCCAAACTCCTTTATGGCATTAAAATCAAGACCATAATCAAAGCAAGAGATTGCGTTCTCTGAACAGAGAAGATTTGAATCTGAACAATCAAGATTTTCTTCCATTTTCAAGAGAGGGGCCTAAAAGGTGAGGTATTATAAAACCTCGAAAAAAAAAACTACTTAATTCATCAAGGTAAAAGCTTTGTGTACACAAGGGTTTATCAGTGGCTTGTGGGGAAGTGCATTTTGTTCATTATACGATAAAGCCAAAAAGAGAGAGTGGGGATTAAGAGAGACTGTTTCATGAGAAATCAGTGTAAAACGAGAGGGCTGCCATAACAATGAAAAGATATACAAAGGAAAACCATATAATTAAATGAAAAAATACAATAAATAATTAAATATGAAAGGAACATTATTAAATACTGTTAAGCTTGTAGTTTGATGTAAAGAGGAAAAATTGTCAAAAAAAAAAAAAAACACAGACCTCAAGTGAGGGGAAGGGAGAAAGAAGGGACGTTTAAAAATGGGATAATAATAACAAATAAAACTAATAATAATAAAAAATTTAGGGGGGAAGGGCAAATTGCAAAACGATCCTTCCCTCATCTGCCCAATGAAATAACCTTCAACTCGCACTTGTCACGTGTCAATCCATAATTGATCCACGTGACAAAAATTTGTCAAAAATTAACAGCGTTAATGTTGGGTATCGAAATATGTAATGAAATCAAACTTTAGGTACCACTTTGGACGTTTTGAAACTTCGGGTACCACACTCGAACATAAGCCAAAGCACAGAGGTCTAAAAAGACATTATCTCTTGTTTTATTTTAAAAAAAAAGACAAAAATACCATAATAATATAACTTAATTAAAAAAATAAGATTATTTTAATAATTTCTTTGAACTTCTATAAATACTATCTAATTCTATTTAGGCTTAGTATAAAATTCCAGCTTCAGATTTGCTTAGTATGAAATCAACATTACAACATTCAAATGTGGGGGGACTGCCTGCCTTAAATCAGTCGAACGGCGATTCAAATTTCTTCTTATAATGGACTACCGTGCTAGCAAATGGCGAGAAGTACGAATTCTCAATAAAAGAAATGGGATTTTTTTGGTGCCTTTGACTAAAATTCAGTTCTCGTATACGGACCAAACTTCCAAGAATGTTGTCGTTTCTTCAACCACGGACATATCGAAGCATCCTGCAGACAAGGAAACTATCAGCAACAGCAAAGATTCATTCAAGAAAATACTCCATCATGTCATGCCTTGTAAGTTTTGTTTATTCTAAAGCATTTCTCTAATGAAGCCAATCGATACTGTGTCAATCAACACGCTCTTCCCCTTGTATACAAGTAATGAATCTTGTTTTGGAACATATGTGGTCATAATCAATTAAGCAAATGGATGTGGCAAGAATTTTTCAGAGTTGATAAGATCTTACAACATTCAAAGAATGCCATTGATCACTTGAAAAACGAAAAGGTTCCAACTCCTGAAATTTCATTACCGACTAGCTATAACTAGAGAAAAGTAGGTTCAACCAATCATGCAATAAACATCTTTCAAGCAGATAAAGCAAAAGAGAAGACAGCGCCTATGTTAAAGAACAAAGCACAAGAATTCACAATAGACGGTAATGAGCTAAATATGCCATTTACCTAAAGAGATAGTATATTATTAAGAAGGAAACCACAAAGGCCATCACCAGGGTACACATTTTCCTGTTGGACTTCTTCTCGAATACCTATAGAGCAGCAGCCTCATAATATTCAGCCAATTTTTATCAGAAACTGAATTAAACAAACATGAAGCTAAAATTGTAGTGCAAAACTTGTTTAGATACCTTCTTGAACCGATCCATGGTGCCAGACATTATGCCCCTTGTAGCATCCATGCCATTGCCCTGAGTTACAACAAAATCAGTTAAAAAACAAGAACACCAGAATTTTTCATGAAAGTTGAAGTTTGGGGTTTAACAGCTGCAATTACGCACCATCCGGTCAAGCATACGATTATGACTCTCCACTTCATCATGTATATCACCTGTTAACTATAAACAATTTAGGCATATCAATAGTTGGCCAAATGAGTACAAACCATAAATTTTAGGACATTTTCAGTGAAGAATAATTACTAAAATTCCCACAGAACAATTTTATTCATCAAGTAAAGGAGCACAAGACTTTGCACAAACTGACATAAGCCCATAAATACAAACGAACAAATAGAAGACTTCATGCTGGAATATTTAGCATTATGAAACTAGTATGAGTGGCAAAAGGTAGAATACCCAATGCATATTGACAGTGAGGAGCTCATTACATGGCCTAAAGGCAAATACCTATAAATTTCAAGCATCTAAATTTGTTAACAAGGTCATTCACCAAGACTCGAAAAGAAAGCAAACGTTTATATATATAATATTTAACAAGTTGCAAATTGTCAATAAAACAGATATGTAAATCCTCTTTGACAGAACTTACTCTTTTCAGAAAAGCAACTCTGTCATGCAAGCTCTCTATAGCTTTGCCATTGTCATGGTCCTTAACATCGTGAGAGAAAGATGAAGAAGCCCTTAGACCACCTTCTTCAAGATTATCAAGGCCATCAAATAGAGCTGATTTCGAAGAGCGAAGATCCCTATACAAGAAGCAGTCATGCCATAATTTAGAGAACATGAATGGAAATAATGAAGCTGTCGACATAGTCGCAAAAATATAAGGTGGAAAAGAAAACAAATAGATGTTACCACATAAGAAAATAAAAAACATGTTAGCGATTATCAGGCATCCGGAAACACAAACAGAGTAAAAACAATATGAGAATCATGATATCATTACAATCAAATTATTGAAACACAACATTGCTAAGACTTAACTTCTCATTGATGAAAGATTGACTGGGCGGAACATTCAAAGAAAAACATAAAAAAGTGCAGCTACTGAGATCAAATCAATTATGAGTTTTCTTAGTTGCAAAAATTCAAGCAGAGAATCGAACCCAGTACCACAATTCTTATCATAGGCAAGGAATTCAACGAATCCACATTATTAATCGATTTCTGAAAGGATTGTAAGAGGACTATTCTTCGAGGCCATGTCAAAAACCCAGAAACCTAAGGGATCAAACCAAGCTAAAAGCTAAACGCAAAGCTGAAATATATGAAAATCCTTCAGGGAACAAAAAAAAAAAAAAAGGGATCATTTCTGTTGCTAATTTCGTCAAGTTCCAGCATTTTCGAATAATTCATCAACTTAATGGTAATCTAAGAAACTACAATAAGTTAACAAATTCAATAAAATTAAATCTAAATAAACAATCAAAAGCCCTAAAACCTTAAGGGATCAAACCAAGTCACAATCAAAATTAAAGCGGAAATCTGACAATAGATCAAAAAAAAAAAAAATTCTATTACTAATTTCAAAAAAAGTTTCAACATTCTCGAACAATTCATCAACTTAATGTTCAAAACACACCAAGAAATTAGAGAAAAAATTCAACAAATTCAATATGAAATGCACAATTAGCGGCAATCAAATCGAATAAAAAAATGCATAAAATCTTACCTTCTATAATTCATTGCTTAAAATTCCACTTCCTTTTTCCGAATCTGCAGTTAATAAATTTTCACGACTTCCACTGGGTGGGAAAGGAAAAATTGTAAAGTGGGTGGCTATTTCCATTAATTATTTTTCATTAAAAAGGCCCAAACTATAAACGTGATGAAGCCCATACTATTAATTTTAATATAAGCATGTCTTCATTAAACCAAACATAAATATTAAAAAGATATTGTTATCTATATTTGTGTATATATTTTCTATATATATGTAACATTTCCCTAAATTAAATAATAAATTTAATTATGGTGTATTTGTGATCACACAAAAATTGATAATTTGTAGTTAATAAAAAAGTTCACTTTCCCCGATATTTCTCTAAAAAGTATTTGAATGTAAGCAATCACAAAAAAAAAAATACATTAAAATTAGATTAATTGGAACAATTCTAGAGATGTTCATGGATTGAGTTTCAGTATGATATTAACATATTTTATGTTTGTCCAAGCCGACTCAATTCGAAGTATAGACTTAAAATTTTGCCCAAATCCACCCATATTTACAAAAGATTAACCCAAACCCATTTTAAACCCACCCGTATTATTTTTAATTTTTTTTAAAAAATATTCATTTTATTTTAATATTTAATAATTTTATAAAACTTTTTATATAATCATCTTAACATTATTTTAATGTCTATATTAGAGTAGTATTGTATATTTAGTATATATTTATTTTTTTTAATGTATTCTAAATTATATATTATATAAAAATAACATAATATAAAATATCATAAACTTAAAACGGGCCGGGCTGAACTCAAGCTTGAACGTTCAAGTCCGAGCTCAACTATATTTTAAACGGACCTAATATTTTACCTAAACCCTCTCAAATTTTTGGTGAACTTTCGAGCCTATGTGAATAGTTCAACCCATGATCATGTCTATATAATTCGAACCAACATGTTCTTTTCTCAATAAAAAATAAATTCATTAATAACAAAATCAAGAGTTATACAACTGTAATTCAAACAGAATATAACCATAAAACAAGTCCGATGAAAATGAAAACCAACAACAACAACAAAAAAAAAACCATTTTGTAACTACCAACACAAGCATAAATAAATCCAACACCCGCAAAACAACCTTAACATGTGAGTTTGGGTTTAACTAGTTTAAATTCATCATTATTCCTTCTTCTTTGACACCACCCAACCTCCTCATTTCTCAATCTCCAACGTTTAAGAGAAAAGACGATGGGTATGAAGCACTTAATCCCTATTTTCTTCTTTTTTATGTCCACCATTTCCGCATCAGCAGCATTAGCCCCATCATCATCCGACACTCAATCTTTCAGCTTTTCTAAACCCCAAGGGGACCCATCATTTTCTATATTACCCACCCATGTCGATCCTAAACTTCAAAAAATTTGTGGAGAAACTGACTATCCCATCGAGTGTTTAACATCAACTATTCCATTGTTGGATAAAAATGTTGCCATAGTCCCGGTGTCTATTCTCAAAGTTGAGATTGATGCAGTTCACAGCAAGACCAAGGAAGCGTTAGACAGAGCTTACCAGCTTTCAATCAATTCCTCCACCTCAAGACGCCTCCCTTTATGTCTTAAAACTTGTATTGCCGACTACGATGCCATCTTAGAAAGCAAACAAAGAATCCTTGACGCAATCTCTATGGGTGATGCTAACGAGCTGAGCATGGAGCTAAGCCACAACATGGAGAATGTATTGGCATGTGAGGATGAGTTCATCAAAGCCAAAATGGAATCGCCAATTACAGAAATGAATTCATTGCTTGTCAAGATAATTACCAACGGTTTGACCATCGCTGTTAACATTGCTGACTTTTAGAGGAACAACTCATGATAAACAAAATACATTAAGCATAAATGTTATTGTATTTTTTATTTGTAACCCCTAAAATTGATTTAATATTTATTTAACGTGAACAAGATTTTTTATCTATTTAATTTTTTAGGAACCCATACATAGATTTTTATCTATAACTCATTGTTGTTAATGAAATTTCTACACTTCACTGAGCGCAGACTATAAATATAGTGAAGCATCGAAGCCCATACTCTTAATTCTAATATAAGCTTTCAATCTATACACGTATCCGAATAATTATCATCAAAATAACTTCAATAATATATATAAATTTGATCAGAATAAATTTAGATAGAACGTACAAGTGATGAGACTTAGATCAAAATAATATTTGGATTAAGAACCACGCATAATATTTATGCATGATGGAACTCATATATAATATATCAAAATTTCTAAAGGCTCAACCTTACCATTAAGCCAAAGCCTCTTCGAGCCATTAAATTGAAGTCAATCAATTTAAAACTTGAGTGATGGTTCAAAATATTTAGTGAAATTAACCTTATTTTTATTTTTATTTAACATATTTTGAAAGGGTATATGCTATTTTGGTATACACTTTTTATCCTTTTTGGATTTTCTTCGGATTTTATTTTGAGATAAGTCTTATCATATTTGGGCGGGCTTGTATCGGGTTATTTTTAGAATCGAATTAATTCGGGCTTGAATTCTTTTAAATTCGTGTCCTTTTTTATTCGTACCTATTCAAGTTGAGCAAGTTTAGACATATTTAAATAATGTTGATATTTTATAATTTTTTTTGAAAGTAATAATTAATTTGCCTATATATATCGATATCACAGTACAAATCAGCTTCATATAAAGTAGAAACTTCACATAGATATTTTAATTCAATAGAAATATTTGTATATGACACAACTAAAAAGTACTTATTATACGTAATTTTTAGAATTATTATAATATATATGAATTTTATAAACATAATTAATATTATTAATATGATTTTTATATAAAAAAATTTTTAATTATTATCTGGAATATATAAAACAAGAAAAACTTTTACATTGCCAAAAAACAATCTATATTATTTATTATATTATTAAATTAACATTTGAATAATTTTGAATATTAATTTTTTTATGTGAAAAGTCCTTAATAAAAAAAATTTATTATGTCCTTAAAAGATGCACTCGATTAAGTTTTTAGTGAAAAAAAATCAACTAAGTTTTTACGATATAAAAAACGTGATTGACCGATTTTACTATTAACAAATGCTTACGTGACTGACGAAATCAATGAGAAACTAACACATGACATACCACATGAATAAATATGATAACATTACGCAACATATAAACAACTAAAATTATAAAAATTATAGAAGACACTAAAATATATTGTCCAAATTAAACTTGGACAAATGATGTGATATTGATCATGCAAAAATGGATAATTTGTAGTTAATAAATAAATAAAAAAATTCACTTTCCATAATATTTCTCTAAAATTAATTGAATGTAAGCAATTGTAAGAAAACAAAAATAAATTACACTAAAATTAGATTGTTTGGCACAATTGGAACCAACATGTTTTCTTTTTTCGATAAATAAATTCATTAATAGCAAAACGAAGAGTCGTGATTCAAACAAAATATAACCATATAACAACTCCCGACAGAAATGAAAACCAACAAAAAAACACTAAATAATAAAATAATTGAATAAATCAAGCACCAGAAAAACAACCTTAATTAAAACCTTAACCAACATGTTAGTTTGGGTTTAACTAGTTTAAATTCATCATTATTCCTCGTTCTTTCACAGAACTCAACCTTCTCATTTCTCAATCTCCAACGTTCAAGAGAAAAGACAATGGGTATGAAGCACTTAATCCCCATTTTCGTCATCCTCTTCTTTTTCGTGTCCACCACTTCCGCATCAACAACATTAGCCCCATCATCATCCGACACCCAATCTTTCAGTTCTTCTAAACCCCAAGAGGACCGAACATTTCCTATATTACCTACCGGCGTTGATCCAGAGCTTCAAAAAATTTGTGGAGAAACTGACTACCCCATCGAATGTTTAACATCAACTGCTCCATTCTTGGATGAAAGTGTTGCCATAATCCCCGTGTCCATTCTCAAAGTTGAGATTGATGCAACTCATAGCAAGACTAAGGAAGCGAAGGACAAAGCTCACGAGCTTTCAATGGATGCCTCTACCTCAAGACTCACCCCTTTATGTCTTAAAACTTGTATCAACAACTACAATGCCATTCTAGAAAGCAAACAAAGTCTCCTTGATGCAATCTCTATGGGTGATGCTAACGAGCTGAGCATGGAGCTAAGCCACAACATGGAGAATGTGTTGGCATGTGAGGATGACTTCATCAAAGCCAAAATTGAGTCCCCACTAACAGAATTGAATTCATTGCTTGTCAAGATAATTACCAATAGTTTGACCATCGGCGCTAACATGACCGACCGTTAAAGGAACAACTCATGGCAAACAGATTACATTAAGCCTAAAGAGTATTGCATTTTTTATTTGTAACCCCTAAAATTTATTTAATGTTTATTTTATGTGAACATGAATTTTTATCTACTCAATTTTTTAGGAATCTGTAATTTTGAGAAATTGAACAATATACATACCATACGGATTAACATTCAATTGAAACTGGTTTTTAATTAATATTCAAAACAAGTCGAATATAATATGCATGAATCTTACCGTCTATTAACTCATTTCTGTTAACAAAACTTCACGAGTTTCACTTGGTGGGAAAAAATAATTGTAGAGTGGGTTGGGTTGGGATGGGGATTTCCATTTAATTTTTTCCTTCAAAAACCTCTCACACTATAAACTCGGCAAAGCATCGAGGCCCATACTTTTTTTTTCATTTTTTGAAAATATCGAAGCCCATACTCTTGATTGAAAAATAAGTTTTATAATATATAAACTTCGTCAAAATAGATTTGGATGGAGCTTAGCATTGAAGGAATTTAGATGAAAACAATATTTGAAATTAATTCACAGTAAATTCGGATAGAGTCTTCACATGATAAAACTTGGGTTAGAATAAAATTTAATTGAAGAATCACACAGAATATGTACACATGGTAATCTGTTGGCCCATATTGTCTGTGTGTTTAAGTTAACACTTTGGGCTGCCCAATGGTCCCGGTTTGGGGTTGATTTATAAATCCAGTATTTAAAAAAAAAAAAAAAAAAAAAAAACTCAACCTTTTCACCTCATTTGCAACGAGCCATTCAGTCGGTCTCATTAATACTTTGAAGAATCAATTTAATATTTAATTTTTCATTAAAAAAATATTGCATACAACATAAGGAAAAAAGCATTCATCATATTGATTAAAAAAAAAAGTAGTTATTATATGTAATTTTCATGACTGTATCTAATATATATACGTATAAATTTTATAAACATAATTAAAATTATTATATGTATTATTTGGATTATTGTTTTTAAAATATATAAAGCACGAATTAAAGAAAAACCTTCAAATTAACGTGACTAAGAAATTTCATCAAATTTGTTATATATGTATGCATGTATATGTGATAAATTTAATAATGAGGTAATGGTGATTTGTTTTTAAGATAAAGTATATCCATGATGAGGACCATACAAAAA
The DNA here is from genome assembly GCA_039519145.1 of Kokia cookei. Classification (NCBI taxonomy): domain Eukaryota; kingdom Viridiplantae; phylum Streptophyta; class Magnoliopsida; order Malvales; family Malvaceae; genus Kokia; species Kokia cookei. Next base: position 39,850,467 of record CM076906.1, read on the forward strand.
TTGAGAGATTGTAATCAATAAAAGTTTCCACCACCTCCAATACTTGTTTAACAAAGTAATAGATTGTGTAATAAAACAAGAAGCACGGCGCAGGTATGACCCTTGATTATTAATGGTTTACAATGACTAGAATGACCCTTGATTATGCATATAAATTTTGATGCCAAGCAGCATACCCTATTTTTAGGTTAAATGTGGTTACGTATTCTCGGATATTTCTCCAACAAAGTAAATGAATTTGAGCCATTGTATGAATGCTAAAATTAGATTGTTGGGTAAAACTTGAACCATGGCGTTATTTCTGCCCACAATCTAATGCCTCAAACTAGTTTAAATTTATCATTGTTTCTCCTCCTTTGACAGAACTCGATCGCCTCTCAAAGATTAAGACGATGGAGGTGAAGCATTTAACCCTCTTTCTCATCCTCTTCTCCTCCTCTACATATCCAGCTTCCCCACTCGTGGCGTTAGCTTCATCTCCTTCCGCTGGTGAGTCCACCGGCTCTGTTGGAGACAAGGTACCCGAAACAGTTCGTAAAGTACCTTCCCACGTCAACCCTAAGCTTAAAAAGATCTGCCAAGAAGTTAATCACCCCGTGGAGTGTGCAGCAACAGCTGCTCCCTACCTACGTGAAAATGCTGATATCAGTCCCGTGACCGTTCTTAAAGCTGAGATTGAAGCAATTGATAAGAAGGCTAAGGAAGCCTTGGCAAAGGCTACAAAGATCGCATCGGATCCCGCTGCCTCAAAAACCATCACTACTCCCCTCAAAACTTGCATTGAGGGTTACACCGCCATTGTCAAAAACAAACCAGCAATCCTTGAAGCAATCTCTAAACATGACTCCGATGGGCTAAACACGGAGCTAAGCTCTAATGTGGACCATATAAGCATGTGCGAAGATGCGTTCGAAGAAGCCAAAATGAACTCCCCAATAACAGAAGTGCATTCATTACTTGCCAAGATGATTTTCAACAGTATAAACATTGGTGTCGATATGGTTGAATTTTAGACCAACAATTTATTTTTAAATAATCTATAAATGACATTAAGTCTATAATTATTTGTATTTTTGTAAAAAAAAAGTGATGTTCTTTGCTTTGCTTTTTGCTTCATCTATTTTTCCTCCTCGGTATAAAATTTATCAAGTCAACAATTCGTCTGATATTGTGCCATCAGCTTTATCCATTTTTGTAAGCTTAGTATTGTTTTTCCAAATTGGTCCTTGAAACTTTTTATTCACATTAGTCCTGGAACTTGACGAGTTCTCCCTGACACTTCAACATATTATGCCAAATGTGGACCCAAAAAAAAAAAAAAAAGTTCGAGACCAATCATCAGTTGGGGGACTAAATGTTGCTTTCAAGGCCCCAACCCCAAGATAACTAATAGGTGAATGCCCTCAAAAAAGAAGACACTTGAAATGAGAAATGCCAGCATTTTATAATTCAGTTAATATGCATTGCACAGCCTTCAAGAAAATATCATATTCTGTGTATGTGTGTATATATAAATAAACCATAATAATGTCAAGGAGTGCTTAAAACCAATGATGCTATTCTTTATGCATGCTGCAGACACTTTCATGCTTCCTTCTTTACTTTAAGGGAACAGCATGCTAACGTGATGTTTCTTTTCAGAAACCACCATTGTACAGTTGATGTAAACGCCTTTTGTGCCATTGACTCGAATGCTGATTCGAGTGCAAATCTTAAGTCTAGCAACGACGAATACAGAGTAAATGTCTAATGTCGACTAAAAACATGAGGAATACACCATTAGTCCTCACAATGGGGAATGCATCAATATAACCAAGTACAATCGAAAAGAATTGTAAATCACTGCATTATCGACCTACAATATGACGAAGGCACAGGTAGCCGTAAGAAACTAGTAAAAATGAACAGGAAAAACATGTACACAACTCACAGAGGAGGGAAATACTTCTTTTCTTTCTAAATTAATCGAAATTTTCGTAATTCGGAAAGAAAAGACATCCCGTACCTTCAAAAGTAAATGCATTAATCAACTTCAGGCTTCGGTTACAAGCGCCTTTTTGATGTGTAAGTATCTTGTTGAACCTTCATCCTTCTTTTCGCATGACTACGAGGATCACAAAAAAGTACCCTACATGCCTCTACATGTATTGATAATTTGAACAATGTAAATTAATTAAGATACGAATTTTCACATTGCAATTGCCACTCCACGCAGTCCTCGAAATCGAAACTGCTTGCACAATCCAACAACGCGTTTTGTTGATGCTCATACCGACATATGTAATTCAACCCAACAAGAAGCTCACAGATGGCTGCTTCGGTCTTTTCCCTATCAGCAAAATACAATGTCTGGAGAAGAAGAATATTAGTCCGAGCAACAATTTGCTGCTGCTCGAAATTTCGCTCACTTTGCCACCGGATCATGTTATGTGCCAGTGGGGCAAGCCAACTTAGTATCCCATCGAGAGTTTCTTTCCAATCGTGAGCCAATGGAGCGTCATATATTGCCAAATTCTTGACATAGGACTTCAGATTAGTCCTTAGAGACAGTCTCAAACTTGTTGGCAACATTTGATACAAATCATCTCTAGCTTCTTCGCCGACCAAATGAGGGTAGCGCAGTAATTTCTCAATCACAATTATAACATTAGCATAATGCATGGCAAGAGCCGAACCTCCCACGGTGGAGGGTGAAGCATATAGGGCTAACCTACTTTTAGGACCAAATTGAGCATTACTCAACACTCCACAACTTGATTGCCTGTGATCACCATTCAAACAATCATTTGGTCGAGGCAAACAAAAGGGAGGAGAACGATTTCGCCGCTCTTTCTTCACTCCATCATTCGCAACACTACAACAACCCGAAATCTGACTACTTCGATCATCGTGATCAACGCTCTGATCATCATCATCGTACCTCGAAGCTGAACTACCCAAACTAAGACAATTGGTCAAAAGTCTCCCGGGACTAGTCCCAAAAGGAAAACCGGAATCCTCCATCCGAAACAACCCGATTTCACCCTTCCGCAAATCGATCCCTGGATGCTTCAAACTCACCCCCCTTTTCTCCGCCACACTTCTCTCTACATTCCCAAGTTGACCACCAACACTACTACTCTTACTAAGAACCCCTTTCAACTGCCTAGAAACAACCTTGACTCGATCAGAAAACCGCCCATTAACCCTCCCAGAAACCCCATATTTTCCCAAAGCAGATTCCCCAAACACAACAAGAATCCTAGCAAAAATAGTACAAACAGTCCTAGCCAACAATTCAACAACCTTATCAAATGTTTGGTTCCAAAGTGAAACATCCTTAAGATGCCTAACATCTTGTCTTTGCCAAATCAGTTTTTGTTCAAAAGCTCTCTTACTTTCCTCATGTGGGTTAGCTTGAAACTTCTTAGTACCATGTTCTAATTCATTCAAGACCTCCATTTCATTATACAACTTAGCAGTCAAATTAACATACCTTTGTAATTTCCTAACCATCCCTTCCATATCTTTAACTAAAAGTCCTAATTCCCTAACATCGATAACCCCATTCAAGATATCCCCAAAAACATGTTCGAAACCTTGCAAAGCTGGTTCATTACATTTCTTGCCTAGTCTAGACACAACATTGGCAACCTTGGTTAATTCATCTAGCTTTTCAGCGAAAGCAAGTGAAAGAAGGTAACTTTCATCGGCTGAAACTAACTTTGAAATGCCTTGGGATTTTAAGATCTCGGATATGAGCTTCGAGATCTCGGGTTCAGACAAGGATTTATGGCAGTGAACAGTTTTGGACATGACATTGGCTACTTCAAAAGACAAGATTCCAACAGCTTGAGGTTTTTTGGATGTTGGGTTGTTCTGGGTGTTTTTCTTTTTTTTAGAAGAAGGTTCGAGTAGAAGGGCGTGCTTGAGATTGGAACTTACCTGGTTTCCCATTTTAAGTATCCAAGTTTCTGCTACCATTGCTGGAAGGTGAAGCTCCTGTAATAAAGATTCTGCCTTTCGGGTTTTCAGCAGCTTAAAGGGACGAATTTCATTAAGAAATCAAAATGGGATATTTATATTTCCCCAAGCAACAAGAACTGAAGCAGAAGAATTTAAGACAGTTCTTTCAGTTCATTTGAAAAGACAAGATGGTGGGTTGTATTTGAATGCGGTCTGTAAGTTTTGGAAGTACTACAAATGTTTGCAACTGTTTTTTTTTTTTTTTTTTTCTTTTTCAAATCTATAAATGGGTTTAGTAAGTTCATTATGTCATAAGTTTTAATTTTTAATTATATTATTTCTTCTTTATTTTAATCATTGTTTTAACTATTTTCTATTTTTTCCCTAATAAATGAGACAAAGAAAAGGATATTGATACTTTAAGATGAATAGGTTGAGATAGAGATTCACATCATTCATTGAATTGAAGCTTCACTTTTCCTTTTTTTTTTTTGGTTGACAACACCCACCTAAAAGTTAAAGGAATTAATGAGTGTTTCATATCAATAAGATTTAGCCATATTTATTTAATATTCGAAGTTAAATTTATATATAATTTTTATGAATTCTAAAATTTTAAAAACAACACGATTAGTACGATTCGAATTTTGATCGTCGAATCAACACACGTAATTTTTATAAGGTAAACAAATAAATTAGATTGAATTTTTAAAAAGAAAACTGGGTGGGGTAAAAAAAAGTGAAGCAAAGTACACCCAAACCAACAGATCTAAAAAGTAGTTGGGCAAAATTTTAACAAAAAGAGAAAGAAGAATTATTTAACTCAATTTCATGCACAGAGCCAAGGAAAGTGCATTAGATTTGTAATTGAAGGTTAGTTAGGGTTTTAAAATAATATGAACCCCAAAAGCAATTTATTTGCTCATCTAAACATTCTCCATTTTAAAAATAAAAAATAAAAAATCCAAAAAGTCAAAATTACTTAGAAAATCATGAATTTCATGTCAAAGGTGTATATATATATATATATTAATGGGTTGAAGAAACCACGAAATTGTCCATTTGTTGGAAGGCTTGGGTGTCTACCAGCTCCTCTTATTAGAAAGTTTTTATATTATATATTTTATCGTATTATTTTTTTTTTTCAAGATTTGAAGAGAATTATGAATAATTTTAAATATTATATAAAAAATAAATAAATATGATCATAATTTATAATGAAATTATTTGATTATATTTGAAAGGGGGAGATGAATTATGCAACAAATATTAATTTTATCGGTAAATTAATGATTGATTTAAAACAGAAAATTGATAGAATTTAAAAGTAATCTCATCTTTTGAGAATCAAGACAACTTTTTGATAAAAACACAAAAAGAGAGCCCTACTTTTCCCCATCTTATCTTTTCCTTCTGTTGTCTGTCTTTGTTATCGTGATATATAATCCCATGCAAATGGAAAAGAAAAACAAATATTGAATATAAAAATTAAGGTAATTGTTTAATGAAAGGCCCCTTAATTTATGTCCTTATTAATTCATAAAAAAATAATAAATAAGAAAGACTTAACTGAAGTACACTTTTTCAAATTATAGCTTCCAGTAAAGGACAATGATTAGAATTTTGGGTATAATCTTAGAAATTATTAAAATTATCATAGGGGGGAAATTGTCAAAAGTTTTAACCAATAGTGGGAGTTGTTAGCTTTTTTCTATACTTAGGGCAACAAAAGCTAGCCACATGGGTTAGCCAACCTAACAAAATACTATCACTTCATGTTTAATAAATATAAAAAAATTTATGCAACTATTACAATATAACATAATAATTATGAATATTTAAAATTTGAAGTTCAATCCTCCCAATTTTTATATTCTCCATTTACAAGGGGACAGGCTGACAGAATTTTTGATGTTGGGGGCATGAGTTAAGGAAAATAATAAAGAAAGACTTGCCATGTTTCTTCCACTATTATATGCCTAGCTAATTAGACCAGTGATTTATGAAAGTGGGTGGCTGCTAATGTAGTTTACTCAAAATTTTGTATAATATTCAAGTGATGATGTGGCATGACTTAAAACACGATCCCGTGAAATCCAAGTTTATGGACCAGATTGAAAAAAGCTACCAAGCTCCATGATTCATATAGATAGAAGAATTTAGGGATTAAAATTGATAAAATTATTAAATTTAAGGATTAAATATTACTCTATCCTTTTGAAAAAAATAAAAGAATGTACAGCCAGCTGCTGCTGGTGTTTATTTTCTGTACGTACTTTGTTGGGAATTGTTACTAGGGGTCCCCAACAGGCAACAAGATCATTAAGTTGAAGAAATAGGACCACTTTCCTTCACTTTAATTATAAATTCGATCCTTCATGTATTTTCATCATATTTTCGTTTTTTTTAATTTTTATACATTACGTTATATAAATTTTTATATGTTCAGACCAAATTTTATTTTATTTTTTCATTGTGTCCCTTACCTTTATAGCCTCTTTATCTATTATTTCAACTTGTTTGGTAGCACATGTGGTCCCTATGCTCTTTCTTCTTTCATAAAATTGCAAATACGAACCATTTAATTTACTACCCAATTAAATTTGAATGAAAACCCGAAATTGAATTTTAAACTATTGAAACTTAAAATTCAAATTTAAATTCAATCGATCCATATGAGCATCTTTAGTAGGTGACATTTACGAATTCTATCGTACTCGATGTACGAAATTGAAAGGTGAATCTTTCACTTGTACCAAAAATGCAAAAAAATGGAGGACCTTTCTTTAACCAAGAGCAAAGAAAAGAACAAAATTTAGTGGAGAAGATACAAACAATTAATATGGTGAGTGTCACTTTCATGGATAGAGATGGTTTTGCTTTTTAGTCCTTTTCTATTGTTTCTTCTTCTTTTGAAAGATTGGATTACCTATTAGGTTAGTCTCTCTTTTTCTTTTCTCTTTTTTTCACTAAATTAATTGATTAAATTATTATTTGAGAGTTGGACCAAAGACAGGTCGTTGCATTAGGGTTTTGTTTATGAGTGAACCATTTTGAACGAAATTGAAATCGTTGAAGAATTTGGAGTCCCACAATAATCAAAACTCATCAGATTGTAGACCCCTTTTTTAGCAATCAATCAAAATTGTATGGTCTTCAATTTTCCTTTATGAATATTTTTTTCCAAGAAACATGGGTAAAAGTATCTATATTGGAGGTTAGATTATATTTAGCTCTTTTTACTTAAAAATTAGATAAATTAGTCCCTACATATTAGATCAAAGAGCAAATTGGTCCTTATAGTTAAAAATTCCATCCATTTGTACTGTTAAAATCTGTTGTGGTTGACGAAATAACCAGATTGTGGCACGTGGTGAGCCATGTGTACTACGGGTGAGCAAAACTCTATTCGATTCGAAAAATTGAAAAAAATGAATTTCTAGTTAATCAAATCAAGTTATTCGAGTTAACTCGAATAAGTAATTCGAGTCTTAAGTTCGAGTCGAGTTGAACTTTACAATTTAAATAATTCAAAAATTCGAATAACAGATTAGTGTATGTACTCCTTTGGTCCTTGTCAATTTTGAAAATGAGCAAATTGATCTCACTCAAAACAAAAATATCAAAATAATTTTAAAAAATTCAAAATATTTATAAAAATTTTAAATTTTTTTTTTTAAAATTTTATAAAAATTTTAAAAATCTAAAGAATATATAAATAAAGTTAAAAAAAATAAATTATTTAAAAATAATAATCTTGGGACTTAAATAAATTAATTAATGATTCAAGTTTATTATACTCAAGTATCTTATTTATTATTATTATTATTTTGCTTTGAAAAAGTTTTCAAATATACATTTGTTTCAAATTTACGTACTCTAACATGTAATTAATCATACTATAACAATATTTTAACTTGACATGTTTAATTTTTTAAGTTAATTCAAATAACTTCACTGTATTCGACTTGATTCGATTTGAAAAAAATTTAAAATCATATTAAGATGATAAAATCAAACTCATCAACTCGATTAATTCAAATTTTTTCACTCGATTCGATTGAACGTTCACCCCCTAAATAAAATAGTGATGTGACATTTAAAAAATAAGTATAATAATAAATCTAACCCTTACGATATAATTTTTATATACGAAGAAACATTGATATAACTAGAAAAGGACATAAAGCCCAAAAGGAAAAAACAAACCCAAGTCCCATACTCCCAGCCCAATTATATATTTTATATTTTTATATTTATTTTGTGAGATATAATTGGTCAATAAAAAATATATTTCTGCTCAAGCATCAAAATATAATTTTATTTTCCAAAATCTTTTTTTTTTTATGAAAAGAAAATCTCAAGAGTTAGATTACATGATTAAAATTAGGAGAAAGAAAGAAAAGATCTTATTTTTATTTGCATTAATAATAACTAAAACTTTCTCTGAAGGATCTTTAAACATAGTAAGTTTTTCCTCCCTCACAAAAGTTAATTTGGTGATGCAATCCACACACTGATTATCGTCTCTCGAGATGTGTCGGATGGTCCAGTTCTCCTCTTGTGAAAGGATGTGAAGAATCCTTTTAATCAAGACACAGTTAGAAATGTTTAAAACGCTGTCGCGAATAGATTGAATGGCTTTCAGACTATCCGATCGAATCTCAACTTTATCATGCCTTGTTTAAAAATGTTTAAAACGCTATCACGAATAAATTGAACGGCTTTCAAACTTCCAAAATCATTTTTCATCAAACAATTAAACCCATATAATACATGTCGAAGGTTTTAAAGTAATCAAACTTTTCCATTTCCCAACAAATAAATATATATTAATTTTCTTCATCTTTATTTTATTAAAAAAATGAAAATAAAGTTTTTTTTTTATCTAATTTTTCCGTTGATGATAGTACCAAAGCACAATAGTTGTGACAAAAAATATTTGACCCACAGCCGGACATGTATCAACAATGAAAGTGGTGCTATATTCCTCCAATGGCAAACATAAAAAAAGAAAAATCCCAAAATCTCCAAATTAAATAATCAAATTTAGCTTCGATATATCATATATGAAACAGCTGAAAATTTGGTAATGGAGGAAGTAACCAACACCAACACCACCACCACCACCACCACCACCACCACCTATGAAGCTCTCATTAATCATTTATTTTGTGATGATTTATTTCATACAGATTTCCCATCGGTACTTGCATTCCCCACAGCTTTAATATTTTAGCAATTAATTTGATTTTTATATGAAAATTTCATGCATTGATTAATGCAGGCAAGTTCATCAATTTTTATGCCAGAAGAACCCATAGGAGCTCAATGCTTGAATGATGAAAATGGAACAAATCATAAATCAAATAAAAAACTTAAACCCAGAAAAATTGTAGCTTTCTCTGTTACCCCATATAGTTTTTTCTTTAAAAAAAAAAATAATAATACTGGAAAATATTATTTTAATTTTGCAGCAACAAGAACGTCGACCATGGCTGAACCAAAAACCGTCGAACGATCAATCAAATTCCGGTACATTGCGATCGCCGATTTAAATTACAGTCTCGAACATGATTTCACCGTTGCAAATAAACTCAATTGTGATCAATTGTAAAATAATGACCGTAAACGTCACGTTGCGACGGTTATTTGTTTCTCAGGTAATGAAGAAGCAAAGCAGAAACATAAGCTACAGTCCCCGGCAATGGTATTGCTTGTTTTCATTTAAACCATGTAATAAAAACATCAACACTCACTTTTAAACATGCATTGATTTGCTTTCATTGTTCAGAAAAATAAGAAACATGACAATGGAGACAGAACATTGTACCAGGATGTAATGGAGGAAGTGGCAAACAAAACTCGCCAAGCTTTCCTTGAACATTATGCTGATGATTCAGTTCATCTTCAATTCCTACAGGTAGCTCTAATTTGTTGACAAACTTTCGGTGTATATGATCTGTCGTTTGATGTTTCAATCTCTTACATACCAGCTATGGAAGTTGAAAATGAAGAATAAGAAGGTTAAACTAGGTTGTCTCGCCGGGAAGTTACCTCCAGCAAGCATCGAAGCACCCCTAAGTGATCGTAAACCGGCGTACGAAAAGGACCCTCAGCTGGTATGCATGTAAATCATGTTCTCTATATACAGTTGTTGAAATCATTCATGTTTTTCTTATGTAGATTTTTTGAATCATTCATGGAGTCGGGTTTTCAGGCAAGTTTGCAGACAACTACCTCAATTCCCTTACAACCTTTGCAGTTCGATTGCCTCCCAGGCTATCAAGATGGCAATGGAAGAATGTCTAAATCAGCTGCATATAGGAAACTTAGAAAATTAGGCTCTTCCAAGGTAATGTAATGTGATGCATGTATGTATGTATGTATGTGCTTGATTGTGGAATTTTGCTTTATGTAGGAGCAACAACCAAGCAGACCATGGCTTGGAAATGCTGGTATGGCACTCGATCAATGAGCCAAATTTGTTCTGTTTTTTTTTTTTTTTTTTTTTTTAAAGAATTAATTGTTAATTTTATATATATACATATTCATGTTTTCATTTGTAAGTTTTGAAGGAACAATACCAAAAAAAATTAAGCTACGAAATGCTGCAAAGGTCCATTCTTTACTCTTCTTTTTTTAACTATACATGTAACACGTACATCCAATATATATTTAATTGTGTGTGTGTGTGTCCCTGAGTACGCTATTTGTGTTATTTTCAGAAGCAAGAACTGCATCAACCTTGGTTGAAACAAAAGCCATTGGATTCTCAGAACAATGCTGGTAATGTTTGGTATCCTGGGATTTCATTTGATTCAATGTTTGAACTCAAATTTACATGCAAATTTTCGTAAGTTATTGTGATTCCCTTGTTTTGTCAGGTTTGGTAGAACTAAGACAAACATTTAGACTGCAAGCCCATGATATGGTTTGTGTAAACTTCTGCATGCTCTTATTCCTGCTTTTGTGTAATTTCATCTTGTCCCGGCCCTTTATTTTTCTGTCCGAAGTACGAGAGAGGATGAATAAGAGTATGATAATTGAAAATAAATTTAAGGAAAAAAATCATTTAAAATATGGGCCTTAACAACTCAGGTTTGACCCGATTTATTTATTCCTTTTGTAAACTATATAATAAATCTTATAAAAAAAAAACCTAAACTTAAAATTTTAATAAAAGAAAAATCATATAAAATATAAATTAATCGTTTACAAATGCAATCGAGCTTAAACAAAATTTTAAATCAACATTTCGGATCAAATTAAATTCAAACAAATATAAAGTATATTAATATCATACACATAGTCGATACAAATCAGGAACATATTTAGTATCTATGCTCAACATTCTATTGAAATTAGGATGTTTCAAACACATTAAAAACCAAGAAAGGAATCTGAAATTGATTTCGGCAGCTGAATTGACAGAGCATGATAATTGGATTGAATGTAATGGATACAACTACTGAACAAGGTACATTTGAACACTACTCACTTTTCCTCTTTCTGGGTTTTGATTGAGTGTCGTATTTGAACAGGGTACAAGGCCAAGATCGAATTAACCCACCAATCACCATATTCCCTTATCTTAACACGCGCGTCTTTTGTCTTTCGAACAAGAGACATCGATATGGGAGTATCCATTGTATTCTCCACAATCATCTCTATGGCTTTCGTGCTATCAGCATCAGCAGTAGTTCTTGATTAAAAATTGAGTTTTGTGCTCAAGTGTTTTGAAAGAAAATGTAGTTCGAAGGGCCTGATGAGATGGAGGGGGTGTAAAGTATTCCATTATTTGTGGGTGAGAGATTAGGTGGTGAAGGGTTATAATCAAAGCACTGAAATCGGGTTCCATTTTGGATTGTCATCTCACCTCTGGAGCAGATTTTAATTACGATTCTGACAATTCAACGCTGCAAGCTGTATTTTCCCCAAAATACCCCCCATACCCCATGTGCTGACTCTGCTCTTTCTAATCGTAGGCCTTACCCAAACTTTTTCTTTTTCTTTTTTTCATAAATTCTGGTAATTGATTACTGATTACCACATCCTTTCAAATTTAAAAATTGTTTTTACGCAATAATAATATCGTTTTAATATTAGAAAATATAATTATGTTATTTTACTAGTTTTGTTTAAACAATCTGTATTCTTCTATTGGTGATTAATATTTGATTAAATCACATTATATTTATTATAAACTATTTATATTAATTTTAACTAAATTACATAATATTTATTGTTAATAATTTATACTTAATTAAATATTAACCGATAATGATAATAATGGATATATGTTTAATGTAAAAGAAAAGGCTTAACAAATATAAAATATTAAAATAATTAAACAAAATTATATATAATATTTATTTTTCTAGTTAATATTATTAACATAGTACATAGGATGTTTTTCTTTTAAGTTTTTTAAATTAGATCTTTGAACATTTAATATTTTTTGAATAAAATATTTGAATTGATGTTTTGTAAATGAGGGAAAAAAAAATTGTCATAAAAATAAATAAATTTGAATATATCAAAATATATTATTTTCTTATTTAATAAATGAAAAAAATTATGAAAAATTTTAAATTTTATATAAAAAATAACAGATATAATAATATTAATGTTAAAAAAATTATCCAATAAATTACTAATTCAAAGTGAAACCATACATTGATACAAACAAATTAATAAATAAATGATTACAAGTTCCAAAATTAAGTCAAACAAATATTAATAATTGAAATATTGATTCTTAAAATATCATTTCTATATTATTGTTGAACAAGAAATTTCCGAATCTATTTGATTATTTATATCAATGTTGCCCGTATCTTTCTTCTATGCTGACGACCATTCAAACCAGATCTAATAATAAACCTAAAAGAAATAAGGAAAAAAAATCAAAACAAGTCGGCACCTAATCCATGGCTATTTGACCCTTTCCCCTTTGATTTAAAACGAATACTCCCTTATTCGTTTGTCACCTTTCGCTTTCCATCATTTCCCTCAGTTTCTCACTCCCCAAACAGGATTTAAAATAATTAAACGATATTAAAAGGAAATGTAAAAACGCTGTGTTTCAAATCGAATCCTTTGTTAAAAAGAAGTATAATAATATGACCAGATTAGATATTTCAGTAATTTTATACAAAAATGGTGACGTGTAAGTTGAAGAAAAAGGTTCTCAAACAGTACCACGACGTTAGATCTAACTACTTTTTTTTTTAATTTTTTTTCATCTTCATATACATCTAAACCGGCACGAACGACGGTACCAACGATGCCGGTTCATAACAAAACGGTGCCGCTGGATGCTGCCACATCTTGAACACAAGCTTCTCAGGCTCCGTTTTCTGGCTTTGCCTTTGCTGTTGTTCTTGACGAGGCGGTGGCTCTTCTGTTCTCTCGGTGGTCCTCCGATCAATCGAAGGAGGCGAACAGGCGAGCGGCGATAAGAGAGGTATCGCAATGTTCCAGCTAGAAACCGGACTGATCTGTAAGGAAGCAGGAGCACGACGTTGAAGTCGACTAGGCTGCCGCCTATCGCCACCGTTGGTGGCGGTGATTTTGTTCGGCTTAGTTGACATTGATGATGAGATTAGGGTTTTTTTTTTCTTTATAAAATGAGAGAAATTATGAGATTTTTCGTTTGCTGCGTTCGCTGTAAGGGTATTTATAGAGAGGAAAGAGGTGTGGTCAAGTGGAACGCACGTGAAAAGGATAAGCTTAGCTGGCAATTTACACTTTACATATGGCTTTGGGCTTGGCTCATCTTTCTTTGACTTTGACTGAGCTTTTTTTCCGGCTCGATTGAATTTGTAAAGTAAAGCTGTTTTTTCATTTTTTTTACTATTTCATTTTTTTGTCTAAAATTATGCAATATTATCACTTAAAAATAAAAAATATTATTTTAAACTTCATAAAAATGTTACACAATATTAAAATATTACGTTTCAAATTGAAGGATTAAAATAAAATATTACGAAATTTAAATATCAAAATACAAATCCATTAATATTATATTTTAACCAAAAGGTTAAAGGCAAGCTAGACTGAGCTGAGACACAAGAAAACAATATGAAGCCAGCCAGCCAGCCAGCCAGTCACTTCCCAAACCGAAAGGGCAACAGATAATCAGGATTCATCAGTCATAATCACGGTCAAAAACCTCCATTCTAAATAACCAAAAAAGACGGCTTGTCGACTTCAGATTAAGCTGACCCCACTCCTCGCAACTAAAAACCGTGGGAGGTTAAGATCAGTGTTCTCCACGCGCCACTTGATTTGGACCACCCCCAACTCCATCGCTAACGCCGAAGTGGCCCCATATACCAATAATGCTTCAAATAAACGTAACTTCCAAAATAATTTCACAATCATGATTTTATTTATTTTTGTAGTCAATCCAACGGCTAGGACATCAGTTACGTGGTCAATTCCAAACCTTATCTTACCTGACACGTGTATGGCCACATTCGTTGGCTTTTTCTCAACGTGTCATTGCAGGTTTTTGTCTTATTCCACGTATTTCAACTAATTACAGTCATATTTTTTGGGTTAATTCATAAATAGATTTTTAATTTTTTATAGGTTTGATAAGATATATTATTGTTAAAAATATTAAATTCGTATTATACTTCATTAATAAAAAATAGTTTTCGTTAAAGAATTAATTATTTTGAAATAAGGATATTAGTGTTAAGTTTTAGATTGATGATTTGAAATTTTTTTTTATGCATTAAAATTAAAATACTATTGACAGTTGAATCCATCAAATTGATTTTTTAATTAGATATATGAATAGATGATATGATAAATTTGATTACTAATTTAATTGTAAAAATCTTATTATGAATTCGTACTTACAAAGACCAAAGACAACTCTCTCAAAGGTGAGGAACACTATAATCTTAGGAGGTTATTAAGAGTGACTGATTGTCTATCAAAGACACTTAGAAGATTTCTTTTTAACGAATGACCCCTCAATAGTTTTATGTATTTTAGTTAAATAAAATAAATCAAATTTCATTTAAATCCAAATATATAAAAGAAATTGTAATCCAAATTTAGTCAAGGGTAAGACCGCTATTTCAGAATATTCGAAGAACATTTATTTACAATAAGATTTTCTGTAGCTTTCTTTCTTTATTTTCCTCTTTTCTTTTCTCTTTTTTTTTTTTCTTGTATTAGGAAAATTAATTTGGTACTTTGATGGGAAAACTTCAGTACAGTCAAAGGTACACTGTTGAATGTTTGATTTTGAATAGTCAAAAGAATTTATTAGAATTCTTTAGCATGCTAATAATATAAAGAGCGAATAATTGCCATTGACAATAACCAAATTATACAAAAAAAAAGGGCTTCCAAAGGACTAAGGAGAAGCCCCCCTAAGCAATTTTTCCATTTTAGTTTCTCTCTAAATTAAATAAAACCATTCACAAGAATTAAAAGGATTAATTTATAAAATCATCTGAAAAGCATTTTCAGCTCTTCAATCCTAGCTGACCTAACCTCTTCCTCAGTTAAAGCACCTGCAATCAGCTTCTCCTTCCTTGCTTGAACTTGTTGCATCCTTTCCTCCACTGTTTCCTGGATTTTATCATTGTTCATTAATGAAAAATAATAATAACCCAGAAAAGAACATATCGAAGTTTCCTAATGTAACTCAAGAAAAAGAATCCGGCAGATAGACCTAATCAACCTAGTAAATTTCAACAGAAACTGTTGAATTATGGGATTTGAAAAAATCCCACCATAGTTGTCAATTTTGTCATTTTCATAAACAATACCTTAACTATGAATCTTCTAACAGTAACTGTTCTCTTTTGTCCAATTCGATGAATTCGCATGATTGCTTGTTCTTCAACTGCAGGGTTCCACCAAGGATCCTACAAGGATGATTTTGTCATAAATTAAGACCAAAACGATAAGAATTTGATTTCTTTTTGTTATGTAATGAAATTGTAAATACCATTAAGAAGCCATTAGAGGCTGCTGTTAAATTCAGGCCAACTCCACCAGCTTTCAAAGACATCAACAATACCTACAAACATGAAATAGATTAAAGAACGGATTCGATGATATATATAATTTGTAATGCAAGGCTTACCACTTTCTCTCTTGTGTCATTGAACTCTTTTAGAACCCTTTCCCTTTGTTTTTGAGCCAGTTTCCCATCAAACCTTAAGAATCCAATTCCTTTCCTCTTTAATGGGATTTCTAAGAGATCTAGAAATGAAGTCCATTGGCTGAACACGATGCTCTTTTCACCAGAACCTGACTGTCGAATTCGCTCTAAGCAGTCTAATAGCTTTGAAACCTTTGATGACTCTTTCCAGTTTTTGTCTATGTCAACTCGGAACTTGTTTTCAGTTGGACATGTTATGAGATCAGTTTTCTTCAGTAGTGTTCTGCAGATAGGACATAATCCAACTGTTGGTGTTCGCCAACTCGAAAGGAGACATTCCCTACACATCCTATGTGCACACGGTGTGAGGACAGGGTCATCTGCAGATTCCATGCATATTGGACACTCGGTGTTTTCACCCCTCCGGATACCGTCTACGACTTCTTCAATGTAGGCCTTGGTTGGGGCATTTTGATTCAAAGTGACAGAATCAGGGTGAGCGTCAAGGAACCTTCTTGCTAGTTTGTTCAAGTCCAAATACTGCTGTGAATCAGCTCGACTGTGCATATTTAAAGAAAGGTTAGAAGGGAAAGAAACTAAAGTTTCTGCAACAGTAATAAGTTCATGAAATGCATTTCCGACCTCATTACAAGAAAAGGATGGTTGCAACACTGCCTTAGTCGAAGTAATAACTCGAGAATCGATGCATAATTGTGAAGAACCCTGCCTTGTGCAACAAATTGATCAAACTGAACCTGTTTAAATCAAATAGAGATATTTTAGCTTTCATCTCAACTTACTCAACTCAAAAAGCAATTCATGTATATATGATAGGACACACATACTTTAGATCTTTTGAATAAAGCATCATAGAAATCACGTTCAGCTTCCGACTGCTCACACTCGATGACTTGAATATCAGTTTGAGGAAGAACAAGAATAGGCCTTCCCTCTTTATCCTTTGTTTCCTTTGTTCTTCTCAACATCAGTAGCCTTAATATAGCTTTGATCCATTTCAGTCCTGTTGGATTACCATTCTCATAAGGCCCTTGAATCTTTGTCTTCCACCTATATAAATCACAAATGACATCATGAACAGAGAAATACATAGGACTTACAAGATGATATTCAAAATTATTTGAACTTGTTTATACCATGCCCAGTTACACCATGGTTCCACATGCAAGAAGCACAAAAGGCTGTAGAGGTCTTCCAAATTATTCTGCAGGAAACAATGAGTAAGGGAAATTAAGCGCATAGCTATCATGCAGGGGAAAGAAAATGGACAATGATAAATAAGGCAAACCTGAAGCGGGGTTCCAGTGAGACACCAACGGTAATGTGCAGACAATGCAAAGCAAGCTCGAGCTCCTAGTGTTTTTGAAGATTTAATCGTATGAGCTTCATCTAAAACCACCCTATACCAGTCAACCCTGTGGTAAATGCTGTTCTCAGCATCCTATAACAGAATGTCCACATAATTCAGACCAAAGAAGGATAACTTAGAATTTCAGATATGCATCAAAACATTTTGAAGCAAAAACTCAGCTCGGAATGGAAAATAGCTAAACAAAATTAAGTACTCTCTTACACTTTTATAAGCAGCAGTTAAGACGCCGTATGTTGTTAAGACCACATCATGCTCTGAGATCACCTTGGGATCATTGGTTCTATCACCACCATAGTGAACAAAAATTGATATGGTTTTAGGCCTTGAGTGGGTCTCAAGCTCATCCTAGGAATTTCACTAGAACTCATTAGAAACCACATAAAAGAGTTCAACCTATCATCTCTTTATCTGTCAGTGCAAAATGGAATGCGAAATTACCTTCCACTGGCTTAACAATGCCATGGGACAAATAATAAGAGTGCCTCCCTTTGCTCTGCGTGGGGCATTTCCACAAGCATCTCTTTTCTGATTTGTGGTTATGCTACCATCAACTTTTCTCAAATCAGGCTTTTCATTATCAGGATTTCCTCTACCAAGTCTTGAAAGGATTAGAGCTATTGTCATCACAGTCTTTCCGAGACCCATTGCATCAGCTAGAATCTGCAAATATACTTGTCTAGTTAGATTTTAAAAAGAAATATTATCATAGCCAAGACCATCCCAATAAAAAAGAATTTAAAAATATATATAATCCAAGAACAAATACTTACTCCTCCTCTTGCCATTTGCCTACCACTTGGAAATTGAACTGTAGCTTCTCCAGAGAAGGCATTTACATAGATTGAGGAAGCCCTTCTGCTAGAAAGAATGCGTGGTAAAGTTACAAACTACTTCACTAATTGGCTAAATGCTTGATCAAATTTCACTATTATAACAAATATACTTACTCATCGCATATGCGATATGCAGACCAGCACGGATGAAGAGTTTGTGCAGCTTTTTCAGCATCAACTCCTTTCTCCCACTCAGACATCCAGTAAAGAGCTTGCTTCTGATACGGCCTCAACTTGCATGTGAGTGTATGTGGGGGCTCCATTTCCTAAAAGTATGCAAAAGAATGAGGAAACATAGAGAAGACTTTGTTAATAAATTCTCAAACCAGATGCTTAGAAGAAATCCCTTACCTCCAAATCGTATGTGTCTGCAGCACCAACAATCTTATTCAAAGATGCCTCTGAAATATCTTGTTCATCTTTATTCTGCTCTTGACAATCCCTTCTTCGTTTTGCTGCAGGCAAAACCACTGCAACTTCACTGTAACCATCCTGTTATAATCAACAAAAGTTGTCAACTTTTTACATGTTTGTCAAGCTCAAACACCAGTGAACAAAGCCAATGTGCAACTATGGTTAATTGGTATGCATTGGCATCTAAAATAAGTTAATAACTACTCAACCTTAAAGGTTCACAGTACATTGGTTGAGAAAGGAAACTTGAATCAATGGTGAACGATGCCATTTGCAGCATAACTTGAAGTATAAACAATACATAAAACTCACTAGAGGACAACTAATTATCCATGAACATCCAAGCAAAACCTACTGCATTATGAAGTTAAAGCTTTAACAACTAACATGCAAAGTTACAGAGAAATTAAGCATACTTCTTCGATATGGAGAACACATTTCCCAGAATCAACTTCTTCCGGAGTGAAGTCAGCCTGATATGAAGCAACAAAAACAACAGAAATGACATAAGAACCAGAAAACAACCTTGTAGCAAGAACTATAAAGTATTATCATAGAGAGATACCTTCTGATATGGTTTTATTTTAAGGTATCTAAATAGGTTAAGCAAAGGAGTAAGCATAGACTCCATGTTCCAAGGTGCATCAAACATCCAGGAAGATTTATCACCCATTGTAAATACTGAACTGTGAATGTAAAAGCTGACAAACATAACAAAACAAGAAAATTTAATCATCCCCATTTATTTAAAGCAACATATTACAATCAATAAGAAAAAGAAAAATCAAAATTTTACCTTACAAATAACATGACTTCTTGCATGATACTAAGTGTTGTAGGAGCAGCTATACACCGACCAATAACTTTAACCTTGTTAGAACATACAAGAGGATTCACCCATTTTGCCCAATCCATTGGAAGCCGGCCAATCTAATATTCAATAACAAAAAAAAAAAAAGACTAAATAAACATCGTTCCTTTTAATCGAATAAGGTACAAATTAAGTTAAACTTGAATAAACTAAACCTCTCCACAACGCTTAGTTGAGAATCGAACAATGGATTGAAGCTTGTAACCGGCAACTGGAGAAGGGAAAGTGAAGTAAACAATCTCATTGTCCAACAATTTGTTCTTCCCTTTAGTTGTTGAAACAGCATTAACTATTGTTCTTCCAACTAAATACCAATCTGGGTCTTCAGGAAAATCCTCATCTTCTACTAAAACACCATTCACTTTCCTCTCTTGAGAAACCTCTTTCTTTACATCGACCCGTTTTTGAGAACACTCAAAATCAGGTTCCTTTTTCACGCATGGAGGGTTTTGATTGTTAGATTTTAACTCAGCAGTTTGACTGGCATCTTTGTTAATCTGGGTTTTGCGAGACTCATTAAGAGGCTCCTCCATTGGCCATGAATCTTCCTTCTTGGCTACTGCTTCCTCTGTTTGATTAAAACACATTTCTTCCTTCACTCGAACTTCATTCCCAAACCCCAAACCAGGCTCCTCTTTCACTTTAATCACCTTATCTTCTTTCATGGAAGCGCCACTGTCAAACCCCAAATCAGGCTCTTCCTTCACTCTCAAAAGAGGCTCCTCCTTCACTACGCCCTGAACTGGTTCAGATTCTTCAAACTGGACACCTGAGCCTATCAGGGTAGAAACAAGAAACCCGGTCGACGTTACCATTCGACTAACTGTATTTGCATGAAGGCTTGAATCAGGGTCTTTAGGGAGCAACTTAACGACGGAAACAACGTTGATATCCGTAGCTGATTGGATTTGTTGAATCTTCTTATCTTCTACTGTGTCTATATTCATGGCTTTCATATCTGATTAACTGAACACACAGAAGAAGAAGAAGGAAAAAGAAATAACTGAGAAATGGGCATGAAAAAAATGGAGAAGAGGGGATTTGGGAGGGTTTTTGTATTGCATCGAAAATAAGTTTGGCGCGAAACTTTTTTACCGCGTTGGGATTTTCGCGGTTATTTTTTTAGGAGGATTAGGCGCCAAAAGGGTGGGTTAAAAAGGGTAAGAAAATTTACATTATGCTCTTGCCAAACGGAGCTTAATCTTAGACAGAGATTGTGGTCTCGAGGGAAATTATATTGCTATATATCTTCTACATGCAACCTTATGATTCATACAAAATGTGTTTCAATACCACCTTATATACCACAACTATTTCATTCCAGAAAAAAAAAAGTTGTAACTTTTGTGATGTTGAAGTGAACATAGTTTATGGCCATGGGAGTTACTATTGCTTAGGCTGCAATTTCATTGCCCATGTGAAATGTGCAACAAAATACAGAGGTCCTTACTTCATCATTGAAGCAAAGGACATGGATGGGAATGATGATGATGATGATTTGGGTGTTAATCACATCACTTGTGTCATCCAACAAAATGGAAGTGGAGAAACGACGAGAATGAAACACTTCAGTCATGCACATGACCTAATCTTAAGTGAGAATGCCCTTTGTGATGGTTGCATGTTGCTAATTTTGGATTCATTTTACATGTTGGGATAATCCTACCCTTTGTTGTTTTTTTTTTTTTTACAGAATGAACCACGACTTGTGTTTTCTACTAGACAAATTGTGTGAGTCATGTGTCTTGATAGCCATACAGTACCCACCAAACGAGGGTGGGCGTGGCATATTTAGCCTACCGACCCTTTTTGACTATCGCGCTCTTTACTCCATGTGAGAGCTTTTGCATTACGTCACTCGTATTACCATCTCATTAACAGCCATGGCAGCTGAAAACTATGAAGAGAAAGAAACGGGTTTTGAGGGAACAGGATGTTAGAATCGATCCAACAAAAAGTTACCCCCATTATCAATGAAAATTAGTGATACAGGCTATACGAAGTTGATGATCCATCGCGTTCTAGTTTGTATTGATTATGCTGAAGATTCTGGAGTGCAAACCACCATGGATATACAAGTTTCTTAAAACAAAAAACGACCCCACCATGGGGCAGCAGTATGTGTTCTAATAGACAAGGGCTTTGCCAATCCCAAATTGCAGTCAACGAGTCACTTGCTCCTGAAAACTACAAAATGAAGAACCAATGGCATGTCTCGGTAGTTTCTAGACAGCTAAACAGTCTGTGGATTAGGAACTTAATGCCTTGTGTATTTTCCAAGAGAAATATCACCTTCAAGCTTGTAGATGACCACTGGTTTTAGAGAAGTTTTCACCTATCTACCAGCTTCTACGAATTTATGTAACACATTGCCTGTGCCTGAAGAAAATAAGAATCCTTGTATTTCCTGCCACTCCCGATGTGAATCCCATTCCGGATCCAGTCCTCTCGATGTACCCACGCATCCCGCCCAAAATCTAGGACTCCAAGGATCTGTAATAATCATCATGGTAAAAGCAAACATTTCAAGTAATCTCAATCTAGACTAGCTAACACAACAGTTAACCGAGTCTCTATGCTAGTTACTTATAAAATACAGTAATTCTGGTCAGGTACTTATCCATGTAAATATTAAAAAACCTCACCCTTATGAAGATATTGCATAAGCAAATTCAATGAACAAATGCATTTGCATTGTACCAAAAACAAACGAAGCCCGAACATGGAAGAAGAAAAAGGATGGAAGATGACTTACAGCTCCACCTTTCCAAGACGCAAATGTTGGATTCGTTCTTGATTGCAAAACCTATTTCACAGGTGAGATCCAAGAATACCAAAACCATCATCCATAATTGAAAAAAAACTAACCATATGTAAGCAAAAGGAAACCACACACAACCTTGAACCTAATTCAAGTATAAAGCTAACTTGAACTGATCTTCAGATACGTTAGACATAAAAGATATTTTTTTTTCTTTTGAGTTACAATACAAAGAGTTAAATCTAAATGTCTTTCGACCCGTCATATTCCTTTTGCACCAATTGTTATGTCCGGAGCAACATAACTCACTGAACAGGAATATTAAAGTTAAGTTCACCTAAACATCAAGATTAGAAAATATACTCAGATTCTAACCATATTGAAGTGGCCACAATCTAGTGCAGAAGACAGACGTAGCAAATTTTTAACCAATATTAAAATTAAGCAAGACTTACCTCAACAGTATGAATTGCTTCATTTGAAGGAATGGTATGTAAGACTCTGCAAGCATATAAAAAAAAAAGAAACAACGATGGTCTGGTGAAATGATTGCACAGCACTTTAAAAAAACACTAAGAAAATGTTCACCATTATGGAGACGAGAAAAAATTGGATCTCAATATTAACTTGCAAGTTACCCACTAGTCTAGAAGAATTATTACTAATTTCTTGACAGTCAATGAACTTAATGCATTCTTAGTCAACACTGCCCATAGAGAACTAGGGTATTTGGCCTAACCCATGTAAGTGCCATTCAAGCCTTATACTTTATGATGTAGG
This sequence comes from Kokia cookei, assembly GCA_039519145.1. Lineage (NCBI taxonomy): Eukaryota > Viridiplantae > Streptophyta > Magnoliopsida > Malvales > Malvaceae > Kokia > Kokia cookei. The sequence goes on from CM076906.1 coordinate 39,873,597, forward strand.
TTTCAAATAAATCAATTAAATACAACAACTTTTGCAGGCAAGGATCTTCATAATTAGCTATAATGCTGGATTCCAATTAATGCATATATTAACCGCTATTTGCATAAAGTAGGAGGATAACAAAGGGGGAAGAGAGAGAAACCGACCTCTCTTCCACAGCAGGAATTAGCCCACCAGTTAAAGCCACTCCACCAATCTGAAGCACAAAACAATGTTAAAAGTTACAGTTTTTAATAATGAAAGCATATTGTTGTGGTCTACTCTTCTTAAGAATCTCACCAATTGTATGCTACAAAACAATTTTCTTTGCAAGTCTATGCGACCTGTCAATTGAACAAAGCTAATAAGTTAGATTGGAATGGTAATATAGCTTATTCGAACATGCTAAACTAGAAGTATGCAAACATACAAGTTGAAAGAATACTGCTGGTTATGGCTTCTGCTAGGCCAACCTTCTCTTCTTTCTTAGGTTTCATTGAGACAAATGGATAGTTATCCCACATTTGTAAACCAACATTACTGCCAGGATAAAGACCGTCTGGCATGTCAGATCTTCTTGGGAATTCCATATGCCATGTTTCGTCCAGCATATCTTCATAGTCATGAAACCTGGTGAAGCACACCATCAAAATAGCCCTAAGGGAAATAATTTAAAACTACTCCCAAACTTGAACAAGTATTACTAACCAAGAACGGGGTGGTGGAGGATATAAGTCAGGAATCAAAAGCGTTGGGTAGAACAAACCCATAGGAGGAACCTATCTAAAATGAACCATCAATAGAAAATCCTTCAAGAGAAGAAAGGAAATGATATCTAAGTTAAAACATACATTCAGAGCAGTTAGCCTCGTCTTATGAGATCCTGCAGGCATGGCATCCTCATAAGAATGAACTACAGCAATAGCATCAAGTTCACCCTCCTGTGCAACAGTGCATTGAGAGTACAATAAGATTATTTCCACAGCAAATAAACCTAAGAATACCAGGTCCAGGAGCCAAATGATTCACCTTGATTTCACAATAGGACTCTTTTAACCTGTTCAGCATCAATAGATCTATAGGCTTTGTCAAAATATCAGTACGAATTTGTGGCCATGTCTGATGGTGCCTCTGGGTCCAAAGAAGACATCTTGATATATCCTGGAAGAGTAAATGCAAATGATGAAATAGCCAACAAAAAGAAACGAACATCGACAAAAATTCAATAATGAAGCTTCTTCCTCTGCATGAAGAAAGCTGAGGGGCAGAAAGAATGATGAGAATTCAAACCTCTCCACCAAAGGGTAAAGTCTTCTCTGTATTAGGTTGAGCCACTCCATCCTGCACATAATAAGAGTTCTTAATAGAGTAAGACCGCAAGACTCTCAAATTAGTCATTTCCCAGTTATGCCACAAATAATAGAACCAAGCATGAAATCAATAGAAAATGACTAATTTGCGAGTAGATTATTCCCTTCAACAGAAGAAAAAGTATGAATGTACACAAATTATAATAGAAAACTATTTTAATTTTGAATCAGTTACCTCAATGCAAATAACTGATGATACTTGAGCACCCAAATTTACAACACACGCCGTTGATAATCCGTTCCCAAAAACTGCTGCCAGCCCTTCCTGAGATCATCATATTTGAAGCAAATATTACACAATGAGTGATTTTCTACTTAGACAGCTTCTACTGGTAAAGTTGGAAAAAGGATCTAATGAGATAATCAGTAAGACAGCAAAAATACGCTATCAAGACAGGATACCTGTCATCAGGAAGGTTCTTTTGCTTATAAATTTGAGTATTATATGACATAGAGACAAAAGTAATGCTGGTATCGCAACTTGATCCACATTTGCATCTAAAAAATATGAGATGAACTTCTCACCTGATGTACCACTGCTGAGCTAAAGCGCAAGTCTTGCAGTAAAATAGATAAGATTTCCTTTATCTCTGCTTGTAAAACCCATAAAATTTGAGTTACAAAATATTCCATTTAGGAAGAGTGAGCAATGATCTTACTGAGACACATATAAACTGGATCTGGAACTTTTACCACAAATACATAGTACAGAATCAAAGGGACGAGACTTGCAACAATTAGAAAACAATAATCAATTTTTACATACCACGATTATCAAATGTCTCCGGAACAACAAGAATAGCAGAATATAAGCTCCTTTCTTGGTGAGGGATATGCAATTTCTCTAACAAAATCCAGTCCCATAGAGCATGCAGATCTTCAAGGACCTGCAAGATATAAAGTAATTTTAAGAAAGTAGATTAATTATCCTGTTTTTAAACAACAGTGCAACTATCTAAATATTTAAGTTGTATTATCTCAGTGTAAACAACAAACTGAGCAGGATCAAGATAATTCAATATTTAATCACAGTGATGTGATTTGTTAGACCCTAAAAGGAGAAATAACAAGCACATTGCTTCAATATACAAATGTTAACAAGCATATTGACAGGACCTGCTGCATGGGGTAATGTTGCGAAATATTTAGATGACCTCTACGAATAAGACGCCTTAATGAGTATGGCTCAGTGGGAGATATCCTTAGTGCTTCCTCACCAAATATGACCTCCCTGAACTTGCGTTCAGCCAAAGTAGGTTCCTTGGATTCAGTACCTTCATTTTGGGCCAAGGACTCAGCTATGACACTTTTATCCGATGAACTTTCTGCACAACCAATATCCATGAATAAGAAGCTCAAAGTGAAACTAAAGAAATTGAACTCACAGATCCAAAGAATCTGCCTAGAATTAGAAGCAATAAAGGTGCGACACAATACTTCATAGATGCACTCAAACACAAGTAAATTTGATAATTAGGCACAAGGCAAAAAAATTGGAATTTCCAATCACCTTGTGGCACTGATGAATTTAGGTCCTTCAAATGTGTATCAGTCCAAGTAAAGGCTCCATCCTTCCTTGTATTCTGAGGATTATACCCATCAACACGTCCCATCTGCTTATTACCTTAAGCGATTTAGCACTACAAGCTCCAATAGGTCAATAGATAGCTACCACTAGTGGCCATACTTAACTTCAGCTTAAAATCCTTACCTTTCGTGGAACAGAATTATTGCCAACGTCTTCATCAAGGAAAGGTATCTTCAACAACGACGCAATCTTTCAAACAAACATTGAATTCCAACTTGGATTACTATATAAAACAAGTGAACATTAAAAAAAAAATGAAAGGCAACATGAACACATTCATGATTCACCACATCATATGCCTTCTCGCGCTCCATATGCTGCGCTGTGGTAACTTGAGAATTAAGCAACTGAAAAAAAGAAGAAGAAAAATCCAAAATTTCACCCAAACAAATCCCAAATGAAAAACAAGTGAAAAATAAGGGGTGAGATATAGTTAAAAAAGAAAGGTGAACCTGATCTTGAACATTTAACTTGGGTAACTGGTTGCTACGACGAGCAATGCAGTGAGGAATGCTAAATGGAGAGTCTTGCTTAGCTAACCCTACTCTAATATTTGCAGAACCTAAGCAAAATTAACAAGCAAATTAATCCATTACCCGAGTTCTGTAATTTCCAAATTTGGAGGAAAATCGTTAAAAAAGGGAGTTACCTGGGTTGATGACGACGAGATTAGAGCCACGCTCCGCGAGGAGTTGAGAAGGAACCACTGTTTTCAAATAATCCTGCAAAAACCCAAAACGATCACTGTTACAAAAGATGGAAATTTTCGAAAAATACATGAACTTTCTTTTAGGGAATATGATTAGGGTTTCTTGGTTTTAATTACCATGAGAAAATTGAAAGAATGAGCTCTCCTTCTCTTGTATTTGAACAAGTTTTCAGCTTAATATTAATTCTTCATTCCCTTTGTTTTCTGCTTCACCTGGAAACCCACTGCGATTTTCCCAGTGTTTTATTTCGAAACGTAAAGGACCTGGAAACGATGACGTTTTACGTTGTGAATGTTCTTTCTTTCATTTGATATTAAAAACATATAATTTTTAAAATAAACTAAATTTTAATTTTCATACATTTGAAATGTAGTTTTCTTTACTTTTTATTTTTAATAATAATTCACTATTTTTTAAATTAAATTTTTTTTTTGTAACACTCGAAAATATGAATTAAATCAGACCATTAAATCGAATTTTTAAAAAATATTAGACTGATACAAATTAATTAAATTACTCTATTACATCATTTTTACTCTTATTTTTTTTATAAAATTTTAATTATTTATTTAATGGAATCCAATTCAATTATATCAAAATTTAGTTTTTTTTTTTTTTCTTCAAATCGCATCTTTCATATCTAAATGAATAAAAAGCTTAAAAATAATTCCCACCATTAAACATGCAGGATCCAGTTAAAATATATAATAAATCTATATATATTTTTTTTTATAAATTTAAAATTTAATCTCTATACTGTTTTTTCAAAGAAACTAGTTTGTCTATTTTCTAAATTTCAAAAGTCGGATCTAATATTTAACATTGTTAACTTTTTTTATTAAATTTGTCATTGTGAGTTGTGAAATAAATAAACAAAAACACACCTAGTAATCATGTAACTAAAAAAATGATATTGTAATGAACGTGAATTTAGCAAAATAATTTTAACAGTGCTAACAATTGAACCTGAATTTTAAAATCTAAAGAGTAAAAGGACTGAATTTTTTAGAATAAAATTACAAGGACTAAAATTCAAAATTTACCAACAACACATTTTTTTACACATTATCACTATGCACGATAAGAGGTTTATGTTGAGGAATGAAAGCAGGTGGAAAAAGATGGAAAGCGAAGTCATATTTCCCACTATATATGACAAGTGACTATTATGTGCCCCATACCTTGAGTTTAATGGTCCATTATTTGTGTATTTGCTACACCATTAGTTTGCTTTTTCAAGCTTCCTAATCATCTACTTCATGAAATTTGTATCATTTTCTCATTGGCTACAGAAAAATATCATAGCTCTGATGCTTTACCATTATATATTCATATTAAGATGAGCTTGTTAGCATGAGATTTCAGTAATCTACATGGATGAAGAAGATCCCACCACTCCAAAACCCAAATACGATCGACTAAGCGAATTGAAAGCTTTCGATGAAACAAGAGCTGGTGTAAAAGGACTTGTTGATGCTGGAATCAAACATGTTCCAAGGATGTTTCATCATCAATTCGACAACAACTCGGTTTCATGTGGCATACAGGTTAGTATTCCCGTTATAGACCTCGAAAAAGTGAAGCAAAATCGAACTACTCGTGAAGAGATCGTCGGGAAAGTTCAAAACGCGTCCAAGACATGGGGATTCTTTCAAGTACTTAACCACGGGATACCAATGAATGTCATGGAGGAAATGAAGGGAGGTGCATGTAGGTTCTTTGAGCAAGACGTCGAGTCTAAAAGCCGGTTCTTCTCTCGGGATTACACGGAACGAGTGGTTTACAATTCGAATTTTGATCTTTATAGCGCACCGGCAGCTAAATGGAGAGATACAGTTGTGTGTTCCATGGCTCCTGATCCTCCCAAACCGGAAGAATTGCCTGCAGTTTTCCGGTACATGAAAATGTTACTATGACTCGTCATTTTTCTTAAACGGACATGACATAACATAATTGTATTCGATCTGCAGGGATGTAATGCTTGAATACTCGAAACAAGTAATGAATTTGGGGTATTTGCTGTTTGAATTACTGTCTGAAGCTCTTGGTCTGAACCCTGATTACCTAATAGACATAGATTGTGCTAAGGGACTGGTCATGCTATCCCATTACTATCCGATCTGTCCGCAACCGGAACTGACTCTCGGTTCAAGCAAGCATGCAGACAATGGCTTCCTCACTATTCTCCTACAGGACAATGTCGGTGGTCTCCAAGTACTTCATCAAAATCAATGGATTAATGTACCCCCAACTCCTGGGGCACTAGTCATTAACATTGGAGATCTTTTACAGGCAAGTTAATCTCATTCTGACTCTTCATTTTTCTTAAAACGTGTTCATATTCAGCACCGTGACGCCTCTTTTTTTTTCTTTCAGCTTATATCAAATGACAGGTTTACAAGTGTGGACCATAGAGTAGTAACAAATTCTTTAAGTCCAAGAGTATCAGTGGCAAGCTTTTTCACTACTGCTCTTGTACCAGACACAAGATTATATGGACCTATTAAGGAGTTGCTATCACAAAACAACCCTCCAAAATACAAGGAAACTACTGTTAAAGACTTTATTACATACTTCAACTCAAAAGGTCTTAGTGGTACTTCACCATTACCACATTTCAAGCTCTCTCAATCTAGCCATGGAGAGATAAATGACGCTTAATTGTAATCTTATTTTATAAACCTAAGCTATGTGTGCAATAATTTATGCGACTGTTGAAATGATGGGTTTACTATAAAGTTGAATTTTCATCAATCATTGAATGCTTTATTTTTGGCTTTTTCCATTTTCTGATAATTGCTCTGAGGAAGAGCGTTCTAATGGTGAAACCAGAGCCCGAATATGACCGAATTAGTGAACTGAAAGCTTTTGATGAAACAAAAGCTGGTGTTAAAGGACTTGTTGATTCTGGAATCAAACATGTTCCTCGGGTGTTCCATCACAGACCTGATAAGTTGGACAAGAACTCATCTGTTTCTAATGGTATCCGTGTTAGTATTCCGGTTATTGACCTTGAAGGAGTGAAGGAAGATCCAGGGACTCGTCGGAACATCGTCGACAAAGTTCAAAATGCATCAAAATCGTGGGGCTTCTTCCAAGTTGTGAACCATGGGATTCCACTGAGTGTCCTGCAAGATATGAAGGATGGTGTTGTCCAGTTTTTCGAGCAAGATTTGGAGGCGAAAAAGAAGTTCTTCACTCGGGACTATAGTACAAAAAACGTGGCCTACAACAGCAATTTCGATCTTTATAGGTCACCAGCAGCTAACTGGAGAGATACACTGTTCTGCCTTATGGCTCCTAATCCTCCCATGCCACATGAGTTGCCGGAGGTGTCCAGGTATCTTATTACATATGTGAAGTGTTTTTTCCTGTTTATGACAAACTTACAGAACTCCGGTTACCACCGTTCCGAATCGAATAACCGGAACATGATACAAAAGAGTCCAAATCACAGTGGTCCTGCCTAGACTTTTATTCCATTGGTTTTTTATCGACAATCAAGAGATCAATTAGAGCCATACTTCTTTACGTGCCCAAGTTGGAAACCTCATGATATCTAGTGGTGTATGTATGTATGTATGTATTCAAGTGTGTGTATGTATATATGTAGGGATATAATGATGGAGTACTCAAAGCAAGTAATGCAATTGGGATGCTTGCTATTTGAGTTACTCTCAGAAGCTCTAGGATTGCAGCCTGATCACCTAAAAGACATGGGTTGCAGTCAAGGTCTCGGCTTGCTATCGCATTATTACCCTGCTTGTCCTCAACCAGAACTCACTCTCGGTACAACCAAGCACTCCGACAACGACTTCCTCACCGTGCTCCTACAAGACCATATTGGTGGACTCCAAGTCCTTCACAAAAACCAATGGGTCGACGTACCCCCAACTCCCGGTGCACTAGTCGTTAACATCGGAGACCTTCTACAGGCAAAGCTTTTATCTTTTAGGAATAACTGCATGGACCAACTAGGATAAACTTCGGTTTTGCATCTAATTCGACATTCTAATGATGTTTTCTTTTGCAGCTAATATCAAATGATGGTTTTAGAAGTGTGGAGCATAGGGTAGTGGCAAATTGTGTAGGACCAAGAGTATCAGTGGCCAGCTTTTTCAGTACATTTTTTTGGCCAGATTTAAGAACTTATGGACCTATTAAGGAGTTAATATCAGAAGAAAATCCTCCAAAATACAGGGAAGTCACCATGAGGGAATATGCTGGTTATTACAATGCTAAAGGCCTTGATGGTACCTCTGCCCTGCTGCATTTCAAGCTCTAAGCATGGCCATGGAGTTTCCATTACCTATAGAACTTATGAACCCTTTATATAGCATAAGCATTGTTGTTACCATGTGTGTTGTTTGTAGTGTTCTTTGGGTGCTAAAGCTATAATTCTGTAGAATTTCTTGCATTGTTAGTGAATGATAATATGATATTTTATGATGTTAAATTTTGCTATTAAACCTTGTACTTTATGGATTTAATACTTTTATTTTAATTTGGTCATTTTCAATTCCTGTATTTAAAAATTTTAAAATTTTAATTTTGATCAAATGATAGTTTTTTTTTTTTAATATACTAGTGTGATTATAAGATAGCGTCTATTTATATTTTTTTAACCCGTTGACAATATACACACACCGTGCACGCATAGGTGCTCGAATTCGAATCTCCTAAAATGAACATCATTCTTTTTTTCACTGGAATCACTCGTTGAGTTCCAAATGATACTTATTAAAATAAGTAAATTTTGTTACCTTTAAAATTTATGCATGGTAGCTATAACAAGGAAATTACCACATTTTTGGGGCTTAACCAATCAAAAGAAACCCAAGGCCAACTTGTTTGGATCAAGTAAGGTTTTAGAATAGGCCAATTCCTTATTTTTACCATTATAAAATCATGAACCAATGCTATATTATATTGAAATTTTAATTTAATTTTATATGTTTTCATAAAATTAATTTTTAATAATTTAATTATATGATTATATTAATTGTGCTTTAAAAGATTCGAATTGATCTGATGTTTAAATTATAATATCAATTAATAATATTTTCAGGTATAGTTAAAATCACAAATAATATGTGTGGCAGTCAAAGTTCTTCGTATCGTTATAGCCGATTATCTCTAGTTAGGCATGTGGACTGTTTGGGCTCCATACCATCCTTGCCCATTTGTGTTTTAATCAACTCCAAATTCCCATACATTATCATTTCTTTAGCTTCATTTATACTTGTTTTATGTGTAGTTACTCATTTAAGCTTGAAGGTTTGTCTTAAATATAACAGGATTTTAATAAGTGGATAAAAATCGAAAAATAAGTTTTTGGCAAAATATGGATTCGTTTTTAATTGAGTTGAGTCTTGAATAGCATTTTGAAGCTCGAGTTTAATCTAGTTGCATATAAAATATATATTGTTGTGGGATGTGTCTTATATTTTATTAAACACGTTGTAGATACTCTAAACAAGAATCAACAAGCAATTGAAGCAGGGACAAAATAGGCCCGACATTAGGACGACGCGAAATTTTTTAGCAATGGACATGGCAACGACATCGTGACGAGGAGGGCTAGCACGTCATGATGCCACGATGATTCCTATGTTATGCAACCACATTTTGTACATCTCAACAGGATTTTTTCTCTCAATTGGACTTTGATTACTTCAAAGTTATTTTAGTCGTTTTAACCCTTAGTATTGAGCCAATTTAAAGGACTTTTTAACCCTAATTTAGAGGTGCTAATCAGCAACGACTTTCTTTGAGGGCGATAATATGTAGTTATATATGAGCTTTGATGAGAGTTTCCTGATAATTATAGAGAGAATTTTGTTCTCAAGTTAGAACTTTGTTTCAGGGTAATTATTTTGTACATAGACGGTGAAATTTTTTATTCCACAAGCAATGTTGAGATTTTGCCATACATCTTAATTATTTTTAACTTTTTAAATACAATGACGAAATTTTAATATTGATATTATATATATATATATATATATATATATATTATATTTAAAATTTTAATATATAAAAATCGACAAAAACCCAAATATTTTTAATCTAAAGTCCAAACCTATATCCCAAACAAAACCCAAGGACAAACTGAAACCCAAACAACTCCTGTTAGGCAAAAGTATAATGTCTAAGCTGTCTGTCCTATCATGTTTTTCATAGCTTTGTGTCAAATTCCATCAAACAGCTCTCACTCTTCCACAAAGGCCCCACGCCTCCACCCAACAATCTTCCACAAAGGCTTCACAGCCTCACAGGTCATCATTTCACCGTCTAAGCCCTGACATTGCTGCATTTTCAGATGTCGAACCCAAATTCACGACAGCCCGACCTTGCTGCAAAATTTTGCCTTTTGGGTCATTAAAAAAATGGGTATACGGATCCAATCAAATGTTTTAATTTAGACCAATCAACTTTTCACTATATATTAAATTAAAAATAATTTATTTTTTTTCCATCCAAATGCCTCCTCAAAAATATTACATTCCGGTGAAAAAGTCGGACTGTGAAACCGTGTACTTTTTAAAACCAAGTGGACATCTTAGTATTTTAGTTCTCAGATAAAGTCACTGAACAAATCCCATTAATAGATATTGTAAGAAAAGAAACAGCAATTTAATTAGCAGAGAAAATGGCAACCGAAACCTCAGTCAATTACGACAGAATCAAAGAGTTGAAGCAATTCGACGACACAAAAACGGGTGTTAAAGGACTCGTCGACGCCGGAATACTCAACATCCCCAGGATTTTCGTTCGATCAGCCGAGGACCTTGCCGCTGACGAACTGAATTCCAGTCAGAAAACCATTGAAGTCCCGATAATAGATTTAAGCAACATCGGAGACTCTATCCGGCGAAAAGAGATCGTAAACGAAGTTGAGATTGCATCCGGGGAATGGGGTTTCTTCCAAGTGATAAACCATGGGATCCCATTAAGTGTTTTGGATGAAATGATTGAAGGCATACGTTTGTTTAATGAACAAGATTTGGAGTTGAAGGAAGAGATGTATAGCCGTGACAGTGCAAAGAAAGTGAAATTCAACTCTAATTATGATCTTTATACTTCAAAATCTGCTGATTGGAGGGACACTTTGCAACTTGCTCTCCAAGATTCTGACCCTGACCCTTCTCAAATGCCACCAGTCTGCAGGTAATTAAGCACTAATCTTGGTTTTTTTACTCCATATTACCTTTTAAATTTAGAAATTTGAATTGCCCAATCATTCAAAACGTCCTGTGTTATCTTAGATCAATATTTTACATCTTGATTTGGTCAAAAATTGCATAAAATTTACAGAGCCGAAACACTTTGTCAGACTGAACAGTATGCCACCAAAGAAAATGATGACAATTTGTTATTGGTAGAGGTTGCGCCCATTGATGCCATTTAGGGCTTGAGTTCTAACATTAATAATGGAAAATATCACTCTGAATTTGGTGTTGCTTTCAATGAAATCGAAAAACAAAACTTCAACGGGAGACAATATTGTAAGTGTTGAGATGTTTGCTATCTTTAAACGATGACACTTCAAATATTTTTGAAATTTTTAGTTTAAAAATTATGTGGCCAAATCAAAACCATGTAATTAAAGAGAGTTTAGCCAATATAAGAACATATTACAGTAAAATTTTATCAAATTTACATTGTTTTTTATTTTCCTATTTTTGTTTGATTGAGTCTGCAGAAAATCCAACAATGGAGTATTTTAAGCATATGAAAAGATTGGGAGAAGCTTTGTTTGAGTTGCTATCAGAGGCACTTGGTCTTCAGCCAGACCAACTTAACTCAATCGGATGTAGTAAAGGGTGTAGCATAGTGACCCACTACTATCCACCTTGCCCTCAACCTGAACTCACTTTAGGCGTAAGGAAACATGCAGACGCAGGCATATTAACAGTGCTTCTACAGAACCATATGGGCGGCCTCCAAGTCCTTCATGACGGTCAATGGTTCGACGTCCACCCAACTCGAGGCGGTTTGGTCATAAACGTCGGTGATCTTCTTCAAGTTAGCTTCAATTTACATCAACTTTATAGTTAATTATCCCAATAGATTAGCTACCAACTGTTTTTTATGTTGTTTATGGTAGGTTTTATCAAATGATAAGTTCAAGAGTGTGAAGCATAGAGCAATTTCCAATAATGTCGGACCCAGAATTTCAGTACCATGTTTTTTCTCAGGACATGCTAGCTTGCTTGACAAGTCATTTGGGCCAATAAAAGAGTTGATATCAGAGGCAAATCCTCCTCGATACAAAGAGTTTTTGTTAAAGGAATATATTGTTAGGTTTTGGTCTAGCTCGCTTGATAACAAGGCTCCTAAAGACTACTACAATATGTGATGCTATAAACTATCAAATTGCCATCACAATACTAACCTGAATAAAACAATGTCTTTTGTTTTTGTGTGTGATTTACTTTGTAATAGAGCTTTATTTATATATTTTCAGGGAAAGTAGTGCTATTTATATATTTTGTTGTATTATAAACCTGTTAAAAATATTTTACATTTTGGATGAATTTTGATACATAAATTATTGTATCATAAATATTTTATATGTACATCATAGGCTCAAGACAGTTAATGACTCCACAACCTAATTTCATTATTATAACTTATATTATTTTGATTAAGGGGGAATTTAAGGGTGGCAAGTAAGATCTTAGCCCACCAAAATAAAAAATTATATAATTTAATCCATTTACGAATAATCAAATTTTAAGTTACTACATAATAAAATTATAGTTTAACCTCTTAACATAAAAATATATATATATATATATATCAATTTAATCCCTTTAAAAAAAAATAATGTTAAAAATTAATAAATAATAAAATTATATTTTATCCTTTCAAAAAATTATAATTCAATTCCCAACCTTATTTAAAAAAAAAATTTAGATTCACCTCTAATTATAATCTCCGTTAGATCTACTAATGGCAAGGATGGCATCTACTTTTTCACTCATTTTCCTCGGCTTCTATCAATTAAATTTCTAAATATTACAGTTTCCCATCCAATCAAAAATTTTCTAACTACATCAATGACTTAATTCATAGCTTGTTGAATTTTTTTTTCTCCTTTTCACTATAAAAAAAATTGTTTGTTTCAAAGTTGAAATTTTATTAAAACTATAGTGATTAACTCGAATAATATAAGATATAGATCCTTGTTTATCACGTGGGACAATACAAGGATTGGATCATTAAATTCTTGTTTTCCATTACAAAACAAGTTAGGACTAGACACTACTACTTTTGCTATGACACGCAACATGTGAATTTAATTAAAACATGAGTTTCAGTCATTGTACTCCACATCTCACCTATTAATAAAATTATTTATATTTATGTCGATTATACATTCATGTGAATTTAATTAAAACATGAGTTTCAATCATTATACGCAACCACATTTTATACAGTTCAATAAGATTTTTTCTTTCAATTGGAGTCTGATTATTTTAAGGTTATTTTAATCATTTTAACTTTTAGTATTGAGCTTATTTAAAGAGCTTTTTAACCTTAATTTAGAGATGCCAATCAGCAACAACTTTCTTTGAGGGCGACAATATGTAGTTGTATAGGAGTTTTAATGAGTTTCATGGTAATTATAGAGAGAATTTTGTTCCCGAATTAGATTTTTATTTCAAGATAATTATTCGATACATAAGTCGTGAAATTTTTTATTCCACAAGCAATATTAAGATTTTGCCACACATCTTAATTATTTTTTAACTTTTTAAATACAACTTAAAAACACGTAATGAAATTTTAACACATATTATATATATTATATTTAAATTTTAATATATAAAAATCAACAAAAACCAAAATATTTTTAATCTAAAGTCCAAACCTATATCCCAAACAAAACCCGAGGATAAAGTCAAACCCAAACAACTCCTGTTAGGCAAAAGTATAATGTCTAGCCCATCTGTCCTATCATGATTTTCATAGCTTTGTGTCAAATTCCATCAAACAGCTCTCACTCTTCCACAAAGGCTCCACGCCTCCACCCAACACTAATCTCTCCTCCTCGAAGGCTTCACAGGTCACCGTTTCACCACCGTCTAAGCCCTGACCTTGCCGCATTTTCAGATGTCGAACCGAAGTTCACAACAGCCCGACCTTGCTGCAAAAATTTGCATTTTGGGTCATTAAAAAAATGGGTATAAAGGATTGTTTCCCATCCAATCAAACGTTTTGTAACTATACTTCCACAACAATGACTTAATTCATAGTTTATGGTTCTTGACCTTTTTCTTCTTCTTCTTTTTACTATATAAATAATTTTTTGTTTCAAAGTTTAAATTTTATTAAAATTGTAGTGATTTTTTTTTTGGTAAATAAAGAGGCAGTGAACTTGTCTAATTTTTATTTTTATTCTAATATCATGTATTACAATGAATATCATTTGATAATGAATTACTAACATGATCATTTAGAGTATCAATAATACGAATATCAATTAAGGTAAGTTCACACGTCTTTGCAAGGAAGTCAGCCACTAGATTATACTTCCGGGAAACATGTTCGAACCTAATCGATTCAAAATGTTGAACCTCATCTCTGATTTTGCGAACGATGGTTACCGAATGCACTCTTTCCCAACAACTTGTAATTATATTAATAGCTACTAGACAATCACTTTCAACTATTACTTGATGCAGTTGAAACTTAACTAAAAATATGACTAAAACAAGTGCACCTATCAATTAATAGTATAGTTACAGTAAGCACAGATATCGTTCCCACGAGAACCAAAAGTACTAGTAATAATTGTCTTCCTATTATCTAACTGGTCGAATAAAGTTATTGTCTAAATTAATAAAAAGTGCCTCAAAGATTAAAGCGAGAAATAATTAGTGTTTTTATACCAAGAAGCAAACAATACCCAGAAAAGATTCCACCTCGATGTCATCTGCCATTATCATTCTGAATTAAGTAATTTATTCACTTAGTATTTTGTTCCGTAGAAATCCTTAAATTATGCTAATACCTCTATTTAAGCATAAAAGCAACTAACTCTAAGTTGATTAATTGAAATTTTTTTCTAATTAAAACCCCTATTGTCGCATTAATTCGATCTATGGATTCCCTATTAGATTTGACTCTAATCCAGTAGATTTATGTCGTCCTATTTCTAGGATTGCATGCAACTCCACTCAATTATGCTAGATCTACTCTTAAACAGGGTCTATTCCTCTTCTGATTTAAGCACATAAAAAAAGAATTAATATCTCAAGAATACTAAATCAAGAATTAAGCACACAGAATTGAGAGCAAAATCTAAGTATTTATTGCGTAAAATTAGAAATCAAATGACAGAATTCATCTTAGGGTTCATTTCCCTTAGGTATTTAGAAATTTAGTTCATGCTAATAAATGAAAACATTTCAGAAACAATATAATCACAAGATGAGGAAAAACTCATAGTAAAATCAAAAGAATTTAGAAAGAGGTCTTCAATCTTTGTGGAGATCTGCTTCAAAAACGGCTTTTATGGTGTTTCTTCAGTTGTTTCCTTCAATAATCTCTGACGACTAGGGTTTGGGGAATAGAGGATTTTGTAGAAAATTGAAAGTGCCCTCTCATATCACTCTATTCCCTATTTATAATACATGAAAAAACTCTAGTTGGATCCAAATTAAATTCTAAAAAGATAATTTGAATTAAATCTAAACAATAATTCTCTAATTGGATGCAAATTAAACTCTAAATTATAAAGCCTAAAAGATAAATATAAACAATATAATAATAATCCTAAATATTAATCCTAAAAAAAATAAAGTTTAAATTTAAAAAAAGTCTTATGTCTAATAAATTTCTTCCTAACTTTTCCACATTCACACTTTTGCCCCAAATTTTCCTTTTTATCTTCGATTTAGTCCATGGCCATGTGTCCAGCTCGTGTGGCTCCTAAAATATGCTCTTTTTGTCCGGTTTTCGCTCCTTTCACTCCCAAATACTTTCCTAAGTATAGAAATATGAATTTAAAGGATTATGAACATAAAATTCATTATTTTAAATAAATTAATCATCAAAAAACGCATTAAGAATGAGGTTAAAACATGTTACTTTTGGCACTTATCATTACTCGTCTAAGTCCACGAATTTTTGCCACTTGAAGTCCATGAAGTATTGCCCACAATTCTAACTGTAAAGTCGAACCTCTGGAATCCTACCACCCAATTGCCATCGGAATCCTGTAAAACACTCGCAGCTTTCGCCCGTTCATCATTGATCCCTACCGCCCCATCAGTATTTATTTTAACCCAATCCACATCTGGAGGCCGCCACCTAGTGCTAACTGTTAAAGACGTACCCATATCACCACATCTAGTACTTAAATCTTCCATTGATGAAATCATGCAATTGGCTGCTACAACAATATTCTTCACTTGACCAAATATGTCTTGAAATACAAAATCATTCCGCTTCCTCCAAAGCAGCCAGCATGTGACAGCAAACATCAAACCATTATCTAAACCACACACTTGTGCCCCTTGATGCCCCTGCAGATTTCCCATAAACCATTGTTCAAAATCAGCTTCAAAGAATGATGCTACCATACCTGTAGTAAGCTGTTGCTGCCAGACTTCCTTCGCATAACTACAGTCCCTCAACACGTGCTGGACAGACTCCTGAGCAGCTCCATAACGAAAATAAGATGCATCCACTGCCATTCTCCAACGCACACACTCCTGGTTTGTCATTAATCTTCCTCTCCAAATCAACCAAAGGAAGAACTTAATTCTAGGAGGTAATCTATTACCCCACACCAATTTCCACCTTGGATCCTATAACACCCTTATATCCGGTTCATATGCATAAATTCGATATAAAAGTATTACATTAAAATAAACCGAGTCATGCAACTTTTTTTTTTATCCAAAATACCTCATTTCATTTCGTCACACAAAACAACATTTTTGTTTATCTAATAAGTACACATATAAGTTCCATAGTACATGTCATTTTACATCAAAAGTAATATACCAAAATTTGAGCTCCAAGTGATGTGATGTAATGAGAGGTCCCGATCTATCTTATTGTATTCCTTGTACCTACGCGTTAAAATAAACGTGTTAAGCCGGTGAAGGCTTAGTAAGCACTACAAAAGTAATGAATGATCATTTAAGTACTCATGCATATAAACTTCTTGCTTTTCTTACATGTAACTTGTAACTTACGACAATGGTACAACTTACACTTTTATTCACTTTCTGTAGTTTAGCCCTTAGTAGACTTTCATAGAACCATTAGGATATACGGAACAAACAGAGAGCACATAAGTGCTGGGCAACAGAGAGCACACACAGTGCTAAACAGAGAGCACACACTGTGCTAATAACAGAGAGCACACACAGTGCTAATAACAGAGAGCACGAGACGTGCTAAACAGAGAGCGCGCTAGTGTTCCTTAATGGCATGCCACTAATATCACAATGGTTCTAATTTGTCTACTTGGGCACAATCTCATTTAGCATCATTTCTCATAAATGATATATATCACATAAATACATCATCAAATACTTCACATTTATATTTTCAAAGTCGTTCACTTGCATCATAGTCAGTAAATTATTTATATCTTGAGCTACAGAATTCGAAATGATAATCCGCTTGATGTTTCTGAAACTAGACTCAATCATATTTTTACCATAAAATTTTCAGAATTTTTAATTCAGCCAATTTGTACAGTAAATTCTTTCAATTTAACCCTTCGCTGCTGCCTGACAGTTTCGACCTTTCTTCACTAAAAAATATATATCTTTTAGTACAGAGATCAAATAATGTTCCTATTTGTTTCTATTGAAAATAGACTCATTAAGGATTCAGCCATATAAATTTTAGTCTCTAATAATTTTTATATATTTTTCTATAATTTTTCAAAGTCAGAACAGGGGAACTCGAATCTACTCTGACCTTATTAAACTAAAACTAGTATATCTCGAAATATGCAGTTTCTTTTATTTCACTGTTACTTCCATATGAAACTAAACTCAATAAGCTTTAATTACATATGTAATTTGACCCTTAACTCATTATATACAATTTTTAGTGAATTTTCGAAGTTAATCCTCTGTTCTGTCCAGACTGTTTTACTAAATCACACATTAATCCCTTCATTTTATCATTATAAACATTCAAATCAAGTACCTATCTAACAATTTCTATGCTAATAATTCATATACCATTAGAGAAATTAAACCATAGTTCAAAACTCTTGTAGTACTTACAACAAAAAGGCTGATTTCCTTCTCTTTTACCCCTTGTTCTATTCTTTTCCTTTGTCTTCAATTTGATCCTTGCCTCTCTTCTCTTTCTCTTCAATTTCACACAAACACATGTAAGCTAAATGCTATAATTCAATGATTTCCATGCTAAATAACAGTAAAATACATGTATATCATGAGGATTTAACCATTTCTTACCTTAACCCTTGAATTCAAATTTTCTCGATTTAGTCCTTTCTCTCTCTAACACCTCAAAATTAATTCTATAAGAAGTTTAAGGTGTCTACTAACTCTCTTTTATGACTTTATTTCAGAAATTCCAAAGAAAATGGAAGGTTTTGGAGTTTGGAAAGCTTAAAAATGATGGAAGGACCTATTTGGAATAAAAGCAAAAGTTGGAAATGGAAGAAAAGGCCATGGACGGCTAACTTAATGAAAAAGATGATATTTTCATCTTTTTAACCAGCTTTTTCTTCTCTCAAATTCTCTAGAATTTTCACTTAAAATATCTCACTTAAGAAAAATGGTAAAATTACACTCTTAGTCCTTGAGCCTTTCAACTTTACACTTTGGCCCAAAACTTTGCCTCCAAAAAAAATATCTTCCACCAAATTACTCTTTTGCCCCTCCTCAATCAATCTAATTCCCATGATGACTCAAAATTCATTTCGGATAATTCGCTATTTAATCCCCCATATTTTCTCTCCTTTACTATTTAATCCTTAAAATTTTTTTTCTAACCTTCCTTACTTCACTAAACATTTATAATTCTCTATTCTAATTTATCACTATTCCAAATCCGGTTCAAACACACGGATGTTACAGATCCAGTATCAAATTTTCATTTGACGTTAAACAACGGTAAGCTGTCCGCATCGTAAAGGAACCATTTAAATTGAACTTCCACACACAAACATTACTCCCCAAGGACTCATGAGGAGGATGACAAGCTGCTATTTGTTCAATAACTTCCTGAGAAAAATAATATATTAGCTTGGTCCAATCCCACCCTCCATTACCATCCATAAAATCAGCAACCTTGACATGGTGAGAAATATTCATTCCAGGCAAAAGATAATCTTGTAATAAACCAAAACGAGGAACCTAATGATCATACACCATGTTGACTTTATCCCCATTCCCAATGCTCCAAATCACCTTATCTTTAAAAAAGCTTCATATTTTAGTAGGGGAAATTCAAACATAGGAGCAAACAGGTCTTTTAATATCAGTCAAGCAAGTTTCCGTTACCTTATACTTCGCTCGCAAGACATGAACCCACAAATCCTCCACTTTGGTCACCATTTGAGACAATATATATAGATCTTTGTCTAGAAAAGCATCACGATTCACTTGGGATAATACAAGGACTGCATTATCAAATTATTGTATACCTTTACAAAACAAGTTAGGACTGGCCACTAGTTCTGCTATGATGTTCAATTTAACTAAAAAAATGGTTTCACTCATTGTAGTTCTCATCTCACCTATTAATAAACCAGCTATGGAAAATTTTATAATTCAATTATGAACCCTATTAAAAAAATTTAGATAATTAATCTCCATTAGATCTGCTAATGGCAAGTATGTCATCCACTTTTTCACTCATTATTCTCAGCTTCTATAAATTAAATTTCTAAATATTACAGTTTTCCATCCAATCAAAAATTTTCTAACTAAATTAATGGCTTAATTCATAGTTTGTGGTTCTTGAATTTCTTTTTCTCCTTTTCACTGTAAAAATAATTTGTTTGTTTCAAAGTTGAAATTACAAAACAAGTTAGGACCAAACACTACTGCTTCTTTTATGACACGCAACATGTGAATATAATTAAAACATGAGTTTCAGTCATTGTTCTTCAGATCTCACTTATTAATAAAATTAATTATTTATAAAATTTATATTTATCTCAATTATACATAAAATTTATGTGCTCGCATCGTGAGTACTAAAATAAAGCTTAATAACTTGATTGTTTTAAAAAAACTTAATAGTTTAGTGACTTACATAAAAACTTTCTAATAATTTAATGACTTAAATGACAATTTTGTAATAGTTTAATGACTATTTTGTAACTTTTTGAAATTAAATGACCAAAACATAAACTTAACAATAATTTAATGAGTTGGGCGTAATTTTCCTTTTTAAAATTTTATGATTTTTAATAATTTATTAATTTAAAATCAAACTAAATAAACTGTTCTAACCCATCCAACCATTTGGACACGTGGAGATCGTTATCTTCAAGTAAAGTAGTATTTTAGTTCTCAGATAAAGTCGGTAAACAAATTCCGTTGGTCGAATATTGTATGAAAAGAAAAAAGCTGTTCAATTAGCAGAATAAATGGCAACCGAAACCTCAGTCGATTATGACAGAACTGCAGAGTTGAAGCAATTCGACGACACAAAAGCTGGTGTTAAAGGACTCGTCGACGCTGGAATACTTAACATCCCCAAGATTTTCGTTCGACCAGCCGAGGACCTTGCCGCCGACGAACTGAGTTCCGGCCACAAAAACGTCGAAGTCCCGATCATAGATGTAAGCAACATCGGAGACAGTATCCGGCGACAGGAGATCGTAAACGAAGTTAAGATTGCATCCGGGGAATGGGGTTTCTTCCAAGTGATCAACCATGGAATCCCATTAAGTGTTTTGGAAGAAATGATTGAAGGGATACGTTTGTTTAATGAACAAGATTTGGAGTCGAAGAAAGAGATGTATAGCCGTGACGGTGCAAAGAAAGTGAAATTCCACTCTAATTTTGATCTTTATACTTCAAAAACTGTTGATTGGAGGGACACTTTGCAACTTTCTTTCCTTGATTCTGACCCTGACCCTTCTCAAATGCCACCCGTCTGCAGGTAACTAAGCACTATCTCAATTCGTTACTTCTTCGAGAGAAATTTGTTGTAAATTTGAGGCTTGAGGATATTGTCATATTTCGATAGAAAATTTTCAAATTTACCTTGGGGTTTTTTTTTTTGCTTGTTTAAATTTGCAGAAAATCGACAATGGAGTATTGTAAGCATTTGAAAAAATTGGGAGGAACATTGTTTGAGTTATTATCAGAAGCACTGGGTCTACAACCGGACCACCTTAACTCAATCGGATGTAGTAAAGGGTGTAGCATCGTGACCCACTACTATCCACCTTGTCCTCAACCTGAACTCACTTTAGGGGTAAGGAAACATGCAGACGCAGCCATATTAACAGTACTTCTACAGAACAATATCGGCGGCCTCCAGGTCCTTCATGGCGGTCAATGGTTCGACGTCCACCCCACTCGAGGCGGTTTGGTCATAAACATCGGCGATCTTCTTCAAGTTAGCTTCAATTCACATCAACTCTATATGAAACTGTCCTAATAGATTGGCCACTAACTTTTTTTATGTTGTTCATGGTAGGTTTTATCAAACGATAAGTTCAAGAGTGTGAAGCATAGAGCAATTTCGAATCATGTCGGACCTAGAATTTCTGTGGCGTGCTTTTTCTCGGGACATGCTAGCTTGCTTGACAAGCCATTTGGACCAATCAAAAAGCTAATATCAGAGGTAAATCCTCCTCGATATAAAGAGTTTCTTTTAAAGGAATATATTGCCAAGTTTTTTTCAAGCTCGCTTGATGACGAGCCTCCTAAAGATTACTACAAGCTCTGAAGCCATAAACTATCAATTTGCCATTAGAATCCCAAACTGAATAAAATAGTGTCTTTGTTTTTTTTAATGTGTGTTTTAATTTGTATCAAAAACTTAGTAATTATTGTGTAGTGTATTTTTTTTGTATAATAAACGTGTTTAAGAGATTTTACATTTTATATAAATTATCCGAATTTTATTAATTTCAAGACATATGTATATTTATATTATATTTGTGTCATTTTCTTAAATCTTTCCAAGAAACACGGATATATGGTTTCCAATGTAGCTTGGACCATTGTGATCTCCCTTAAATCTATCCATGGCAAGGATTTCATGAGTAAAAGAATCATGAATGTCCCTGTATCATGAGTTAGATTGTATTTTATCCATTTTTACTAATAAAACGGATGAATTAGTCCTTATATGTTAAATGAAAGAGCAAACTAGTTATTCTGTTAAGAATTTCATCCAAATCTATTGTTAAAACTTAATCCATGTATGTCAGCATGATGTATGCGTGGTATACCACGTATCACCGTTTGATTATTCCTTCAACCACATCACTTTTTAACAGTACAAATAAATAAAATTTTCAATAAAAATGACAAATATATTCTTCGAACTAATATTCAAAAAATAATTTAACCAAATTTTAAATAAAAAAATAAAATACGACCTAACTCCAAGATGAATAACTTCGAATAAATGGCAGCCTTTTCATTCATAGTTTTCTACTAGCTTTCGACTGGGCTTCCTCAGATCAGTAACTTCTGCACCATTGGGGTCGTATTCACATCGCATTACCATGTCTATTTTATAGGTTTCTTGATTATTTGATTTGAGCAAGTATGGCCATCTGTCCCATTCGAAAATGAATCATGAAACACCATAGTTTCCAAAATCGGATAAACCATTAGTTTGTAGTTGAATAGTCCAATTATTAATTTTTTTTTTTTAAAAATAATCTTTAAAATGTCATAAAATAGATAAAAAAAAATTTCATAAGAAGACAAAGAAAAAAAATTTAATACATACAAATCAATAACAATATGAATATAAACATTTATTTTAGAAATTATAAAAATAAAATTAAATATTTAAATTAAATTACGTCTTATTCAAACAGAGTCTTGATTAGTTTTTAATTCGATTCAACTGATTTTATGCCGATTAAAATTTTTTTTTCTAATTTTTTATATTGATTGAATCGATTAAAACACTAATTCTCAGTTCAACCGATTAAATTCTAACAACCATTCATTGCTTTGTTATTCCCCCATAAACTTCTTCCTGACGCCATGCACCAAAATACCTAATTAAAGCGCTAGAAAAATTGATATTGGATTTAACCGATCAATTCAATCCGAACCCAGCAACCATTAATTACTAGTAACCACATTATTTTAAGGGTAAAAAAAACGTAAGTATGAAATGAGAGTACGTAGTAGGTGAATTTTTCTATCTGGCTCGGAAGAAAAAACACTTCTTTCGGACAATCATATATATATAAAAAATAATTAATTAATTAACAGCAGGTATGGGGAATAGAAACAGTCATCAATAATCTATATATACTCGTGATTTTATATACACCATAGATTGAAAATTTCCATCTAATCTGTTTAAGACTCGTTATATTTGCGTGTGGATGGAAAGAAAAACAAATCCCTCCAAGTAAGGAAAATAGTATTTTTTTTAGTCAAAGATTGTGTGCCCCTGTTATAAATTTTTTTATTCATAATTTTTTAGACGCACGTGATGCATTTTTCTATCCAATTTGGACTTAGAATCACATGACATCAAAATTATTTACGTAATGATTTTATCTTTATAAAATTTTGCAGAGAATGAAATTATTAAATAGTTTTTACAGTAAACGGGTGATTCGTGTCTTAATTATCCAAATAATATAAGATAAAAGTAGTCAAGTTATAGACCATAATAGTCAATCACCCTACATTGTAGGTGATTTAAATCATCGAGTTATTTCGAAAAATAATCAAGGGATTTAAATCCGAGATGAAAAAGTAGTGGGTTTCATGTAAGATTGGATGGTTGACTTTAAACATAGTGCATTGTAGGTGGCTACCAGTGCATACTGTTGTGGAGTAGAAAAAGTGCATGCAATGTGCAATGCTGGATTCAATGGACATACCCACATGCTTTTAAAATTATTACAAGACTCAATTATATTTGCATGTGGCTGGAAAGAAAAAGAAGCGCCCTTTTAAGTTACTCAGCTATCAGTGTTGATCAGATTTTTAATTTCTTTATACCACTTTTGGAATTCTGCAAGTGTTGGTCAAAACTGGTGTTCCAACACATGTTTGAATAATGTAGAGAGAATAGAGGTAATAAATAAAGATGGAAATAAAAATGATTTATGCGGTTTAGATAATAATCTTATAATCAACGAAACTTTATCTAAAAAATAAGTTCACCGATGATTTAAGCCATACAACCTCAATGGTGTAGAGTTGTTTGCACGTTCTCTCCTCAAATTCGAAACAAGTAAAACATTGTTAAGCCAATTAATTGGAACCAAAACTATCCTATTTTCCAATACAGCTTTGAATTTTTGGTTACACCTATTTAAAACATGGTTACAATCTCCCAAAACCGGTTGGAATTTAAGCATTTTAGTCAACAAGGGATCCCACGATTATTATTGTTGACAAGACTTTTCCTGGATTTACTCTCTTTCTTAAATTATAAAATAAGTAAAAAGATTGTTGCATTCACAGTTTCAGTAGCAGGGTAAAGGAAGGAGACAAGCGCGTGACCTTGACTTCCCAAAAATTGAATTTTTTTGTTTTAGATCCTCTAAATTTTATAAGTTTAGATGTTAATACGTAATAAAGTTATAATTTGACCCCACATAATAAAATTTTTGAAAGGGATGACTTCATAAAGGGAGTGAAAATAGGGATAAAAATAAGAGTTGTGGATAAATAAAAAAAAATAGCTTTACTTAAATAAAATTAAATAAATTTTTATACAATTTTTGTTACTACTTGTTGAGGGTAGGTTTCAACGAGGAAGGATTGTGATGGTATTTGGCGGTTCACATAACTTAAGGAGAGGTAGAGAGTCGTATATGGTTTGAGGGAGGTTAAAGCTGATAGATGATGAAGATGATTGCAAGATTGAGAGAGAGAGAGAATTGGTCCTCAAATTTGGGAGTCGGTGTTGGTTATATATGGCGGGTTGTGATCCCAAGGTGTCACATTTCTTGGTGTTATCGGTAATCGAGGGTGATTAAATCAGTTGGTCTGCTATGGTAGGGTTGAACTTATGCGTGATTGTTAGGGTGACGATTGGACAGGTTGTCAACCGTGTTAGATGGAATTAATGTTTGGCAATTAATGTCATAAATGGTGGTTGAGTGGGGTCCATACATGTTTTATGTGCAAGTGTGCCTCGACCGAGGGGTTTCTAAAGAGTTCTCTTATCATGATCGAGCGAGGTGTTTATTAAGGAGTTTGCACATTCAGTGCTCTGAGAGGTGGTATGCTAGGGGTTTCTCGAGGTGTGGTGCTCGCTCCGAGGAGTAGCATTCTAGGTGTATTCAATGAGGTGTTGACCTTGATTCTTGAGTTGTGCCCGAGGGGTTAGGGGGTATAACACTACTCATAATCCCGAATTCTTAAATTGGGAAGTAAAACACGCTCAAATCCAAGTTCTTCTTATTGTTACAATAATAAAGATACTAAATGAACTAAAATTCAATCAACAAATGACATCAAATTTAAAACAAGATATAATAATAACACAGATATTAAATTGTCCTTTTTAGCCAAATTTATATGAACCGGATCGAACTGGTGGATGGAGAATCGATCGAGATACCAATTCGTAGGGAGGCTTTGAATCGATTGATTGGGGAATCGGCACAGACCAATTGGATCGAACAAAAAATTGGTTGAATTGAGCAATTGAACCGAATTTATTAAAATTTTCTTATTTTTATTTAAATTTTTAATAATATTTTAATCGAACTTACCAACCGATAACTTAACTGCTGATCTGATTTAAGAAACATTGATTTAGTATTACCTAGGAAATTTGTTTTTTTTTTCTTATATTTTGGCGCTTTTATTTCTCTTTTCTATTTTTAGTAATACTTCTTTTCTTTAGGCATAGAATGTGCTTTTTATATATAATTATTTCATGATAAATTTTAAAATTATAAATAAACTTTAATTTAATAGGTTATTTGATACATAAGCCTTAGGGTTAGTTTAGTAATACTTTTCAAATGTGCTTTTAAGTCAAAAAGTACTTTCGAGAAAAAATTAAAATTTTATCCATCTTCTTTTGGCCAAAAAAATGTTTTTCCAAAGCATTTTTTTTTTGTATCAAAAGCACTTATGAAAAACTCAAAAACACTTTATTTCAAAATTTCATTTGACGTTAAACAACGGTAAGCTGTCCGCATCGTAAAGGAACCATTTAAATTGAACTTCCACACGCAAACATTACTCCCCAATGACTCATGAGGAGGATGACAAGCTGCTATTTGTTCAATAACTTCCTGAGAAAAATAATATATTAGCTTGGTCCAATCCCACCCCCCATTACCATCCATAAAATCAGCAACCTTGACATGGTGAGAAATATTCATTCCAGGCAAAAGATAATCTTGTAATAAACCAAAACGAGGAACCTAATGATCATACACCATGTTGACTTTATCCCCATTCCCAATGCTCCAAATCACCTTATCTTTAAAAAAGCTTCATATTTTAGTAAGGGAAATTCAAACATAGGAGCAAACAGGTCTTTTAATATCAGTCAAGCAAGTTTCCGTTACCTTATACTTCGCTCGCAAGACATGAACCCACAAATCCTCCACTTTGGTCACCATTTGAGACAATATATATAGATCTTTGTCTAGAAAAGCATCACGATTCACTTGGGATAATACAAGGACTGCATTATCAAATTATTGTATACCTTTACAAAACAAGTTAGGACTGGGATGTTCAATTTAACTAAAAAAATGGTTTCACTCATTGTAGTTCTCATCTCACCTATTAATAAACCAGCTATGGAAAATTTTATAATTCAATTATGAACCCTATTAAAAAAATTTAGATAATTAATCTCCATTAGATCTGCTAATGGCAAGTATGTCATCCACTTTTTCACTCATTATTCTCAGCTTCTATAAATTAAATTTCTAAATATTACAGTTTTCCATCCAATCAAAAATTTTCTAACTAAATTAATGGCTTAATTCATAGTTTGTGGTTCTTGAATTTCTTTTTCTCCTTTTCACTGTAAAAATAATTTGTTTGTTTCAAAGTTGAAATTACAAAACAAGTTAGGACCAAACACTACTGCTTCTTTTATGACACGCAACATGTGAATATAATTAAAACATGAGTTTCAGTCATTGTTTTTCAGATCTCACTTATTAATAAAATTAATTATTTATAAAATTTATATTTATCTCAATTATACATAAAATTTATGTGCTCGCATCGTGAGTACTAAAATAAAGCTTAATAACTTGATTGTTTTAAAAAAACTTAATAGTTTAGTGACTTACATAAAAACTTTCGAATAATTTAATGACTTAAATGACAATTTTGTAATAGTTTAATGACTATTTTGTAACTTTTTGAAATTAAATGACCAAAACATAAACTTAACAATAATTTAATGAGTTGGGCGTAATTTACCTTTTTAAAATTTTATGATTTTTAATAATTTATTAATTTAAAATCAAACTAAATAAACTGTTCTAACCCATCCAACCATTTGGACACGTGGAGATCGTTATCTTCAAGTAAAGTAGTATTTTAGTTCTCAGATAAAGTCGGTGAACAAATTCCGTTGGTCGAATATTGTATGAAAAGAAAAAAGCTGTTCAATTAGCAGAATAAATGGCAACCGAAACCTCAGTCGATTATGACAGAACTGCAGAGTTGAAGCAATTCGACGACACAAAAGCTGGTGTTAAAGGACTCGTCGACGCTGGAATACTTAACATCCCCAAGATTTTCGTTCGACCAGCCGAGGACCTTGCCGCCGACGAACTGAGTTC
Organism: Kokia cookei; assembly: GCA_039519145.1. Taxonomy (NCBI): domain Eukaryota; kingdom Viridiplantae; phylum Streptophyta; class Magnoliopsida; order Malvales; family Malvaceae; genus Kokia; species Kokia cookei. Next base: position 39,901,200 of record CM076906.1, read on the forward strand.
CGGCCACAAAAACGTCGAAGTCCCGATCATAGATGTAAGCAACATCGGAGACAGTATCCGGCGACAGGAGATCGTAAACGAAGTTAAGATTGCATCCGGGGAATGGGGTTTCTTCCAAGTGATCAACCATGGAATCCCATTAAGTGTTTTGGAAGAAATGATTGAAGGGATACGTTTGTTTAATGAACAAGATTTGGAGTCGAAGAAAGAGATGTATAGCCGTGACGGTGCAAAGAAAGTGAAATTCCACTCTAATTTTGATCTTTATACTTCAAAAACTGTTGATTGGAGGGACACTCTGCAACTTTCTTTCCTTGATTCTGACCCTGACCCTTCTCAAATGCCACCCGTCTGCAGGTAACTAAGCACTATCTCAATTCGTTACTTCTTCGAGAGAAATTTGTTGTAAATTTGAGGCTTGAGGATATTGTCATATTTCGATAGAAAATTTTCAAATTTACCTTGGGGTTTTTTTTTTTTGCTTGTTTAAATTTGCAGAAAATCGACAATGGAGTATTGTAAGCATTTGAAAAAATTGGGAGGAACATTGTTTGAGTTATTATCAGAAGCACTGGGTCTACAACCGGACCACCTTAACTCAATCGGATGTAGTAAAGGGTGTAGCATCGTGACCCACTACTATCCACCTTGTCCTCAACCCGAACTCACTTTAGGGGTAAGGAAACATGCAGACGCAGGCATATTAACAGTACTTCTACAGAACAATATCGGCGGCCTCCAGGTCCTTCATGGCGGTCAATGGTTCGACGTCCACCCCACTCGAGGCGGTTTGGTCATAAACATCGGCGATCTTCTTCAAGTTAGCTTCAATTCACATCAACTCTATATGAAACTGTCCTAATAGATTGGCCACTAACTTTTTTTATGTTGTTCATGGTAGGTTTTATCAAATGATAAGTTCAAGAGTGTGAAGCATAGAGCAATTTCGAATCATGTCGGACCTAGAATTTCTGTGGCGTGCTTTTTCTCGGGACATGCTAGCTTGCTTGACAAGCCATTTGGACCAATCAAAAAGCTAATATCAGAGGTAAATCCTCCTCGATATAAAGAGTTTCTTTTAAAGGAATATATTGCCAAGTTTTTTTCAAGCTCGCTTGATGACGAGCCTCCTAAAGATTACTACAAGCTCTGAAGCCATAAACTATCAATTTGCCATTAGAATCCCAAACTGAATAAAATAGTGTCTTTGTTTTTTTTAATGTGTGTTTTAATTTGTATCAAAAACTTAGTAATTATTGTGTAGTGTATTTTTTTTTGTATAATAAACGTGTTTAAGAGATTTTACATTTTATATAAATTATCCGAATTTTATTAATTTCAAGACATATGTATATTTATATTATATTTGTGTCATTTTCTTAAATCTTTCCATGAAACACGGATATATGGTTTCCAATGTAGCCTGGACCATTGTGATCTCTCTTAAATCTATCCATGGCAAGGATTTCATGAGTAAAAGAATCATGAATGTCCCTGTATCATGAGTTAGATTGCATTTTATCCCTTTTTACTAATAAAACGGATGAATTAGTCCTTATATGTTAAATGAAAGAGCAAACTAGTTATTCTGTTAAGAATTTCATCCAAATCTATTGTTAAAACTTAATCCATGTATGTCAGCATGATGTATGCGTGGCATACCACGTATCACCGTTTGATTATTCCTTCAACCACATCACTTTTTAACAGTACAAATAAATAAAATTTTCAATAAAAATGACAAATATATTCTTCGAACTAATATTCAAAAAATAATTTAACCAAATTTTAAATAAAAAAATAAAATACGACCTAACTCCAAGATGAATAACTTCGAATAAATGGCAGCCTTTTCATTCATAGTTTTCTACTAGCTTTCGACTGGGCTTCCTCAGATCAGTAACTTCTGCACCATTAGGGTCGTATTCACATCGCATTACCATGTCTATTTTATAGGTTTCTTGATTATTTGATTTGAGCAAGTATGGCCATCTGTCCCATTCGAAAATGAATCATGAAACACCATAGTTTCCAAAATCGGATAAACCGTTAGTTTGTAGTTGAATAGTCCAATTATTAATTTTTTTTTTTTTAAAAAATAATCTTTAAAATGTCATAGAATAGATAAAAAAAAAATTTCATAAGAAGACAAAGAAAAAAAATTTAATACATACAAATCAATAACAATATGAATATAAACATTTATTTTAGAAATTATAAAAATAAAATTAAATATTTAAATTAAATTACGTCTTATTCAAACAGAATCTTGATTAGTTTTTAATTCGATTCAACTGATTTTATGCCGATTAAAATTTTTTTTTCTAATTTTTTATATTGATTGAATCGATTAAAACACTAATTCTCAGTTCAACCGATTAAATTCTAACAACCATTCATTGCTTTGTTATTCCCCCATAAACTTCTTCCTGACGCCATGCACCAAAATACCTAATTAAAGCGCTAGAAAAATTGATATTGGATTTAACCGATCAATTCAATCCGAACCCAGCAACCATTAATTACTAGTAACCACATTATTTTAAGGGTAAAAAAAACGTAGGTATGAAATGAGAGTACGTAGTAGGTGAATTTTTCTATCTGGCTCGGAAGAAAAAACACTTCTTTCGGACAATCATATATATATAAAAAATAATTAATTAATTAACAGCAGGTATGGGGAATAGAAACAGTCATCAATAATCTATATATACTCGTGATTTTATATACACTATAGATTGAAAATTTCCATCTAATCTGTTTAAGACTCGTTATATTTGCGTGTGGATGGAAAGAAAAACAAATCCCTCCAAGTAAGGAAAATAGTATTTTTTTTAGTCAAAGATTGTGTGCCCCTGTTATAAATTTTTTCATTCATAATTTTTTAGACGCACGTGATGCATTTTTCTATCCAATTTGGACTTAGAATCACATGACATCAAAATTATTTACGTAATGATTTTATCTTTATAAAATTTTGCAGAGAATGAAATTATTAAATAGTTTTTACAGTAAACGGGTGATTCGTGTCTTAATTATCCAAATAATATAAGATAAAAGTAGTCAAGTTATAGACCATAATAGTCAATCACCCTACATTGTAGGTGATTTAAATCATCGAGTTATTTCGAAAAATAATCAAGGGATTTAAATCCGAGATGAAAAAGTAGTGGGTTTCATGTAAGATTGGATGGTTGACTTTAAACATAGTGCATTGTAGGTGGCTACCAGTGCATACTGTTGTGGAGTAGAAAAAGTGCATGCAATGTGCAATGCTGGATTCAATGGACATACCCACATGCTTTTAAAATTATTACAAGACTCAATTATATTTGCACGTGGCTGGAAAGAAAAAGAAGCGCCCTTTTAAGTTACTCAGCTATCAGTGTTGATAAGATTTTTAATTTCTTTACACCACTTTTGGAATTCTGCAAGTGTTGGTCAAAACTGGTGTTCCAACACATGTTTGAATAATGTAGAGAGAATAGAGGTAATAAATAAAGATGGAAATAAAAATGATTTATGCGGTTTAGATAATAATCTTATAATCAACGAAACTTTATCTAAAAAATAAATTCACCGATGATTTAAGCCATACAACCTCAATGGTGTAGAGTTGTTTGCACGTTCTCTCCTCAAATTCGAAACAAGTAAAACATTGTTAAGCCAATTAATTGGAACCAAAACTATCCTATTTTCCAATACAGCTTTGAATTTTTGGTTACACCTATTTAAAACATGGTTACAATCTCCCAAAACCGGTTGGAATTTAAGCATTTTAGTCAACAAGGGATCCCACGATTATTATTGTTGACAAGACTTTTCCTGGATTTACTCTCTTTCTTAAATTATAAAATAAGTAAAAAGATTGTTGCATTCACAGTTTCAGTAGCAGGGTAAAGGAAGGAGACAAGCGCGTGACCTTGACTTCCCAAAAATTGAATTTTTTTGTTTTAGATCCTCTAAATTTTATAAGTTTAGATGTTAATACGTAATAAAGTTATAATTTGACCCCACATAATAAAATTTTTGAAAGGGATGACTTCATAAAGGGAGTGAAAATAGGGATAAAAATAAGAGTTGTGGATAAATAAAAAAAAATAGCTTTACTTAAATAAAATTAAATAAATTTTTATACAATTTTTGTTACTACTTGTTGAGGGTAGGTTTCAACGAGGAAGGATTGTGATGGTATTTGGCGGTTCACATAACTTAAGGAGAGGTAGAGAGTCGTATATGGTTTGAGGGAGGTTAAAGCTGATAGATGATGAAGATGATTGCAAGATTGAGAGAGAGAGAGAATTGGTCCTCAAATTTGGGAGTCGGTGTTGGTTATATATGGCGGGTTGTGATCCCAAGGTGTCACATTTCTTGGTGTTATCGGTAATCGAGGGTGATTAAATCAGTTGGTCTGCTATGGTAGGGTTGAACTTATGCGTGATTGTTAGGGTGACGATTGGACAGGTTGTCAACCGTGTTAGATGGAATTAATGTTTGGCAATTAATGTCATAAATGGTGGTTGAGTGGGGTCCATACATGTTTTATGTGCAAGTGTGCCTCGACCGAGGGGTTTCTAAAGAGTTCTCTTATCATGATCGAGCGAGGTGTTTATTAAGGAGTTTGCACATTCAGTGCTCTGAGAGGTGGTATGCTAGGGGTTTCTCGAGGTGTGGTGCTCGCTCCGAGGAGTAGCATTCTAGGTGTATTCAATGAGGTGTTGACCTTGATTCTTGAGTTGTGCCCGAGGGGTTAGGGGGTATAACACTACTCATAATCCCGAATTCTTAAATTGGGAAGTAAAACACGCTCAAATCCAAGTTCTTCTTATTGTTACAATAATAAAGATACTAAATGAACTAAAATTCAATCAACAAATGACATCAAATTTAAAACAAGATATAATAATAACATAGTTATTAAATTGTCCTTTTTAGCCAAATTTATATGAACTGGATCGAACTGGTGGATGGAGAATCGATCGAGATACCAATTCGTAGGGAGGCTTTGAATCGATTGATTGGGGAATCGACACAGAGCAATTGGATCGAACAAAAAATTGGTTGAATTGAGCAATTGAACCGAATTTATTAAAATTTTCTTATTTTTATTTAAATTTTTAATAATATTTTAATCGAACTTACCAACCGATAACTTAACTGCTGATCTGGTTTAAGAAACATTGATTTAGTATTACCTAGGAAATTTGTTTTTTTCTTCTTATATTTTGGCGCTTTTATTTCTCTTTTCTATTTTTAGTAATACTTCTTTTCTTTAGGCATAGAATGTGCTTTTTATATATAATTATTTCATGATAAATTTTAAAATTATAAATAAACTTTAATTTAATAGGTTATTTGATACATAAGCCTTAGGGTTAGTTTAGTAATACTTTTCAAATGTGCTTTTAAGTCAAAAAGTGCTTTTCATAATTGTATTCGATCTGCAGGGATGTAATGCTTGAATACTCGAAACAAGTAATGAATTTGGGGTATTTGCTGTTTGAATTACTGTCTGAAGCTCTTGGTCTGAACCCTGATTACCTAGTAGACATAGATTGTGCTAAGGGACTGGTCATGCTATCCCATTACTATCCGATCTGTCCGCAACCGGAACTGACTCTCGGTTCAAGCAAGCATGCAGACAATGGCTTCCTCACTATTCTCCTACAGGACAATGTCGGTGGTCTCCAAGTACTTCATCAAAATCAATGGATTAATGTACCCCCAACTCCTGGGGCACTAGTCATTAACATTGGAGATCTTTTACAGGCAAGTTAATCTCATTCTGACTCTTCATTTTTCTTAAAACGTGTTCATATTCAGCACCGTGACGCCTCTTTTTTTTTCTTTCAGCTTATATCAAATGACAGGTTTACAAGTGTGGACCATAGAGTAGTAACAAATTCTTTAAGTCCAAGAGTATCAGTGGCAAGCTTTTTCACTACTGCTCTTGTACCAGACACAAGATTATATGGACCTATTAAGGAGTTGCTATCACAAAACAACCCTCCAAAATACAAGGAAACTACTGTTAAAGACTTTATTACATACTTCAACTCAAAAGGTCTTAGTGGTACTTCACCATTACCACATTTCAAGCTCTCTCAATCTAGCCATGGAGATAAATGACGCTTAATTGTAATCTTATTTTATAAACCTAAGCTATGTGTGCAATAATTTATGCGACTGTTGAAATGACGGGTTTACTATAAAGTTGAATTTTCATCAATCATTGAATGCTTTATTTTTGGCTTTTTCCATTTTCTGATAATTGCTCTGAGGAAGAGCGTTCTAATGGTGAAACCAGAGCCCGAATATGACCGAATTAGTGAACTGAAAGCTTTTGATGAAACAAAAGCTGGTGTTAAAGGACTTGTTGATTCTGGAATCAAACATGTTCCTCGGGTGTTCCATCACAGACCTGATAAGTTGGACAAGAACTCATCTGTTTCTAATGGTATCCGTGTTAGTATTCCGGTTATTGACCTTGAAGGAGTGAAGGAAGATCCAGGGACTCGTCAGAACATCGTCGACAAAGTTCAAAATGCATCAAAATCGTGGGGCTTCTTCCAAGTTGTGAACCATGGGATTCCACTGAGTGTCCTGCAAGATATGAAGGATGGTGTTGTCCAGTTTTTCGAGCAAGATTTGGAGGCGAAAAAGAAGTTCTTCACTCGGGACTATAGTACAAAAAACATGGCCTACAACAGCAATTTCGATCTTTATAGGTCACCAGCAGCTAACTGGAGAGATACACTGTTCTGCCTTATGGCTCCTAATCCTCCCATGCCACATGAGTTGCCGGAGGTGTCCAGGTATCTTATTACATATGTGAAGTGTTTTTTCCTGTTTATGACAAACTTACAGAACTCCGGTTACCACCGTTCCGAATCGAATAACCGGAACATGATACAAAAGAGTCCAAATCACAGTGGTCCTGCCTAGACTTTTATTCCATTGGTTTTTTATCGACAATCAAGAGATCAATTAGAGCCATACTTCTTTACATGCCCAAGTTGGAAACCTCATGATATCTAGTGGTGTATGTATGTATGTATGTATTCAAGTGTGTGTATGTATATATGTAGGGATATAATGATGGAGTACTCAAAGCAAGTAATGCAATTGGGATGCTTGCTATTTGAGTTACTCTCAGAAGCTCTAGGATTGCAGCCTGATCACCTAAAAGACATGGGTTGCAGTCAAGGTCTCGGCTTGCTATCGCATTATTACCCTGCTTGTCCTCAACCAGAACTCACTCTCGGTACAACCAAGCACTCCGACAACGACTTCCTCACCGTGCTCCTACAAGACCATATTGGTGGACTCCAAGTCCTTCACAAAAACCATTGGGTCGACGTACCCCCAACTCCCAGTGCACTAGTCGTTAACATCGGAGACCTTCTACAGGCAAAGCTTTTATCTTTTAGGAATAACTGCATGGACCAACTAGGATAAACTTCGGTTTTGCATCTAATTCGACATTCTAATGATGTTTTCTTTTGCAGCTAATATCAAATGATGGTTTTAGAAGTGTGGAGCATAGGGTAGTGGCAAATTGTGTAGGACCAAGAGTTTCAGTGGCCAGCTTTTTCAGTACATTTTTTTGGCCAGATTTAAGAACTTATGGACCTATTAAGGAGTTAATATCAGAAGAAAATCCTCCAAAATACAGGGAAGTCACCATGAGGGAATATGCTAGTTATTACAATGCTAAAGGCCTTGATGGTACCTCTGCCCTGCTGCATTTCAAGCTCTAAGCATGGCCATGGAGTTTCCATTACCTATAGAACTTATGAACCCTTTATATAGCATAAGCATTGTTGTTACCATGTGTGTTGTTTGTAGTGTTCTTTGGGTGCTAAAGCTATAATTCTGTAGAATTTCTTGCATTGTTAGTGAATGATAATATGATATTTTATGATGTTAAATTTTGCTATTAAACCTTGTACTTTATGGATTTAATACTTTTATTTTAATTTGGTCATTTTCAATCCCTGTATTTAAAATTTTAAAAATTTTAATTTTGATCAAATGATAGTTTTTTTTTTTTAATATACTAGTGTTTTTATAAGATAGCATCTGTTTATATTTTTTTAACCCGTTGACAATATACACACACCGTGCACGCATAGGTGCTCGAATTCGAATCTCTTAAAATGAACATCATCCTTTTTTTCACTGGAATCACTCGTTGAGTTCCAAATGATAGTTATTAAAATAAGTAAATTTTGTTACCTTTAAAATTTATGCATGGTAGCTATAACAAGGAAATTACCACATTTTTGGGGCTTAACCAATCAAAAGAAACCCAAGGCCAACTTGTTTGGATCAAATAAGGTTTTAGAATAGGCCAATTCCTTATTTTTACCATTATAAAATCATGAACCAATGCTATATTATATTGAAATTTTAATTTAATTTTATATGTTTTCATAAAATTAATTTTTAATAATTTAATTATATGATTATATTAATTGTGCTTTAAAAGATTCGAATTGATCTAATGTTTAAATTATAATATCAATTAATAATATTTTCAAGTATAGTTAAAATCACAAATAATATGTGTGACGGTCAAAGTTCTTCGTATCGTTATAGCCGATTATCTCTAGTTAGGCATGTGGACTGTTTGGGCTCCATAGCATCCTTGCCCATTTGTGTTTTAATCAACTCCAAATTCCCATACATTATCATTTCTTTAGCTTCATTTATACTTGTTTTATGTGTAGTTACTCATTTAAGCTTGAAGGTTTGTCTTAAATATAACAGGATTTTAATAAGTGGATAAAAATCGAAAAATAAGTTTTTGGCAAAATATAGATTCGTTTTTAATTGAGTTGAGTCTTGAATAGCATTTTGAAGCTCGAGTTTAATCTAGTTGCATATAAAATATATATTGTTGTGGGATGTGTCTTATATTTTATTAAACACGTTGTAGATACTCTAAACAAGAATCAACAAGCAATTGAAGCAGGGACAAAATAGGCCCGACATTAGGACGACGCGAAATTTTTTAGTAATGGACATGGCGACGACATCGTGACGAGGAGGGCTAGCACGTCATGATGCCACGATGATTCCTATGTTATGCAACCACATTTTGTACATCTCAACAGGACTTTTTCTCTCAATTGGACTTTGATTATTTCAGAGTTATTTTAGTCGTTTTAACCCTTAGTATTGAGCCAATTTAAAGGGCTTTTTAACCCTAATTTAGATATGCTAATCAGCAACGACTTTCTTTGAGGGCGATAATATGTAGTTATATATGAGTTTTGATGAGAGTTTCCTGATAATTATAGAGAGAATTTTGTTCTCAAGTTAGAACTTTGTTTCAGGATAATTATTTGGTACATAGACGGTGAAATTTTTTATTCCACAAGCAATGTTGAGATTTTGCCATACATCTTAATTATTTTTAACTTTTTAAATACAATGATGAAATTTTAATATTGATATTATATATATATTATATTTAAAATTTTAATATATAAAAATCGACAAAAACCCAAATATTTTTAATCTAAAGTCCAAACCTATATCCCAAACAAAACCCAAGGACAAACTGAAACCCAAACAACTCCTGTTAGGCAAAAGTATAATGTCTAAGCTGTCTGTCCTATCATGTTTTTCATAGCTTTGTGTCAAATTCCATCAAACAGCTCTCACTCTTCCACAAAGGCCCCACGCCTCCACCCAACAATCTTCCACAAAGGCTTCACAGCCTCACAGGTCATCATTTCACCGTCTAAGCCCTGACATTGCTGCATTTTCAGATGTCGAACCCAAATTCACGACAGCCCGACCTTGCTGCAAAATTTTGCCTTTTGGGTCATTAAAAAAATGGGTATACGGATCCAATCAAATGTTTTAATTTAGACCAATCAACTTTTCACTATATATTAAATTAAAAATAATTTATTTTTTTTCCATCCAAATGCCTCCTCAAAAATATTACATTCCGGTGAAAAAGTCGGACTGTGAAACCGTGTTTGACTTTTTAAAACCAAGTGGACATCTTAGTATTTTAGTTCTCAGATAAAGTCACTGAACAAATCCCATTAATAGATATTGTAAGAAAAGAAACAGCAATTTAATTAGCAGAGAAAATGGCAACCGAAACCTCAGTCAATTACGACAGAATCAAAGAGTTGAAGCAATTCGACGACACAAAAACGGGTGTTAAAGGACTCGTCGACGCCGGAATACTCAACATCCCCAGGATTTTCGTTCGATCAGCCGAGGACCTTGCCGCTGACGAACTGAATTCCAGTCAGAAAACCATTGAAGTCCCGATAATAGATTTAAGCAACATCGGAGACTCTATCCGGCGAAAAGAGATCGTAAACGAAGTTGAGATTGCATCCGGGGAATGGGGTTTCTTCCAAGTGATAAACCATGGGATCCCATTAAGTGTTTTGGATGAAATGATTGAAGGCATACGTTTGTTTAATGAACAAGATTTGGAGTTGAAGGAAGAGATGTATAGCCGTGACAGTGCAAAGAAAGTGAAATTCAACTCTAATTATGATCTTTATACTTCAAAATCTGCTGATTGGAGGGACACTTTGCAACTTGCTCTCCAAGATTCTGACCCTGACCCTTCTCAAATGCCACCAGTCTGCAGGTAATTAAGCACTAATCTTGGTTTTTTTACTCCATATTACCTTTTAAATTTAGAAATTTGAATTGCCCAATCATTCAAAACGTCCTGTGTTATCTTAGATCAATATTTTACATCTTGATTTGGTCAAAAATTGCATAAAATTTACAGAGCCGAAACACTTTGTCAGACTGAACAGTATGCCACCAAAGAAAATGATGACAATTTGTTATTGGTAGAGGTTGCGCCCATTGATGCCATTTAGGGCTTGAGTTCTAACATTAATAATGGAAAATATCACTCTGAAGTTGGTGTTGCTTTCAATGAAATCGAAAAACAAAATTTCAACGGGAGACAATATTGTAAGTGTTGAGATGTTTGCTATCTTTAAACGATGACACTTCAAAGATTTTTGAAATTTTTAGTTTAAAAATTATGTGGCCAAATCAAAACCATGTAATTAAAGAGAGTTTAGCCAATACAAGAACATATT